>CM052213.1:1811441-1880635 GCA_028454225.1 Lasioglossum leucozonium
TTTATTCACCGTGCTCGCCTCGACGTCCTGCCCCTCAACGGGGCGAGGGGGAACCCCGGAAACCTTACCCCACGTACTATGCCACTGCACGCCTCACTCGGCGGCCTGGCAGCTGCGTCACGACGCCATCGTCGTTAGGATCTCTAGGGCCTGTCGTCTGCCAGGGACATTAAGGGTAAACCGGAGAGTCGAGGGTCTTGGCGGGGATCTAGAAAAGCTTCTTCCCTCGAAAAGCATCGTGATCATCGACGTGACCGTGGCCTTCGAGAACGGCGCCGAGGCGCTAAAAATAGCAAGGGAGAGGAAAATTGAAAAATACCCCCCTCTCGGCGCCGCTCTTGAGGGACAGGGCTGCCGAGTTGTGATCGATGCGATCGTCGTCGGGGCCCTTGGCTCATGGGATCCGGACAACGAGGCGACGCTGACGCTGTTGCGTATAGGGAGGAGCTACGCCGCTTTAATGCGTCGCCTCGTTGTGTCGGAAACCATCCGGTGGGCGAGAGACATATACGTGGAGCACGTCTCGGGGGTCCGCCAGTACCGGTTGGCCCTTCCTCCTTGCGGCCCGGGCGCCGGCCCCGGGTCTCCTGGAGACCCTAATAATATCATGGTAGGTGCTGTGCCTGGAGTGGACATGCCCACCGCGGACCGAGAGACAAGCAGTGCGCCCCGTAACGAAAGCAATGAGACTATGACCTCACCATTGACCCAGGCCCTTCCTGGGGCCGAAGAGGAAATTATTTAATATATCAATATTTATATTTATTTATTTATTTATACTTATTTATTTTTATTTATATTTAAGATAGCGAGGGCAGCGAGCCCGAGGCATAAGGACTCCACCCAATCTTTTTTTTTCCTCTTTCTTTTAAACATTCGACAAGGCCCCCGTATGGGGCCGTAAGAACTTTTAATTCACTGACGCGTGTGTGTACGAGTGTGGATGTGCGTATGTGCGTTTCGGTGTTATTGTATGTGTGTGCTTATTTATTTATTCACGCCTGTATTTATTTATTTATAATTATTTATTTATATCTATTTATCTATCTACGTGTGTGTTTATTTGTTTGTACATATATACAGAAAACTTTTAGCCGCACTGGGGGCCATTACCCCCGCGCCCCACACCCCACCACAAAGTTTATTATTTATTTATTTATGTATTTATCTTAAAATATATTTAGCCCTCGCCCAAAAGGCGAAAACAATGTAGCACCCCTGGGAACATAATGTAATCCCGGGGGAACAAAGCTTGAAAATAAAAGCCTTTTTATCTGTTCTTATCAGCTTAATATCTGATACACTCCTCATCGAGGAGTCAGAATATTAATTCGATTTTTGGAAGCTAACTGAGCGGTTGGGGCTTGCTCCCCCTCGGTCACGGGTCGGCCATGCATTGCAGTGCCGTGTGAATTGGCCCATTAGCTTCAATAAAGAGCAGTATTTTAGATCTGCTGGCCACCCACTAGCTTCCAGAAATCCAGGAGATATCTGATTCCCCGAAAAAGTCAAATTTTAGAAATCGACTTTATTGACAATTTTTCGGGCGAAGTTTACGGGTGTCGCGAAATCGCGAGTATTGAAAGTGCCCTGTGAGCCGAGGAGCGATTGGGATGAGCCTAGCCGCCGAGGAGGAGGACCTCATCATGAACCCTTTTATGTCCGCCTATTGGCCATGATGCTATTCATGAGGCTGACATGCTATCATTTGATCTTAACATGAGGAAGAGGAGAGATCTTCACTTCGAAGTGCCGGGGCAGATAAACAACCCTTTGACCTCAGCCATACCGCTATGATGGTATTCATTAGGATGAGAAGCGATCACTTGATCGCCACCTTGGTTTGTACTTGAACAAGATTTGAACATTTACAACTTGTAATTTACACCTTGAACAAGGTTTGTGTTCAAGGTTTATTAGTGCCTAAAAGACTTACGGGATAAATAGATCGTAACAATCTTAAGGTTAGCTTAGTTCTTCGCGGAAAAGACGTCGAAAAATTGATTCTTTTTTTTAAGGACGATGGAATTTATAAAAAAATTAAGAACGGTTTGTTTCATTTAATTACTGAATTTTTATAAAACTTCAGTACGAAATATATATTTTCTTAGAATATGATGAGCTGTGCTAATGGAGTCGAGTGAGCAGGAGATGAGACAATTTCAAAGCCACAATGGCTGCCGCCACGTGGTGAATACACGAAATGATTTGTTTAGACTGATATCACTTCATAAAATATTGAATACAGTATTGAGAATGAGTGATGAGTAACGAATGCGACACTTACTGAAGAATGAATCAAAAACTGGTGAGGAGAGCAACAAAAATGAACAGAAACTTTTAATACGTGCGCTCGAGACAGCGGTCACGTTGAGAGAGAGAGTGTAACGAAGATGAGCAATGAAAGATTGATAATGATCGCGAATTCGATGGCGATTGCGACATCGATCGCTCGACGCGACACCTATGTCGCCTCGGTGGCCGGCGTTGATTGGCCGCGCACACTCGGTGTACTGGAGCGCAGCGAATGGGAGCGCTCTGCGCCATCGTTCGCTGATCGTGATTGCTTGATTCGTACACCTATGAACAAACGATGAGTAAAACGATCGCGTTCGATATTGGTCAGTTCTGGTGCTGCCACCTTAAGACCGAAATGACCAAACAGATATAAAATTGGCTATTTTATGCTTCCCGACATTTTTTTCTTTAGTATTGTCAAGGTCACCTTCATTTCTTAAAATGACACTTTGTATTATAGCCCGTGTCAAGGCGAATTCAACGACCTAGTATACCATGACCTTGGGATGACCTTGAAGGCGAAGAAATGAAAATTTCAACAAAACATGACAATCTGCTTGAATGAACTCTGAGATCAAAGTTAACTATAATTAAATTATGTATCGATCAAAAAACATGATTAAAGAAAAAGCAGGACAAGCTAAGAGAAAGATGGTTTTCCTCAAAGAAAAAATAAGATTACGGGAGTTCCTACAATCAAAATATCAAATAAACAGATCTATATGAGTAAAACTGTACACTACCTCAACATATATGTATGTAGATCAGGAATTGAACACACACACACAGAAGATTAAAGTAAAATGCCTTAAAAAGTTCAATGTATTCCACAATATGTATTCCAAAATATGGATGTCTCCACATCCTTTACAAAAGACTATTCATTCCCATCGTAACATATACTGTGCCATAAAATTTAAAAAAGAAATTAATTTTACATGCTGTTTTGAATGGAATGTATTACATTCTTGAGAGATATTTCGCTTTTTATAGAAATATCAGCACTGAACATGAAACAATGGTTATGTTATTATACTGAATTTTATAACTTATCCTAAAAACGAATACTTTATTTATTCAAGATATTTTAATTTTGATATAAATTTCACAAAATACACACTTTAAACTCCCCTCTCTCTTGATTATGGGGCGCATTAGAAAAGTTATTGCATTAATTAAATCGATATTAAAGCCAAAATACACAATCTGAGAAGGTTGGTTGGATAGTTTAGTATTTGCACATGGTCCTTTCATAACAATGATTACTCAATACAATAATTGTACCTACAAAAAATTTTTGTGAAAGTTGAAGCAACTCTTTATTTGACGAAGGCAGCAACTATGCAACAATTTTAGTTTTTATTTTGTAATAATTACAAGAAATAGCTTTTACTGATGCTAGAACTTAAGATTGCAAGTCGCTCTGTGTAAGTAACATTTAGTAATGTTTCGAATCTATATACACTTTTCCAATATTTTATTTGTCACAAATAAAGCAATCAAACGACATTGATTATGTTTAAGCAAATTTGTAAATATTTAAAAATTCATTAAATAATTTTTAAATCATGGCTATGTGAAATTAAAAATTATGTGCAGTAATTACAACTGCAATGTAAATATGTAATATACTTTTATAATCATAAACGAGTAGATCAGAAGTTCTTTGTTGATACACTAAATATTAGATATCACTAATTTTAACAAATAGTTTTTTAGTGTTTTCGAAAGACATGGCGCTATATACATATGTCTGAATAACTTTATTATATCTGAAATGTGTTTATCAGAAAATTTTACTAATACTTACTCTTGTTTCTAAATATTTCAAGACTTCAGATTATGGATATTAAAAAAATAATAATAAATAGGAACATAATTAAATAAACCATACGTCCATTTAAAACAATATCATAAACTACAATCACAAATCATTAAATTTGTTTCACAGTAGTGACTTTACACCAATGTCAATAAAAGTTACACCATATATTTTAATCTGACAAAATGTAGATAGTCAGATAAATTTCTGAAGAATTTCTATATAATATGAGATCTATTTTTTACATTTGTTCTTTTTTTACATTTGTTCTTTTTTTTCAACAGTAGTTTCAAAAAGTATAAGAAATATGAATGTATTAGGAATCATGTATATTCACATATACTGTATCATAAAATTTAGATTATAGAAATTCTGCTTTCTAATTTATCTCCTAAGTACACCAAAATTTTTAATTTGCATCATTGCAAATAAAATCTTTTAAATAAAATTATATTGCGTATCTTTGATTTCACAAATTCATTAATGTAATCTTTAGTGAATAATTTCACTGAGGTTAGTACTTTGTAATGCCAAAATTAAGATACCAACGTGGAATAGTAAGGAAACCTTACAGATAAACTATTATTTAGGTGTCAAAAATTTTTAAATGATTTTGTCTGAAACTTAAATGAAAGCTAATAATACCTTATCACAATGAAAATTGGAAACATCAATATTAAGCTTTATCAATAGAAACATCTTTTATGATATCATCTTTACTGATATTTTGATTCATTTGATCATTTTCATATTCCACAAAATCATCAAATAAACTTGGCCATGCTTCTGCATCATCATAGGCACCAAGATCATCACCAATGCTTTCAGCAAAATTCAAAAACATGTTCCATGTATCTCTGGGTATGCCTCTAACGTGATGGCACTCGAGAAATTTTAACCATCTAGATAAGAGAGGCGGTTCACGTAATGTAAAAACAAGCTTCCACAGAACGATTGCCATGTCAGCTGGTAATATTCTTTGACCAGAATTAACATCTAAACCAAACCGAAACGTAAATCGATAGAGATCTTTGAATAAATCACTATTTACTGACAAGTCTTGAACAATTTCTGGTAGTCTTGCTTGTATACCACGTATACTGTCTACTTTCATTGCTTTTAAACCTGTCACAAATTCTTGACGTGTAAATTGGCACATTTGTTCAGCATTTAGTTCCCAAGCAAGTACAAGTACTTGAAATTCATCCGGTGATAGTTGTAAATCATTGCAAAGTCTTTCTATGCCGTCTGCTAGAATTACATCTTCATGTGGTTCCTATTGCAAAAAAGATTATTTTTCGAATAAGAGTTTTAAATTGAAATTATAAATCTAGTATTAAATATGTAATTAACATATTGGCTGTTACACAATGATCACATAATCTTTTAATTAAAAAAATACAAGTTTTGAGAGTTACATGGAAATCTTAAAATTTCGTTTTCTGTTAATGCAAGATCTAATGTGTAATGTAACAATGTAACTTCACTATTATTTGATATGTTAGCTTTCATTGCCCCTTCTTCATAACAAAAGAGCAGTGAAAGTCAAGCCTGAAAGCCAACGTGATAAAATGAAAACTAATTAAATAAAAACTGAAAATGTAGATTTAAAGTTTACCTTATATTGGTCAAATAAAGCATTTAATTTATTCTCCGATTCTCTTTGCTGTTTTGATTCACTTGTCACATTTTGCCCAGACGGTTGTCCAGATTTACTCAATGGCGGTAAACGTGTATAAAATCCTCTTGACAAACGTAAATTATTTTGTACGCTAGGCACAGACCCACAATTATCAGACCCTACATTATTGAATGTTGATAATGTAGTGATTGATTTTCTGTTTCCATTTATATGCGGTTCAGGCATCAAAGGCCCAATTTGTTGGCAAGAATTTGGGAACAAGCCCCTAAGTTCCATTGTTTCTACAACCATTATCAACTATTATCAATTCTATGTGAAAATATCATTATAAACTAGTTTTTACGTAATTTTTATTAGTATGGTAGAAAATGGAATTAATAATATAATTAAACAAAAATTAACATTAAAACTGTAAAATATAACAAATTTAGAAATTAATTTAGAATTTAATTAAATTAACAAATTAGATAGTTTTATGGTGAATACTCTATTGTGCAATAATTTTTGTTACAAACAATTTCCATAATTTGTTTATTAAATATTAATATGTTAATGTTGACGAGTATTTGTCACTTTTATATTATATGATATTAATTATATACAAATCTTTAAATTCAGTTTCTTCAAAATCCAAAATTTGAATGTATTTGAATGTATTATTTGTATCATGTATTAGATCTAATACAGTTCATATAAATGGTACACTATTCAAGACAATAGAAAAACATATTTATGTTTCACTACCAAGGAATAGCACCTTTTAACAAATTATAACAAAACATGACAAATAGAAAAATCATAGAAAATATGAAAAATCCATTAATGATTAATATTAATGACAGTTACAAATAAATACCGTCTTTTTGTTCCAATGACAAAGATTGATTGGTGGTGGCTGGTGGAAAAGGCACCTTAAAGCATGAAAAACAGTTTCCCATTGATGCTGTCCGTACTTAACATCAAAGGCAAGTATCTTATGCATCAGTAGTTCAGTCTTACATTGGCAGTCTTGATCAGAATCTATACAATCAAATATTATAATATAATAATACAATTAATAATATTAAAGTTAACAAATATTAATTAATTCCGATGCATACAGTGCAGAGAACATTACAATTTTTGCAATAAAAGGCTAGATAATCGCAAAATTATTTTTTAGTATCAATAATTTCATAAAATTCTTAGTAATAGTTATTTATTCTTTAGAATACTCCATAACACTTTTTAGCAATGACAACTTTTTCTATCCTATTGATAATAGATAATATACTTGTACTACTGGTTACGCTTCTAATCAGTAATGTAATTATACTTTTAATTATGTCTATAATCATAAGTATATTTATTAACAATTTAAATTTATTCTACATTTTATTTTATTTTGCAGAACACCAATTTTTGGAAGGTAAAGATTATAAAATACTAAATATATTGTTTTACAGTTTAGCAAACATGTAAGTAGTCTAAAATTAATCAACAACTAAAACTGTATAATATAATTTCAGGAAATAAAGGACTATAGAAATGTTTATATTAAAACTGTAGTTTAAAACTATTGTTTACAAAATGAATTGTTTTATTGAACATGATCATAAACACCTGTCGAGAAACATTTATAAATATGTAATTAAAAATATTCATTATTAAAAACTAATAGCTTACATTAACATTTACATACACATAAACATAAACATATGTATGTGTGTACACGTATGTAATAGATAAAAAACCTGATGAGTTGGAAACTATGGTATATTGTTTGAAGTGCTATTTAAAATGATGGACATGCAATAAATAAAGATACACATATATTAAATAAATTCTTTACCTTACTGTTAAGGAGGATTTTTGGTCTACCTGGGTCACGATAACCCCAGTAAAGACCCCCCGCAAAATATCTCGCTGTGACCACATTCATAAATTCTCATTTATCGAAAAAATTCAAACTTGAATTCGCTGTGGTCGAAGTTACTAAGATGCGTTAATCTCAGCCACTTCTAGCATCTTTTTCACACAAGTTTCAAATCTGGATTGTATTCGACCGAATACTACTGTCATTTGTTTCGACGTAACCTCACAAAGTGGTACAACGTCACAATCATTCCATGGACAAAGGATTGAATCGTTTCAATTCATGTATTTGGTAGATCTGTATTAAAATACAATTCGGAACGGTCCTATTCAAACACGGTAAGAAATATATTATTCTTATATCAATACATAATAAAAAAAGTCCCTTCGCAACGAAGTAACAACGTTACCTTTTTCGTAAATTCAGTATTGATACACCATAAAAATAATAATCATTAGTCACGACACATGTGATATAAAAATAATATATATATATCTCAAGTGAAGAAAATACGCTTGATGATATTTCATTACATGTTTGTTTATTAAAAATATTACAAACATTTCATATTTGTTTCTTCGATGTTGTAAGATTTTATCACTTCGAAAACGAACGTCATCTCTGAATGTCCAATTTTACACGCAGCCAGATGTGTTTCTATGTAAATAGATACACATTATTATGAACTATTATTAAAAACTTACGCATGCAGATGTTCTTGTTCCATGAAAATATGAAGTATATGCACATTGAATTTCAAGTTAAAAACCAAATATATTTTTTTAATTAACCATAATAAGCATACATATTTATATTTATATTAGGGTGAACCTTAGCTACATATACCTGAAATTATTTTTGCGAGATTTTTTTCACACCGCCCCCAAAAATCGTGTTATTAAATAGGTAAGAAAATGATTCTCGAAAAAGATGAAGTTAATTGAAGAGTTAAAGACTTTTTATTATGACTAAATGTTTTTTTTGTGCAAAAATTTTTGTGACAGTAATACCACAATGTAATTTTTTCAATATAGCAATTAACTAATGTTCGTATTTTTTGGAATATGTGTTCTTATACTAATTTAAAAAGTAGAGAAATTAATGTTTGACATAAATATGTTATATTTAAGAAAAGAAAATAGAACTATTCAGTCTAAATACTTTTTAATGTATGCAAAGCAACAATTTTAAATATTTTACAAATTTTTCATTAATGAAGTTTTTTTTGCTTTTGGATAATGCTTTCTGTAGTTTAATACAGTTTGTATTATAAATTGTTTTTCTTCTTCATTTTGTGATAGTACAACGTTAAATTGTTGCATAAGTTTGACTCCTCGTTCTGCCGAATAATTAACTACAGCTAAATTATATACTACATTTAAGCCTACATTATTACTGTGATCATTTTGTCATTCTGAAAGTTCCTTATTTATAAAATCTAAAAAAAATGAAAAACTTTTTAAAAAATCTAAAGTTTTTTTAAAAATAAAGGCTACAATATTGCTATCAACATACTCATTCACATTATTTGAATTAACTACTAATCTTTTTACACCATTATCATTAATAGTATGTTGTTATTAGTTATCATTAATAGTATTTTGTTGTAATATAATATAATAAATGGATATGATCTATATTAATCTGTTTCAGTTAATGTATGATAGAATTAAGTGAAAATGCCTGAATTACCACGTATTACAAGATCATTACGAACATTCACAAATCTTGGACGTATTAAAAGTACAACAAGTTTAGAACCAAATGATTTACATAAAAAACTGAAGGAACGAAATAGTGAACTAAACAGGTATTTTTTTATTTAACATTTATATTCAACTAGGCAGTAAACTAAAATCTATTATTTTATTTAACATTTTATCCATTATATTAGATTATTTAGAAGAGAAAAAACAATATTTCTCTCTCTGAGATTTATATAATGTATACTTTAGAAATTTATAATTATATAATATATTAATAGATGATTCTTTTATGTGTAATCTAGTGAACTCAATTGGCAAGATTTAAACAACATTTTACCTAAAAATGTTTTGCATCATATGAAAGAGTTACAACAGATTGTTGCAAAAATATTTGGTATGTATTAATTTATAACGATATAAAATAAAAAATTGATAATCATTTTTTATTATTCCAGATGAATGTTCTATGGAACTCAGACATGATTTTTTAATGTTTATTTTTCATGTCTTAATCGATGAAAGACTCGTAACATCAAACACATTTAAAATTTTGAATGAAAGAGCAAGAAACTTAACAATTCAGGATGCTGAAAAAATTATGAATGTAAGTTTATATGTATAATCATATAATTATATGCCTTGATAAATAAATATCTTATATCTGATAATTTAAATATTATAAAATTTTATATTTTTGTAGATAATTATAATGATTCGGGAAAACTTAGATGAAGATGTTTTGATGCTATTAAGGAGTGGAAAAAGAAATGGCAATAGTACAGAGACATCTAAAAATATAATATTTAATCCAAAATTTGACTACAAACCTGCAAAAGTATTGTGGCCAAATACAGAAGCACTTCGTAGTATGTTCTCGGAAAATATAAGTCAGAGCACAAATAATTTTACAATGAAATATAACAACGAAACTATGCAATTATACAAAATTCAAGTACATTTCGAATTGTTTTAATATAATATTAATATTCTAAAACTTTCGATATCTAATAGGTCATATATTTATGTTCTAGTTTAATGAAGCGATATACAAGCAAAATTTGAAGTCGTGTTATGCACAGTATGCTGAAGATATATCTTTTGAACAGTTTGCTGTTATGATAAATTCCAAGTTAAAAAGTTCTGAAACTATGGAAAATGAATTGTTTGATATCCTAGGTTACGAACAAATCGAATTTATACAGTATATTATACATCATCGAAAAAGTATTATGGCTTTAACTTTCGGTCCTAGTCCGGATTTTTATTCTTTTTCTAAAGCACAGAAACAAAGTGATTTACGAAGACCAATGATTAGTGGTCAAGTAACTGTACAATCTGAAAAAGAAAAACATTTATTAAAACAAATTAGGAAAGAGGAAAAGAAATTAAATAAAATATCGAGCAAACGTGAAGGAAATGAAGCTGAATTCCATAATCTATTCATAAAAAAAAAAGAAGCATTAATAGAATCACGTACACCCATATTCAAGAAAGAGACTGTTTCTAGAGAGAATATGCGAGAAAAATATCCGTTTGTATTTAACTCTGACGTAAATACTAGGAGTACGGTCGGTTATGTGACAGGTCAAAAAATAATGCTACCAGAAAACGTTGTGAAGAATGATACAAAAATGAGCGAGGAAATTCATATACCTATTCCAGAATCACAATTAAATTTTCAGAACGAGTTTAGTTACGAACCTGTGCTGATATCTAAATTAGATGATATTGGGCAATCGGCTTTCAGTGGAATTAAAAGTTTAAATCGAATACAAAGTATAGTGTTTGATGCAGCTTATCACACTAATGAAAATTTGTTAATTTGTGCACCAACAGGAGCTGGGAAGACTAACGTTGCTATGTTGACTGTTGTACATCAATTAAAACAACATATTGAAAACGGTGAAATAATGAAAAATCAATTCAAAATAATTTATGTAACACCTATGAAAGCTTTAGCAGCAGAAATGACAGCAAATTTTGGCAAAAGACTTGAACCTCTTGGTATATCAGTTCGAGAACTAACTGGCGATATGCAATTAACAAAATCAGAAATTCAACAAACGCAAATGATTGTTACTACTCCAGAAAAATGGGATGTTTTAACCAGAAAGGGTAGTGGAGATATTTCTCTCACGAGCATAGTGAAATTGTTAATTATTGATGAGGTACATTTATTACATGGTGATAGAGGTCCTGTGGTTGAAGCATTGGTTGCTCGAACTTTGCGACAAGTGTTATCTTCACAAAGTATGATTAGAATCGTTGGTCTCTCAGCAACTCTACCAAATTATTTGGATGTTGCACAATTTTTAAGAGTATCTCCACATGCAGGACTTTTTTATTTTGATCATCGATTTCGCCCAGTACCACTTAGTCAAACATTTATTGGTGTAAAAGCAACCGCACCTTTACAGCAAATGAGTGACATGGATCTTATATGTTATAATAAAGTTGTGGACATGGTACGTCAAGGATACCAAGTTATGGTCTTTGTACATGCACGTAATGCTACAGTTAAGGTGGCGAATGCGTTAAGAGATTTAGCTATGCAAAATGATACGTTAAATTTGTTTCTACCCAAAAGTCATGAAAAATTTGCAAGCAAAGCTTTTACCAATACACGTAGCAAACACTTGCTAGAATTATTTAATAGCGGATTATCAGTGCATCATGCTGGTTTATTACGTTCAGAGCGAAATTTAGTTGAAAAGTATTTTTCTAAAGGATTAATTAAAGTCTTAGTTTGCACATCAACATTAGCGTGGGGTGTGAATTTGCCTGCGCATGCAGTTATTATAAGAGGAACAGAAATATACGATGCAACGCGAGGATCGTTTATAGATTTAGATATATTAGATGTTCTACAAATTTTTGGACGTGCTGGTAGGCCACAGTTTGACGTTGAAGGACACGCTACTATTATTACTTCTCATAATAAATTATATCATTATTTATCGTTATTAACTAATCAAATACCTATCGAGAGTAATTTCATTAAATATTTAGCGGATAATTTAAATGCTGAGATCGCATTGGGTACGATCTCAAATGTAGAAGAAGCCATAAAATGGCTGAGTTATACTTACTTATTTGTCCGAATGAAATTAAATCATCACGTTTATGGAATCCCTATTCAAGTTATAACAGAAGATCCTAATCTGGAGCGAAAGAGAAGGGAACTAATTAATACAGCTGCTCAATCACTAGATAAAGCTAAAATGATTCGGTATAATCTTAGTACTGGAGACTTTAATGCAACAGATCTAGGACGTATAGCAAGTCACTATTATCTTAAGTATGATACAATTGAAATTTTCAATGCACTGATAAAACCGATCATGGATGATGCAGAAATACTTGCAATGATTTCAAAATCAGAAGAATTTAAGCAACTGAAGGTCCGAGATGATGAGATTAATGAATTAGAAGCAATGTCAGAAAATTATTGCGAACTTAGACCACAAGGTGGTGTAGAAAATATTTATGGCAAAGTGAATATTCTATTGCAAACATATCTATCCCGTGGTCGAATTGATTCATTTTCACTGATGTCAGATCAAGCATATATTACACAAAATGCAGTACGCATATGTAGAGCATTATTTAAAATTATGCTAAGACAAAATAATGCATTAATGTCTGGACGTTTACTAGAAATGGCAAAAATGCTTGAATTACGACAATGGAGTCACATGAACCCTCTGTGCCAATTTTCTTGTTTACCTTTCGAAGTTATGGATAAAATAGAACAATGTCAGTTAACAATTGAAGGATTGAATGATATGAGTGTTAAAGAAATTGGTGATATTTTGCGTAATCCAAAATCAGCAGCATTAGTGAAGCAATGTTGCGAAGAATTGCCTATGTTAGAAATGGAGTCTACTGTACAGCCAATCACTGGTAGGATTTTAAGGATACGTTTGAAAATATATCCTCAATTTCGATGGAACGATAAAGTACATGGCAAAGCCTCAGAACCTTTTTGGATATGGATTGAAGATCCGGATAACAATTTTCTTTATCATCATGAATACTTTATCTTGACAAAAAAGATGGTTTGTGGTAATCTAGAACAAGAACTTGTCATGACTATACCACTGCATGAACCTCGACCTGCACAGTATATAGTGAAAGCAACAAGTGATCGTTGGTTAAATTGTGAAAGTATGACGCCCCTCACCTTTCATAATTTAATACTACCTGATGTATTTCCTCCACATACAGATTTGTTGGAATTACAACCTTTACCAGTAAAAGCATTAAAAGAACCAGATTTTGTAAAGCTCTACAAATTCACTCATTTCAATCCTATACAAACACAAATTTTTCATTGTTTGTATTACACTGATAATAATGTACTTTTGGGTGCTCCAACTGGTTCAGGAAAAACAATTGTAGCCGAAATAGCTATGTTTCGAGTATTCAAGCAATATCCTACACAGAAAGTTGTATATATAGCGCCTCTGAAAGCTTTAGTTCGAGAGCGAATAAGGGATTGGAAAATTCGAATGGAAGAACAACTTGGGAAAAAAGTGGTAGAATTAACTGGGGACGTAACACCGGATATTAAAGTCATAGCTAATGCAAATGTTATTGTGACTACCCCAGAAAAATGGGACGGCATCAGCAGAAGCTGGCAGACGAGAACTTATGTGAAAAATGTTGCGCTTATAATCATTGATGAGATTCACCTTTTAGGAGAAGATCGAGGTCCTGTATTGGAAGTTATTGTTTCGAGAATTAACTTTATTTCTTCTCACACTATGCGAAAACTGAGAATTGTTGGACTATCTACAGCGTTAGCTAATGCTGTGGATCTAGCTAATTGGCTAGGTATTCGAGAAATGGGACTATATAATTTCCGTCCATCTGTACGACCAGTACCATTAGAAATTCATATAAATGGATTCCCTGGAAAGCATTATTGTCCGCGAATGGCAACAATGAATAGACCAACATTCCAAGCGATCAGACAACATTCGTCGTCGAGTCCAGCTCTTATATTTGTTTCATCACGCAGACAAACACGCTTAACCGCAATGGATTTAATCGCTTATCTTTCTGCAGAAGATAACTCGAAACGATGGTTGCACATGCTTGATGAAGAAATTAATGATATTTTACATCATGTACGAGATTCAAATTTGAAACTTACACTTGCTTTCGGAATTGGACTTCATCATGCTGGTCTTCAGGATAAAGATAGAAAAATTGTAGAAGAACTATTTGTTAATAATAAAATTCAGGTATTTGCTTATCTGTTGCTATCCAATAATATCATATAAAAAATTTTTATGTTACTTACAACTTAGTTTACAACTACAATTAATGAAAATCTTTAAGTTTTCATTTTTAAATCTTCAATCTTTTCTATTTCAACTTTTTGCAGTAAATGGTTTATATCCGTGCTTACTAATGTATGAATTATTATAATATTCTTCTCACTTTATTATATGCCTAAACTTTTTCTTCATTTTTCACATTTAATTTGTATAGTTGAAAGAATTTAGATTCTTTATACATTATACATTATAAAAATGTTGTTTAGGTGTTAATTACTACTGCTACTTTGGCTTGGGGAGTAAATTTTCCTGCTCACTTGGTAGTAATAAAAGGAACGGAATACTATGATGGTAAAGCAAAACGCTATGTGGATATGCCAATTACAGATGTGCTTCAGATGATGGGCCGTGCAGGACGACCTCAATTTGATGATTCGGGGGTTGCAGTTGTTCTAGTACATGATTTGAAGAAAAACTTTTATAAAAATTTCTTACATGAGCCGTTTCCGGTTGAATCGAGTTTATTAGCAGTATTAGCAGATCACATTAATGCAGAAATTGTGGCTGGTACAATTAAAAATAAGCAAGAATTTTTAGATTATCTAACATGGACCTATTTTTTTAGAAGATTAATGAAAAATCCTGCATATTATAATTTGAGTACTTTAGAACCACATGCGATTAATGAGTACTTATCTTCTTTGGTCGATAGCACAACAAATGTGTTGATGGATTCACATTGCATTGATTTCGATGAGGTTTGTATTGTAGATAAATATAACCCATTAATATGTGATAATGAAAAATAAAGTACTATGATTATGAACTCTTTTAATTATAGGATGGACAGACTATATTCCCACTTTCAATGGGTAAAATAGCATCATTTTATTATTTATCGCATCATACGATGTTAATGTTTAAACAATCGCTCAAGAGTTCTCTAACGTTAGACGAGTGTCTACACATTTTATCCAATTCTTACGAGTACAATGAATTACCTGTCAGACACAATGAAGAATTATTAAACGAGTAAGTTATCAGTCTTAATAGTTCAAGCAAAATATAGATGTAATTAACGACCAATCTCATTATTTAATAGAGACCTGAGCAAAATGTGTCGTTACACAGTAGACGACTACTCATATGATTCTCCAAACACTAAAGCCTTCATACTTCTACAAGCACATTTCTCAAGACTTCCAGTACCATGTGCAGATTATATAACTGATTTAAAATCTGTTCTGGACCAAGCAATTAGGATTATTCAGGTATACAATATATATATACCCGCTTCATAAAAAATAATGAATTGATACAATAATGTATAATTACTTTCAGGCTATGATAGATACTGTTGCGGAATATGGTTGGCTTGTATCTACGCTTATGATAATACAGTTACTTCAAATGATTATTCAAGCTCGATGGACAGACGAACCAGTAATAGTTACATTACCTCATATAAATTCAGAACATCTACAATTATTTTCATCGTTACCCTCAGTTTTTCCTTTGTTATGCAATGTTGTACGTAATAATCAAAACTGTCTTGTAGAAGCACTAGGTGAAGAGTTTCAAAAAAATCAGATACACGAGGTGAATTTGAAATATTTGAATAGCTAATTAAAAATAATCAATCATATTTGATATATTACCGCAATTTTATTAATTCTTTTTATAGATATATCAAGTGATTAAAGACATGCCGATACTTTGTGTTAATATAAACTTGGAAGGCCAGTTGCCTGATGGCACCACACAAAAACCTGTAATATTGAAAATGGCAACTTCTACTATTATCGATCTACATAAAGATCAGGACTATATATTGAATATTGGGATGAGACGAAAAAATAAATCCAATAATTTGAGAGTGCATTGTCCCATGTACCAAAAAGGAAAGGATGAGGGCTGGTTTCTGGTGTTAGGTAGTACTTCTGATCAAGAATTATGGGCACTGAAACGAGCAAGTGGAATAAATGACCATTGGAGGTACCATCAGTTACAGTTTACAACACCATCGAAATTAGGTATTTATAAAAATACTAATATCGTATTACATTAAAAATGTATAGCATGATATTAGGTATTAAGAAGAAAAACTGGTATTTTTCTCATTAAAGGTCGTATAACACTTACATTTTATTTGATGTCCGATTCTTACATGGGATTGGATCAGCAGTATGACATACAAATAAACGTTATATCTTAATTCAACAGACCTAAATATATGCTCAAAAGACTGAGATTAAATGTAAGTATGTACGTTCTAATTTATTAGCTTAACCTATGTTATAGTTATTAAATACAAATGAAAGATTTTAATAAAAAATATTTATTATGAATTATTTTTATAAAAATCTGAAATTCTTTTATCATTTCATGATATATTACAATTGAAACTACAATAATTTTAAATATGAGTTTTTATTTTTTTAATTTGTATATAAATTTACATATATCTCCTTACATAGTACAAGACTATGAAACAATATAGAAAAAACAACATCTTGAGGATCAGTTCTACAATTTCACAGTGTCTAAAAAAAAACGTTATAATAGGAAGATTAAAAAGAACAGTAGTTTATTATAAAACGGATTTAATAGAGTACATATAAGAATTACTATAAAAATTTTATATTATAACATAAACATTGATAATTTATAAGAAATAAAAGCATAAAAGTAATGTCATAACTAAAATATCTCATATACTTTCTTATGTACTGATCCTCCTTTACACTTATACAACATTACATTATGACAGCACAATATCTGTATTGTTATCTTTAATACGTTCGCTCTCAGGGTAAGGTTAGAAAACTAGTCGCTGTATCACATATCTACACGTATGTGACGTCTGACAACAAATGTGTTAATTTCCTATGCTAACGAAAAATAACAAGAGATTGTATAGTAGGAAGGATTTGAGATCATTTCATTGCTTTGTTTCAAAGAGAACATAATTAAGTTGTCCATATAGCTTTTATAATAAATTTCGTTATTGATCAATGCAGTCTGTTCATGCTAAAGACGCAGAAGAGATATGTTTCAAATCTGGTTCTTCAGTTTCAAGCGTGCACATCCCTGAGATACACAATATGTAAAAATGCACGAGTATATAAAAAAATAAAAACTAGTTTTTTCATTTATTTTACTCTTCAATATTTATCTATGCATTTGATAAGACGTTATTAAACTAACAAAATTTAAAAATTGTATGCAATAAATAATTTTACATTAACAATACACTTTTAAATAACAAGAAATCTACACAGCAAATATTATACACTACCATACTTGCATTATACTTAACTATAATCTATAAACGTGTTGTAATATTTTATAAAAAAAATATTCTCATATTTATTTCCTCAGAATATACTTTTTTTTATACTCCATTTTTTGTAATTACTAAAAATAGAAGTGTATTAATATTGTTAAGTGTTAATTTATTAGTAATCTCTTCTTCATCAGTAGATTGAACCCTGCCTACTGCTTTGAGGTCTGTACTTTTACAATACGCAGTTTATATTACTATAATTTGCACAATTGTAATAATAATCAAAGCAAAGAAATACTTAAGCTCCTTCCACAATTAAAGTCAAAAATGGAAGTACTGATTATTTCTTGTAAGTAATATACCGAGATACCTTTACAAAAAACAACTTTGTAATAATAGATTTCTGTTTATAATATAATATTTATTACAAAAATTAATGTTTTCTTTTACGAATAACTGAGGAGAATTAATATAATAAATTGTCACTCATTTTTCAGTGTTGTTATTTTCTGTATGTATAAAAAAATGCTCAACAAAATCTTGATTAATGCAAGTAATGCTTAGTTTAATAGTTTATTACTGTCGTTTTTTTAGTACTTTCTTTTTCTGTGTAAATTTCCTGACTGGCAATAGTGACCATGAAGATAAAGATCTTATCACTCGAGAACTAAGGAAGCGCTAGCATAACTAACAGAACTGTCATTCATGTTATTGCATTGATTGCTTTGAGCATATTTCAAAAACTTCAGGTTCATTCTTTGGCCATTAGTATTTCCTTTTAAACTGTGAATAGCCTGTTAACATAGCGCGATACAATTTTATTAGAAATGTCGGAGGTTAAATAAAATATGTAAAATAACCGAAATTACTGATTTGAACAGATAAAAATTTATTACCTGTAATAAGACACTAATAGGATGACGACCACATATAGTATTACCATATTTTTTAAGATAGTCGGTAAATACTGTAGGATTTAAGCTTTCTATGATATCCATTCCCTACAATGTAAATTTACGAAAATATGATATGGAACGCGATAATAAAAAGAAGTATTTTACCGAAATATAAAGTGATCCTTATAAAGTAATCAATCAAGTCTAGGTGATTTCAAGGTCACCTTATTCTTTCTGTTCTCAATATAATAATATTCCAATAATTCAGTTCATATAAAATGATATTGTGAAATGATATTGTACGTAAAAAAATAGAATACTTGGTTTCTTTAAAAATACCTGATTCATAGTCATGATATTTTCTTTTCAATGAATCAATATTGTATCTTTCTTTTTTGCAAAAACAAAGATATTGTTAATTACTTACAGTACATACCATTTTATCAAGGTTCTGAATAGATCTATGAATTGGACCACATGATCTATCATAATAAGTGTAACGGAAACGTTGTCCCCAATGGCAAAAATCTGAAGAAATAACAAATAACGTCTGTGGATCAGCCATATATGGCGCTAACAATCTTCCATATAGTGACTCCCTTTCTGGACTTAATGACCCAACAAGTATAGGAATTATAGTAAAAGAATCTTTGAACCTATATTATAGAATAAAATTGGAAGATTAAAATTGTACACAATACACAAGTAAAATATCATTAAAGTAACCAACATACCCTTCCATAACTTTTGCTATAAATGGCAATTGCATTTCAATGCTGTGTTCTTCCTCATCCGTATTTAAATCCATCCATTCAAAATGTCTAGTTTCTTCAAGTTCTCTGCATACTATCACATGAACAGAAACCTATATTTGAACTAATCTTTGATAATAATTCATACTTATATTTGTTTCTCACATAATATTTCACAGTATTAAGATGATTTCACCCAAAAATCTATTTTAATATTCTGTGATATGCAAATTATACCTTGTTGATCAATATGCAGATCATACAGTGGTGTTTGATAAATTGAAGCAGAAGAAAGAGCACAGCCAGCTAATCTCACGTGATGCGATGGGCCCAGAATAAATATCCTACGACTATACGATGACACATTACACATTTAACACTTTAATTAAATATTAGTTTTCTTGTAAACTTCAGTTTTAACATTGTAGTTACAATAGTAAATTATTTCCTATTAAATAATAGCTTAAAGTAATAGTATTATATATAAATCTTTTTAAATAACGAAATAGCAGAAACACGCTTTGACTTTTTAAATATAATTATTCATAATTAGAAAGAGTAGATTGAAGCTACTCTTTTAAAATTTATCATACTCAATGGAGGAGTATTCAACTAGTCTATGATACAAAATATCTCATTCATATATTTCATTACTGGATTGTAGAAAAAAAGTCTTTATTACTGTTTATGTCTCTAAACACAATTTTGTAATTATATTTTCCGACTTTCTTTTATATGAAATAAATATAACATAAATGTAGTAATAACAACACAATTTAAATGATAAAAGTAACCGAATTAAAATTAACCCTTTCTGGTTGAAACGTTTTGAGATAATCTAGTGATGGGACTTGAGACTCTTGGAATCTGTCAAGCAACAAGATATTTGATTCATTTTCAACCTAATTCTTATTCGAATCAAAACATTAAACTCATTTTTCTCAAAAATGAAGGACCACCAGGCAAAAAGTCATTAGGGTTTTTCAGTACTGGATATATTGCAAGCTGAAAAAAAGTCACTTGGAAGAAATCTGGGAAGAGCACGTTTTGAATCACGCATTATATTAAAGCCAAGACATTGGGATTATGGGAACATTGATAGTAGGGACAGGCATGCTGAGCAAGAGATGCCTTTGCCATCGTAAGTGGCTTCTTCCTTTTTGGCTCCATATAATATATACTACAAGGTCTGTGTATACTATATGGTTTCATCATCCAAAAATCTATTTTCAGAAGTATAAACTATCTAAATTAGAACAAAACTTCCATCCAAAAATCTATTTCCAGAAGTATAAACTACCTAAATTAGAACAAAACTTTGCTATTTCTACAAAATCTTTTTACTGCCTGTTGTTTCTAGCTAAAGAAGTTTTCAACTGACTGATACAATGAATTATGGGTCGGTTCATGCTCTACTTGTTTATATTATACGAATATAAATGTGTGAATAGTGCGATAAAGTGCTTTGATAGGAGATTCCCAAACTCCAACCGGAAAGGGTTAAACAGAAATACAATATATAAACATAAAAATAATTATCAGTTCACCCAATAGAAACTGCAGATGTAATTAGTAAATTACATTCCAACGAAAAACTTACACAACAACAGGACTAATCTGGCGATATGCAAAACCAGCACATGCTCCACAATAGCTGTAACCTGCATGTCTGTGAAATTTTGTTTGTATTTCAATAAAGATTTGTTAATTTAGGAAATTATTTAATGTGCTATAATTACTGACGGGGCAATAATTGCCCTAGCAGGTCCATGTGATAAGTCTGCTGCACCCAACCAACCTTCTAATTGTTTATTCAACTCCGTACCTGTACAAAATATTCATCTTAAAACACACGATAATAGTTAATACAAAACCTTGCAAAATTATAAAAAACAGAAAAACTACTGATAAAAGTTAAAATTATGTGAATAAATAAAAGAAATGTAATAGAATATAATTTCTGCACAAATACAAAACTATACGCAAATGTTTTTGATATAATCTGTAGAAGAATTAGAAAATTATATCCACTGAGTTGCCCTTAAATTGTAAGTAAATTCTAAATATTAAATAACTAAGTAACAAATTCAATAATACAAATTTATGTTAGTACGGTTGGGTGCAATACATATGTGAAATGTATGTTACCTTGCCAAATAATCAAAATACAACATAGAAATAACAAATAATATTATAGAGATTATTAATATGAATTTATAAGAATATACATTATTGCATTAGAAAGACACTGTGTGTAGGTGTAACGTCTGTTGTAATTATTCGTTTATATGTTCAAACATAAGAAACTATATATTGATGACTTTACATAAAAAAATAATAAATAATCACAACCGTATTATAATTAACAGACGTAAACATATTAAATGAATTGAAAATACATTTTAAATAACGCTTACCAGAGCCTGCGTACCAACTACCAGCATGAGTTGCTCTTCTAATTAATGCCATTTTTCGCCTTGTTGCACCAATCCTTATTTATATCAATAACTTCTTAAAGTAAACAGGATTTGTTCCTTAATGATTTTATATACAATCTATATATAGAGTAGTTGTTAAATCCTATTTAAATACAAAATGTTTATAAAATTCTATCACAAAACTTTTTATTTAACCACGAACCATGTACTTCTAATAACGTCGAATGACATGATTATAACCATGTCGAAAATTTGAGCATGTACACCTTTTGTATACAAACAAAATACGTCGAGAACTGATATTTTATAAGTTTTCATCTTCCAATCATATAAATTTAGTTAATGATTTGATATTTTACGTAATAATTCACACGTTTATTAAAGTTTCCGAGTGTACAGAGGTAATTATCATAATTTGCATTCGTAGTAAACGTATACCATGTCTTTAGTAGAAAAGGCGATATATATAATATACATATATATATATACAGATACATACATATCTATTTAATTGTAATTTTAAATAAGCAGATTGTACACAATATAAATTAATTATCATTTATTTTCTACAAATTGAGAGAGAGAGAGAGAGAAAGAGAGAAGGAAAGTAATGAAAGAATACTTTTGAATTGATATATTGAATGCAATCGAAATTCAAATTATAGATAATAGTTTATTAGTGCGTTAATATAACAATAATTATTCATGTTTTTAATTTATCTTCTTACAGGATATATTGGCATAGGTGTATGTTATATATATGCAAAATTGATGTCAAACTTTGTATTGCAATACCTTTTTGGTTCAATAATCCCTATGGTTTTATGCATTGGATTGGATCACGTGTTACGTTTAGATATTTCAAACAATTATTTTACATAAGACTATATCACCTTTAATGTCTTCTAAGCAAATCTGATCGAAAAATAAATATAAATAAACGAATTTCGATGTATCAATAAAAGATTGTCAAGATAGTATAAATGTCCTCTAAACGTAATGTTCTAGAGAAAACAATTAACAATACGCTAGTAAAATTCAAAATTAACAACCATTTACCCATCAAACAATATTAAAACATATTAGCCAAGTTTGTGTTAAATAATTTATCAATTAATCATTATCATTGTTATTTACAGGTTGTAATTTGTTTGTGAAATTTTGAATGTCTCGGTACTTGATTTGATTGCGCCGTAGAAATGGTTAATATGGCAGAAATTCGTGTCTCTAGTGTTGTTTAAGTTTGTGAAACTGATTGACAAAACAGAAGTTTATTTGTTAAGAATATTATAATGTGCATAAAAGTTGATTTTTCGGGACGTGTCAGCGTGGAAATCTTCTCTAATATAAACCATTAATTATCCGACATAACTTTTACCTTATCAGATTTCATTCCAAGTCAACATCGACGTTTTTGTGTTTTTTTTTACACTCATTTACTTTGTTTATTATGAATTTAATGGATTCTTTTATGCAGTAACTTAACAACGGATTCTCGATAATATAGGTAATCAAATTTAGGCCATCATACCCTTAATATTTTGATTATGTAGACGTTATAACCTTTGCTTTCTTTGTGCTTGTTACTGATTTCTATCGTTACAATGTCAAAACCACCAACTTTCAGTTCGATAGTTTTTTGAAATTTCTATGTCTTCTTTATATTCGAAATTTCATTACATTTTCAAGGTGCTAATATAAGTAACAGAAAAAGTTTTCAATTAATCATTTCCATTACATTACCATATATCTCATACATACAATAATCAGTGATCACAATAACAAGTCGTTCTTGTTGAAATTAGTATCATATCATATTAATTTTATGAGTATGGATTTATGTAGAAATATGAAAACATTCCAGAATAATGTTCAGGTTAGTTTACGAGTATTTAGAAAGTATGTAGATACATATGTTTGTTAACAAGTGTATATAGAACGTTAGCCTTTAAGAAGATCTTGTTATTTAATATTATCATACACATGCTCTTCTACTTGGTATTGACAAGTAAACAAATGTTATTCATATCTTTTTACAGACATATTTCCTTTTCTATAAACGATTAGCTTGTAAAGAATAAGTAGTTTAAATTAGTTTTTCTTTTTGTTAAGGATAATACATTTGATTGTATACATTTATTTACTCACATATAATATAATAGAATAAATGAGATATAAACTGCTTTATTATGTATTACAAGGCATTAGATGTAATCATACATTTTATTAAACCAATTGTATAAAACTATGTAGCATTTTTATGGAAATGATATCTTTCCTTGCCAATAGGTCCATTCTCATTTCCTGTCTATGATTTTGATATGACCAAAGCATTGGCGCTGCGATAAAGAGGTAAACATTTCAACATGCACATTATTAAAATGTAGATAGTAAGATAGTAAGGTTTCTAAGTAAGAATATAGTTTCCCATTGATATTACAAAATTTTTGTTTTTTGCCTTGTCGTGTTGCAGGTTGCTACTAGGAGTTATTGTCATGGATTTTCCTCAGTTCCATGAAATTGAACAGCTTACAAGTGATGCAATAAAATAGAAGTGATCGTGTGGTAATTGACATAAAAGTGTGTTGGTGTGCCCTAGCAGGTACTTTGTAGTGGAGCCACCAGGCTATGGCCAACCTGAACTTTGAGCAACCGCCACGCAGTACTGCGAATACAAGCCTTACATCGCGTACGGGTGGTGGGGGGGGCTTAAATTCGTCGACCCTGACGGGTCATGTCACACCTACCTCGGGCATGTTCTCAGGCTCGTCTACAAGCACTTCAAGTTCAATCACTTCTGCGGTAGTAGTTACTAGCGTGTACATTGGAGCCTCAGGAGCAGCAGGTGGACAAAATAGTCATCAACCACAACAACAACAGCTCTCTCCTATGGGCAGTAGGGGACTGTTTGGGCAGAGAGCTTTTACAGACAGACGTACAATGCCTGCTCTTGGGTTAGTTTCTTTTTACAATTTGTAAAATAACTTATATTATATTATATTATTCATCTTGTAATGTATTTATGGTGATATTTCATATGAAACAAATGAAAAGTTTATACAAATTTACAGAACCTCAAATCCAATGGGTAGCATGGGCACTTTTGGAATACCACAAAGTCGTAATTACGGATCTCAAGGACAAATTAATAATTTTCACTCTGTTTTTGGCAGTGGAGGAGGTGGAGATACAAGCACTCCTCCATTGTTAGATCTGTCTGAGTTTCCTTCATTAACAAACAGAGGACAGGGTGATTCTATGCCGCAACCTAGTCCCATGCCTGGGAAACAACCTTATGGTACGTATCAATAATTATTCAAACTTTGAAATACATGGCGTATCATGTCATAATATTTAAGGCCTATGAAGTTATATGTATAAAGAGTGAGCCACTATATACAATTTAAATTTACTCTTAAATTACTTGTTGCAAGAACTCATTTCCCAAACGAGAGTCGTTTGGTATTAAGCAGACCATGCAATGTAGTTATTAGCTTTTTTGAAATTTCATTGTTTATCAAAATATGAAGGTGACCATGAGCTTTTGTTTTGATCACCAATGACCAACACGACAATTACAAACTCAAGGTGATCACCTTCATATCTCGATAAAATAGCAAAATTTCAAAAGGCTAATGATCACATTGTATGCTTCTTTGATATACTTGATACCAAACTATTGTCGCTTGGAGCATTTATTTAAATAACAAGTAATTTATGAGCAAATTTAGGTGATACAGTTAAATCAACTCACCTTGTATACTGTATATGATAGACACATGCCCTCAAAACTAAGTTTTTATGAAGAAACAAAATTTTAATCAGTTAAAAATTGTGTTTTTATTGGTTCCAATTGAAGTTTTTCTCAAGTAAAAATGATTATGCGAAAGTTATCTTATTTTTTTTGTTTACGTTTCATTAATTTTATTTATGACAAATAGTTTCAATTCTCCATAAATCTGTAATAGTTTATTTCAATGCAATTATGTAATTTAGTGATAATTTTGTGCATTTTGTAAATAAAGAATAATAAAATTTAAGAATTTAACGGAAATCCTGTAACAAATGAAAAAAATTATTATTTGATCAATTGTATTTTCGAAGTGAAGTTTTTTTTTACTAAAATGTATTTTACATTTTTGTTTATGTACTGCAGTGACCATTATGTATGATGAAAGAAATGTAGAGTTTTGATCGTTTCTTAGTTTTAACAATTAATTGGCAGTAATTTATCTAAATAGAATACAAATTTAAAAAATGGAGGTATTAAGCAAGCATAAGTATTATATATCTATAATCTCTTATGAAAAACTGAAGTTTTAATAGAATTGTAAGCTATTCAATTATTTTGATCAGGGTACTTACTCATTATTATAATGTTAATAATCTTGTGTTACATACACAGATTAAAACGACTTCAAATAAAAATTTAATAAACCATATGTGATTAAGGATAATGAGTACTGAGAATAAGTGTAATAAATATGGAACACTTTTTGAAACTAGTTACAGTCAATAAAGAGTTAGAAGAAGTTATGGCTTTTTTCCAAAGTTCTATAAAATAAAAGAAAACATTTATATTTGTTTTTAGATAGAACTCATTTCATCTTTGAACGAAGAATTTATAAAAAGAATCTTGTAGTACGGGTAACTTAAATATTTTATCTAGTTTACTTGACTTATATAATAATATACTATTATAAACATAAATTAAACAATACTTGCTTTTGCTTAATACCTTCTCAAGTGCTACAGAGATTTTATGTCTTCAGATACCATTTTCAATTTTAAAAACTATAAACTTTTAAAAAACATTCAATTTCTCTATTATTTAAAAATTTGATAAATATAACAACAATTATGATTATGCAATAAATACTTATTGTTATATAAGTATTTATATGAATTGTAGTTGGAATGGTAAAACAACCAACATCTGAATCGAGTGAATTTACTATGAGTTCTGAAGATTTCCCAGCATTACCAGGGACACAAAATAGAGAAGGACCATCACCAGGTGGGAGCGTGTCTGGAGACAAAAATGTACCTGT
Organism: Lasioglossum leucozonium; assembly: GCA_028454225.1. Classification (NCBI taxonomy): domain Eukaryota; kingdom Metazoa; phylum Arthropoda; class Insecta; order Hymenoptera; family Halictidae; genus Lasioglossum; species Lasioglossum leucozonium. Next base: position 1,838,473 of record CM052213.1, read on the forward strand.
TGGACTTGGTCCTGAAATTGGACAAGATGTATTGCAAGCAAATAGAGCGCATGGATCTGAAATGTCTCAATCATCTAAAAGGGGCATACAAACGTCTCCCGATGGTACTAAAGCTATTTATACAAAAAAAAACCAAAAAAATGAAGCATACCATTTATTATTTGCTGTTATTCTGTTATAATATTTTTTTATTTAAAAACATTTGCTATATCTTATACGTTACATCAATATTTATTGTTATATTTTATAGGAAAAGTAACCAATATACCAGCTAGTATGGTAAAAGATCAGTTTGGAATGATTGGGCTTTTAACATTTATTAGGGCAGCTGAAACAGATCCGAATTTAGTATCTTTGGCACTAGGCCAAGACCTAACCGCGTTAGGATTAAATCTTAATTCACCAGAGAACCTTTACCAAAACTTTGGTGGTCCTTGGGCTGAAACACCGTGCCGACCTCAGGATATTGATTTTCATGTGCCGCCGGAATATCTTATTAACGCTACAATCAGGTATCATTTGTTGCTACATATTCATTTTTTTCAATTATGTAGTACTACAGGGGTGACGAACTTCTTCTCTGCCACGGGCCGCATGATTTCCTCTTCAACTAGGGACCTAGCGATAGTGACTAGCCTATTCCCCTATCATTAAAAATGTGAGTGGCGAGAGCGAGTGAGATTGACGCGTGCGTACGAAGTGTAAATGCAATAAAGATAAAATAAAAGTGAATCGCAAGAAACTTTTTGGGGGTTGACGCATTCCTTTATAAAATAAAGTTTATTCCACGATTGACGAACAGGCCGGCTGGTCCGCCAGTTCGTCGCCCCTGATGTAGTAGATATGCCAATGACAATTAAAATCATTTACTTTATATATCGTTTTTCATTTTAGAGATAAACTAGCACCAGTTAAATTAAATCGATATAAGGAAGATCTACTATTTTATATGTTTTATACAAATGTTGGAGATGTTCTGCAATTAGCAGCAGCAGCGGAATTGTATGTACATTTAATTGTCATTATATACATGGTTTGGTACTTATTAGTAAAATGAATTTGGTAAGAATATTGTTTGTTGTAATTACTTTAGGTATAGTAGAGACTGGCGATATCATATGGAGGAAAAGGTGTGGATAACGCAAGCACCAGGATTGGGACATGTAGAAAAGACATCAACATATGAACGTGGTACTTATTATTATTTTGATGCGCAAAGTTGGAGAAAACTAGCAAAGGAATTTCGTTTGGATTATACAAAACTAGAAAGTAGACCACATCTTCCCACAAACTTTCACCAAACCCAGCCTTGACTACAGGTACCTAAAAAATACAATTTCTCTTGATATACATATATTCAAAATATCTATACAGGGTGTTGATTGTAATTGCAATGTGGGAAATACGATAGGGCCGAATTCAGCGTATTTATAAAAGAAAAAAAGTTCACATAAGTGTTATACTAGTTGTTCTACAGGAACTCCTCAACATGACAAATATCGAATACAAGCAATGAGGACAGATTGTTTGGCCCATTCAATATTATTTATTATAAATTGAAAAGTTCAACATATTAAAAAAAAATTATGGGAAGACAGAAATTAAAAGTCAAGGTCATAGTTCAATAATTCAAATTTCTTTTTATATCATTGCATGTTGAATTCAGTCCTGTCGTACTTTTTGCATACAATGTAACACCTTTTATGGAAATGAAAAATATTTGTATAATAATAAGACATGATTTGTTTCAGATCTGCTTGCAGACTATTGTGCTGTCTTTAAGCTGGACAGGAAACAGCTATTGTATAAATGAACAAATGTAATAATCTTTAATAAAAACATAAAATTTGAAGAGTAATAGAAAAGAATTTTGAATTAACTGCTTGTAACTAGAAATGGAAATAGGCCTGATGTATGTATGTTATGTGTATGTGGTAGTACTATATAATAGGATGTCTGTATATAATTTTTATATAAGATAACATACATCTGAAATATTCAGATTTTTATTAAAGAAGCCTAGTACCTAACTTTGTAATGTACATAAAACTAGTAAAGACTAAACCAAATTTTATGAATTCGTAACTCAAGACTTAATATTTCTGCAAGTGCTATATTTATGTAATTTTCGTTTGATATTTGGAAATATTTTCTAATTTTCAATTGATACATCAATATTACGAATATTTATTTTAATTACATTTCTGTTAGATTTAAAGGTTGTTTAACAGAGATACTTCTAATATATAATATAATCTTACCATATAAATATTTATTCATCCAAAATCACTCTTTTTCGTAATTTTACAATTTATTCCATAATTTTTCGTGCTCTTTTGTGAAATTTATTACACTTTCGGATGCACTAATGGAATAATTTTCAATGTAGTTTTGACTATGTTTTTCAGTATCATTTAAATAATACCTGTAGGTAAAATATCAATCTTAGATTAATGTGTTAAGAATATTATTTTAAATTCAAGATTTTGTTACCTATAGTTCACCATAATACCACAACTATTTGCTACCCCACGTGGTGAAGGATCAGCTAACCAGTTTATTCTCCACATAACCGCTCCATTGCGCAAATGGAAATTGGCTATAGTAAAAATGCAGTGGTAATCTAATGTTCCTGTTTAAATGTTCATTAAAATCAACATACCAACGTTATTTAAGGCATAATTTCGTCGTTTTTCTTTGTATAAGTACCAAGCACATGCACGAACTAATGGTGTTTTTAAAACATTACATAATTCTTCATTACTGGTCCACAGCGAATTATTGAACACTTTTTTTAATTCAAGTACTAAGTTTTCTTCTTTTAGAACATTTTGTATGCATCTAGATTCTTCGTCCGTAAAAATACAATTTACATCTAGAAAATAACAGCCGATATAAAAAAGATACTTTTACAAGTTTATCCTTACTCTTTACTGTATAAGCAAAGAGAAGTCAAAAATATAAAGTATAAGTTTTACCCTGCTTTAATTTTTCAAGTAGCCAACTCTTAAAATTGGGTATTGGTGATAAAGTAGATAATTCACGTATCATAGGAAATTCTGCTATTATTTCACTTGCTACTTCCTTTATTAGATAATTACCTAGTTCAATACCCTACAAAACAAAACAAATATTTTTATTTGAAATATTATACTTCACATATATACTATATACTTTATGACTTATTTACTTGTAATCCTCTTTGCGTAGAAGCAATTGAATAAAATATTGCAGACTTTATTTTAGATTTGTCTTCTTCTAGGAATGTGACATCTTTTTTTGTACTACCAATGATTCTAGCTTTTGCTTCTTCAATACCTTTTACAGAAGCTATAATTTGATGACATATTAATATAAATAATATAGTACTTATATGAAACGTCTAATTAAAAATGATTAAATCTTGATTAAAAAATTTTTAAATAATTTGGACATGCTCTAATTATTAAAATAGTTAATGTTCTAATAGCATTTTGTTTTGAAAACTTTAGAAAATCTGTTAAAATTTACCTCGATTAATCAAATATTACTATAATATTAGTAATGAGTACAGTTAAAGTACATACTATTCAAAAGTTGACCATTACATGTTTGATAATAGCCTAGAGAGTAAGAATAATGATTATAGAATTTCATACCAGGTATTACATCACATAATGCTGTATGTAACACAACAAGAGGTTCTCGTGGCATAGATGGATGTGTAAATATGTAGCACCTTCTATATGGTCCAACTCTTTTTTTTAAATCTAACCAATTCTTTATAGGATGTATTGCTTCATAATCTGAAACCTTATTGAAAATGAAGATTAGATTAAATAGTTACTAATATTATTTATTAATTAATTATCCAAATTGTTTACCTTTTCTAATATGTCACATGAACTTTGCCAAGTTATTCTCTCCAAGTGTAGAAATCCAACTGAAAACCAGAGTAGTAACAAATCTCGTAGTGCAATGTTTAATTGTTGTATTACAAAAGTTTCATCAATTTCTTTAGTTTCTGACATCAACTCCTATCAAAAATATACATACAAAACAAGTTCACCAATAACACTTAAATTTATTATTTGAAATATTTTAACAATTTATATTGTGTTAAATTGCTTACTAAAATATCTGTCCTTAAATCAACAAGAAATTTTACACCATTTTCAAGTCTTCCAATAATAAGAAAAAGCCATTGATAATCTGGTATCAGAATATTTTTTAAGTTTCTTTCATATGAAAATATTCGTCTTTCATTGTTAGGCTGAAATAAAAATATCTTTTATTGCTAAAAAATTCAATATTACATTTAATACAGAAAACATAAATATAAATACAAACCTCTTCAGAAACCAGTTTCTTTGCCAAGTTCTGTACATCATTATGTTGAACAGCATACTTAAATGCCAATGTGCATAAAAATTTTTGTCTATCTTCTTTTTCACTCTTACAGTATCCTATACATAATGTACGGGCTTTATTCTAAAAGAACTTTAATCTTATTATATTGAACGAATAATTTATTATTTACTCATAGAATAATTAAAAGTAAAATAATAATTTCAATATATAAAATATCACCATAATGCAGATACAAGTTGCACTCATGTTTTTTGAAACAAAATTTTGTTTTCAGATAAATTATTGTTGAGAAATCAACTAATTATGGATTACATCAATATAATTTTATAAATCTTTATTTTATTACATACTAACATACATTTAATTTAATATTATGCTACTGTACAAACATCTTGGAGTATTGTGTATGGTTTCCTTTTTGAAAGAAATAAATTTATGTGAATAATACAACTATGATACATATTTGGCTATCATACTATATGTAAATAGTGTAACAGTTTACTAAATATGTTAGAATTATGTGCAGGCAGGAAACAATGGTTTTGGAACTACTGGAGTGTGTAAATAGCATGGGAAAGGACATATCTTCTTTTGCAAACAGTTGAATTGACTTTTTGAAAAAGATATAGATCACAAAACACATTAAAAAAAATGTTAAAATGAAATTAGTAAGAATCTCTATGCAAACTGTAGAGGAAACAGTCACCAAGGCATGGGAAGTCTTCGTAAATTATTATTAAGTTATGTTCCTAAATAATTTATACTGTCTTTGTATATTCTTGAACAGTATATTATATAATAATGTTAGTAAAACAATATATGTATACTAAATCTAAAGAGTATAATGTTTAGTAACGAAAATATAATGTTACAGTATAAAATAGATGGCCTGAGACATTTGCACAGCATTGTATCCGATGCATAACAGTCGAATAGTTGGGTAAAACTAACCTCGATAATCCAGTTACTGACATTGCTATTTTTATATTTGAACACTTCCTTTAATTGTTCCTTCAAAATTGTAACATTTTCATAAAATATGCCTTGACTAGAAAAACATCTACAAAATTTTATATTGCATCTTGAACCAAATTTGGCATTAGGAATAACACCTAAAATTTTGAAGTAAACGTTCCTGATTAACATTTTTTATTCAATGCATTAATTGTGCACACAATACTTTAAAATTGCATAAATTTTAATATAAAAGTAAAATTGTAATTAACAGTTATAACTTATCATTATATAAAATCCCATTTTCTATATAAATAGTAATTAATCTACTGAAAATCCATTTCCACTTTTATCAATTAAGTGTTATTATCGTGGTTATCTATGGTATCATGTGAAGTAGATATTTATATCTATTTCATACATGAACAACAATAATGATAACTTAATTCAACATCTAATCACATTCTTATTCATTTGTTATGATTTTTTTTTACGATAAAAAAAAAACTGTTTATTTCCCTCGATATGCCCTAATGACCGCTTAATATTTCCAATTCTTCTTTTTTTGTATAATGAAATAAAAATTATTGTCCATCGAAATTTTTTGCGCTCGGCAAAGAGTATCTTCCAAAGAGTTCTACATTCGGACAAATTAGGACATTTTTCTATATACAATATAATTTTACATATGTCCCATTTTGCAAATCATTGTTTTTCAATTACTTGTGTATAGCAGATTCGTATGTTTTTCAGATATATACGTTCCAACAATACAACTAATGAAGCAATCTTCGAACAATTAAACAACGAAAAATATAACTAGAACATACATTTAATTCCCAATGATGTTTCGATTGCATCCGCTTATTACTCAGACAATGATTACCGTAACAAAATTGAACAATCTCACGAAGCGATTGAGATTTCTTTTAGTAGAATCATTGGACAACCGACGAATAATAAATTTCAAACGATCTAAATAACTCGTGTATCAAAAACGAGAAAATCTAGTAACATGGCGGCTTAATCGAAGATCGTAAATAGTCTATGTTTAAAATAACAGTGATAAAAGAATAAGCGGCAAAATTTCTTGCTCTAACTGCCAAGATAACAAAACTGCCCAATAAGTGTCACATCATTACGATTACTCATGGAATCCCCTAATTATTCGTGCACCATTTAATATAAATAAAATACATGTAGATGGACCATGAATTTCTTCAAGTTGCCGCTAATTGAATACATACACAAGTCCTGATGATCCAGAAAAAATGAGTTGTACTTCTTAACTATCAAGAGATTAATATTACATGTTTTTAGTGGCTCTGGTGCAAGATCAGATATGCACCATTGTGATATTTGTAACGGTATTGCGAAGACGTTAGTATAACCGCAATGTCAGTGTAATAGAAAGTAAATGCGCACGTGCTTCGTGTTATAGTTCTTTTTAAGTATACATACATCGGCATTTATTGTATGTAATTGTTAATATTACCGATATTATTTGCGTTCGTTTCCAGTATGACGAGATTTTACCGTACGCTCTATAAATAATTGTATCGATTGTTATCGCGCGTGAGAAGCGAACCTCTCTGTTAATGTTCATTGTTAAGTTGTATTTATATAGAAGAAAACTATCGGAACGCTGAAAATGACTTCGCCGTTTACTTGCATCACGTGTCGTGTGGCTTTTCGAGACTTGGAGGTGCAACGGCAGCATTACAAATCGGATTGGCACAGGTACAATTTAAAAAGGAAAGTGGCAGAGCTGCCTCCAGTTACCGTAGAAGAATTCCAGAAGAGAGTGATCGCGCAGAGGAACAAGGATGACCAAGAAAGGAGCGAAGAGTTGATGAACTGTAAGGTGTGCAGGAAAAACTTCAACACAAAGAACCAATACGAGAATCATCTGGTGTCTAAGAAACACAAGGAAAAGTGTGCGAAACAGAGCAGCATAGAAGCTTTGCACGAAAATACGGACGATATCACTTCTCCTGGTCCTACGTTGAAGAAGGATGTTCAGAAAGAAGGTTCCAGCCGTAGCGGCAAGCGACCGGCGGAGGAAATGGAAATAGATTCTGATATAGAATCTGTAGACTCTGACGAATGGCTGGAAGATACGGAGAATCCGATACAGAATAACGATTGCTTGTTCTGTGATCACCATAGCAGGTCTTTGGTAAAGAATTTGAAACATATGACCGTTGTACATTCGTTCTTCATACCGGATCCTGAGTATTGCACAGACATTAAAGGGTTGCTTACATACCTGGGAGAAAAGATATTTGCTGGGTTCATGTGCATTTGGTGCAACGAGACAGGTAAGATACTTGAAGCTTTTATTTCTTTAACGATTTTCTGTATTATATTATTAATGCGTTTGCAAAATTTACAGGGAAGAGCTTCCAAAGCGTGGAAGCTGTCAGAGCACACATGTTGGACAAAGGACACTGCAGAGTGCTACACGAAGGAGATGCGCTCGCTGAATATGCTGAGTTTTACGACTACTCGTCCAGTTACCCGGATGCAGAAAACGGCGATGCGGATGCAGAAGTCGAAATACCTGAATTAGATGACAGTGATTACCAATTGGTCCTGCCATCCGGAAACGTTATTGGCCATAGATCGCTAATGAGATATTATAAGCAAAACTTAAATCCAAACAGAGCGGTCGCGGTGCCGAAGAAAGAGAAATTACGGAAAGTACTGCTACAATATAGAGCGCTCGGGTGGACAGAGACACAGAAAGAAATTGCTATTAAGAAAGCCAGGGACATAAAATATATGCAAAGAATACAGGCTAAGTATTCCACACAGTTGCAGTTTAAGGCAAACAAAATGCAAAGATATTTTAGACCCCAAGTAAACTTCTAGATATCCTTAGAATATGTATAAATATTGTTGCAAGACTGCATTCCTCTTAAACTTTAGAATTTTTATGCAGAACAAATTGTTAGGCGTGCTTATTGCGTTGCATATTTATACATTTATCGCTGAAATAAACTTGTACTTATTTAATTGAAATCTGCACTTTAATATTTGTTAGTTATGTGACCACACTGTGGATTTTTGCATACGACAAAATGTAAATTAGACAAAGATTCCCGAAAAAAATAAGATCAAAGCTTTCAGGGAATATAAGTATGTTTACAATATCATTATAATCATTGATTCGGAAAATTAGTTTTTACTTTAATTGTATGATTTTTGTTTGAAAAAATTAAACTTCAGATTGAAGTCCGCAGTTTGGTTACATTTATTGGGCTGAGTCATGAGTTCAAGAGAATTTGCTATTAAAATCATTGCCATTACACTTACAATCAGCAATAGCTACTATTTTCATGACTCATCCCAGTATTGTTGCACTGTCTAGAGTCAAAAGGATATACACGTTACAAGCCGTCAGTCATTATAAACTGTAATATTTATTTGGCGGATATTCTTACAAAATAACTTGTAATATATTTTCGTAACACGTGATATCAACAAAAATATTCCTTGTCATTTTTTTAGTTTATACTCATATAATGGACCCGTTATCCATAATTCCTGAAACCATGAGCTAAATCACTTGATTTTCGATAAATGGTCACACACGGATCCAAAAGCCATTGGATCCCACGACGACTGTAAAAAAATTCGTACACGAACATCCGTGAATCTTCGTGGGCTCGTGTACTGCGTACGTATACAATATACTTTCAATTTTTCCATCGGCAAACTTGTAGGATGTACTTTGGATACTCAACAAATCGTCAAACTATAACATTTGACACGCACGATTTTCGTTTTCCTCAGCTTCGACGACTATAGAAACACAGAAACGTTGATTTCGATATCATTTGCCTTGTGAACCAGAGCAGCCGGCCCGGCAGAGTACGTTTCGAACGAGCAGAATGCGGAAGAAAAGTTCAGCGAACGATACTCTAAACATAGATCCTCTTACTGTTTCGTTTCAACATCTTTTTTTTTTGTCTTGTCATCAAGTTTTCTTGCTTTTCCATTTGCAACACATCGTTCGGAAATATAGAGAGGGGGCAGATACCAGTGCCTCGAATTTTTAATACTCTCTACGCAAGACACGCGGTCCCACCACCCGTTGTTAAATATACAATTACTTCTGAAAACTTTAGACGTCTTTCAGACGAACATACACATTAGAGAGCTGTTATTGTCGTGTAACGATACATATAGTTTTACTCTACGGTTCTGTAAGATTTTTCTGGTTAGCGAAGGTGTGTCGAACAATGTTGAACATTTTCATTTATCTGCTTTTTCCTTCTTCGTTTAGTTCAACACTTTTACCATCAGCTTCAGTGCTTGATGGGGCGGAGCCGGTCTAATGGACTCGCCCAGCTCCGTGTACGGGATGTCAGCTTCCACCTGAAATCCGTGTTTCAAGCATACCTTCTGCGAAAACATCCCGGTAGCGTCCGCTTTGAACACCTGCAAAACACATCGACAGACTTGAGGACCTTGGCCCAAGAAACTCATCGCTTTCTGAACATTTACATACACTTTGAATTACACCACGTGCAAAAGTACCTTCCGAGAAAGCAACGAGTGCATTGCATAATTACATCTTGGTAAACGAACATTCATCCCATGCATTACAATCGAAGAACATGCTGAAACAAAAACAGAATGTGAATTCGAGGATTCGTGAGATCCCAACGACGTGTTGAGTCTCGCTATTCATTTTCCTCGGGGTACTTGATCTTCGCTTTAGGGATGAAAGAAAAGAATTGCATAATAATTTTATAAATTATAAATTATGCTGAGAACACCACATCAATTTATTGGAAATCGTAGTTGCGAGGATGTGTGACGTAAAATTAGAACATGACGGCGATAGGTCATTCGTAAAGGTCACCGAGCACCGTTTTAGGGTTGCAAAATGATTGTCCAGTGAACTAAAACGCATGCATCGGACATTTAGACATTTATAACTGCGATATATCATCGAGGTTCTCGCGCCGATCAATGGCTACTGTTACCTTGAATCCAGCTTTTCTCGCGGTCTCTATACTGTCTGCCATTAGAACGTTCGCCAGACCCCTACCACGGAAGTTCTCGTCTACGCTGAGGATGCGGCATTCGAACAACTCGTCGACATTGTACTTGGTAAATAGGTCAACCTTCTCGTTGACCTTGTAGAGCAGTCCGAATATTATTTTGAATTTCTCGTCGTTCAACTCGGCGAGCCGACGCTCGGCCTCCTCGCGCTCCCCCTTCTTCAAGATACCGTTCAAGGCCATGCCTGCTATCTAATTAGATGATGGGAATGTTCAATAATAACGGGAACTATGCTTGTTAAAAATTAAAAGTGGGGTAGAATCCTACTCCAAATTATTTTTATATGACCCCTCGAATAAGAGGGATTGCATACACTACTATTGCATAAACAAATGTTGTTACATATTAATCGGAACACACAATGTTATAATTGTTTTTTTTTTTTAATTTCACTTTGTCATCGAGATACGACCGCGACCTTGAGTCTTTGTCTCATAATATTTTGAGTAAAAAAGTATCAATGTATGAGAAAGTAATAATTATACTGAGGTGATACTCAAGGTCGCATAAAATGAAGAAAATCGATGCCAGTCCAAGCTATTACGAAACGAAGTTCGAGGTGGATGTCTACCCCACGTGTAGCTTATTGTTAGTACCAAGAGGGTGTCGTACAAAGCGCGTATCTTCAAGGTCAAGGAAAGTGTTTACTTGTTGACGAGGAGGTTACACAGGAACTATAAGATCGACAAAAAGAGTACACGGGGAAAAATACGAAAAATTATAGCGTCAACATAAAATGGTTCACTCTGTTCGACTCGACTCACCGTTCCGTTCTGGTCCACCAGCATTCTCGAGTACCCCTGCTTTAAAGTGAGCAGGCAGTGTCTCTCGAGCTCAAACTGGCTCTCACCCTTATCGCAGAGTCCCACCGCGTGGTTCAGCGGTTCGTCCGAGAAAAAGTTCCATTTCAAATGATTGATCGCCTCTTCGAAGCGATTTTCCGGGACTTCGACGGCCGTTAAATGATCCGATGACATCTTTGGGGTGGACACGGCACGAATTTTCCGCGCACTGAAAGGATTTTCCACGCGCGCACCACCCTTAGTAGGGAGAGCTCATATGGGAAAAGGTCCATATATTGATTGACCCAGTTCAAGAAATTTACTGGCTACAATGATTATGCATCGTCCTTAATTATTCTTAACGCGAAACGCGCGTGTCAGGAAGCATCTATAGCCGTCGACAGGAACCTGATAGACCAACCACTGCATTGGCTATTTTAATGGATATCAAACATTAATATTTAATTTTTGAATAGTACATCTGCAATAAGCAGTAACGTGCGAAACAGGGAAGAATAAGAAACCGGAACGTGAATGTATATGTACATGTTTATTATTCGTAAATTCTTACTAAATTAATCGATTCTATAACCATCAATAATATCTACCGCAAATGGTACGCATTCCACGATTTCCTTATCAACATATCAACAATGCAAACAGTTTGAATGTGTTTAGACACAATGGGAGTTTTAACAAGCCAGTGATCCACAGCAAATATTAACATCTTTCAATTGTACAGTAATAGAGTCTAGGATACATTGCATTGTAATCAATAAATGTTAACGATGCTGTCTAGACCATCGCATTGTCTGTTACAGTTTGACAACATAAAACTTGCTTACGAAAGGATTAATCACGATTTTGTTTTTGTAATACAGCACAGTATTCTGAAATCAGTATTCTCTGGGAATCTTCGCAAAGGGGGATAAATTGCATTATCATGCCTCACTCGATTCACACTTCACACATTCATTCAGAGTCGAAACATACTTTTCTCTTAATACTTCAGTGTGTCAAAACAAGTTATGTACAGTGTTTAGAATAAAATATCATCGTCTCCTTCGTCAAGCATGTTCGGAGTTTCTGTGTCGTTCTCGTATTGCATCCTTTCTTGTCTAGCACTCTCAAGCTGGAAGAGAATTTAAACAATGTAATAAATTTCGTTGAGCATTGAGGATCCTGTTTAGAGAAATCAGACGTTACCTTGGCTTTTACTTGCTTCTTCTTGTCCTGGATCTTCTTTAACCGGTAGAACTCTTCTCTCTCCAATTCGTCCAGCTCGGAAATGATGTAGGCAAGAGTTCTTTCGATTCTTGGAATGATAACATGCTCGATAGCGTTAACACGACGATTCGTGATTTTAATGACCTCGTCCAAGGTCACGAAGCTTGTCTGCAGCGACGCTAGTTCCACTAGCAGCTTCACAGCTCTTTGATAATTCTTTTTTAACTTGGCAAGTTGCTGACCACCTCTGGCCAAACCCGCCAACTCGTAAGTATCCGTGCCATCCTGATACGATTCAAATACTGGAAGATTAACACCGGCCACGTTATCTTTCTTAGAACGAATTTTAATTTGTGCTTTTGTCACATTCTGTAGAACTACTTGATTAAAGTCTCCGGTCGTAAATTTTGCTTCGGCCAGAGAGAAAGCAGCCTCTTTCATTACTTCTCCCATCAGAGTTTTGGTCTGGAGAGAAAATTAACGAATCAATTATCACAGCGAACAACATTACAACGAATAACGCAAGATATACCTCAATGATTTTGCCCAAAATCAGCCTGAAACGCATTTGCAATGCGTCAGCTTTCTTCTTTAACAAACCATGTCCTTTTGTTGCTCCCTGGAGACGGGATTTCATTAACATTTGCGCTCTGAAAGAAACAGATTAAAATATAATTCTAATTTATTCTTGCTTATGTAGTAATTCTATCGAAGAGATATATGTATGTAGTAAGGAACTTCAACATTTCAATTAGACAACGATAAGCCGGTGTCACGATTTATAATAATGTGATAAAACGACGATGATACGGTGGCGGCTTTGAAAATGACGTCGCAATGTTTAAAACTCAGTGACATAGGGTTACACCCATCTAGCGATGGACGAGGGTCACGAGTGATCGATCGAAAAATAAAAATCCACGCGAGATAAATGTACAGTACGATAGGCGAGAGAAAGAGGAGGGTTTCAGTAATGTTTAAGTGAAATACTTACCCCCGGGAAGGGAAAATCGGAAGTTTATCCTTTCCAGACATAGCTGCGAGAACTATCAAGCAGACAGGAATGAGATTGATCAGCTGACTCGCGGGACCGGAAGTTTCAGGCTGAACGCAAGTTGCGCGAAATGGCGCGCGCGATTTGAACGAGTGAAGTTACACGCGGCCAATTTAAACGTACCGATTCCCGCGCGTCAATTAACGTTTCACGTCCGACAGTTGTTTCTCGATGTCTCGACAATTGACAGTGCGGCGGAAATGATTTTTATTGTTTTTCACAGACGGGAGATCGATTCGCAGAGTATCCGAATCAATTAAATAATAAAATGTTTAAAAATTAACGCCACTTGGTCAATTCTAGCGACCAAAATTCAAAATATACAAGTACACATGCATTTAACACAGAATAATGTACGATGAGTGCGAAAATCGTCCGACCGGCAATAGTAGAAAGCATAGAAACTATTATGATTTCGAAGAAATGAAAGAATCTTTCGTGCAAAGATTAAAAAAAGAAAATCGTTGTTCCTTCATTAGCGACAGCGAATCGGCGGATACAATTAGGATCGATGTGTGCGCTGTCAATCCACATAATTCGCGTAGAAGTTGCTTGCGTGCAGGAATATTAACGAGAGCTTGCGAAGATATTCTCATGAGAATGAATATTAATATCCTGTAACAATTGGTACGTATACGTATGATTAATTATGCAATGCAATTTTCACGTGGACAGAGAAGTGGAATGATAATAAAAATGATCTTATAGGTGGATAATTTTTGAACGAACCATGTCTAATTTGAAAGGAAAGATGATTCATATACCAGACATTTCGAAGGATTTTATTCTTAACAAGGCAGTTCGGGATGCCACCAATATTTTACTTAAACCGTACATGCCTATGATCTTAGAACTGAATTCGTCTTCAATTAATTCTGAGAAGAAATATCGAGCTGTAAACGATTTTGCTCAGAAGTGTGTATTGAATTCGCAGGACTTTTTATTGAAAATGGCAGCGATAGCATGGAACTTTTTAAACGTTCTTTCAAAAGACGATAAACTCTGGACCACGAACCGTACCAACAGTGAAATCTAAAGTTTTATTAAGCTATTATTGATAGAAGTATATTATATTTTTTATAGTGCAGCTTCTACTGCCCATGTGAATTGACAGTTCGCGTGGTGGAACAAATGAATATTTAAGGTCAATGTAATTAATATAAGTATTTTTAATAAAACTGTACAAGGAAATATCGAATTTACAGACTGTACAAGGAAATATTGTACATTTGGCCTATACAGGAAAATATTGAATTCATGGCAAAGTCGATTGTCCAGGTGCCAACACCTGTCTCACATTCATATTTATTCTGGCCTCAGAAATGTAAGCTTTCGCGTACTTCCAGTCATTGGGGAGCCATTTACAATGGTCTTCTCTATTGTCGTTTATTTCCTCTCGGTCCCACGGTGCAGAAACTGCTGGTAAAATTTTTGGTACTCCATGGTACCTCAAACGTGATTCTCCAGACATTATTACTATGTCTCCACTTCTTAAAAGTATGGAGCGAGCTGCATCCTCTTCTCTGAGTCCTCCGATTAAAAATATTGCAGTTTGACCGAAACTTATGGAAAACAAGGGCGCGCCAACGTTAACTTCAGAGTGATCGGTATGACCAGCCAGAGTTGAATTCATTCTATAGTAATTGATAATTGCTGCTTCCGCCTTGAAGTCCATAAAATTCAAAGATTTTGCTAAGAACGAGGTCAACGACGATAATTCCCTAGGCATTTCTGTTTTAGAGGTTTCAGAGTATAACTTAGTGTCCCAATTATGGTGATATCCTAGCGTCGCCCAACGTAATTTCGGTAACAAATCTCTAGCCTCGTTGCTGGCGAGGCACAAGTCCCACCAGGCTTCGTTGTCACCCAGAACATCGTGCGCGTCTAGATTTAATTTATTCGGTCTCCTCGAGTAATCTTTTAAGCATTTTATAATCCAATATCGTTGTCCATCGGTGGTAAATGGATTCTTTATGAAGACGAGTCCTGACGACATAAAGAAAATATAGAATGATCAATACTCTCCTGTAATATCGACGTACGTACCTGGGATATTAAAAAATTCATAGACTTGCCAATCGGTCACCGGTCTCAATCCTAATTCGTATCCAGATTGTTCATTGAAGAGCTTCCCTTTAAAATTTGACTTAAGGATAACCTAAAAAAGTCGAGAGAATTCAGAAATACGGAGGACGTTCGAGTATCATTATTTATGACATACTTTGTTGTTATTGCGATCATTTAAATCGATCACATCCTTCAAATCGGGCGGCGGGTTCCGACTTTTGTAATATTTAAAGCTATCTCGGAACATTGCTGTGCGCGACGGGCGCCGCCATCTTGTCCGTTTAGTTTCGTTAAGCGCTACCAGGCGTCGTTAGCATTGCTGTCAAACGATTCAGGAAGGTAATTCGAAAGTAGATTTTAACTGAGATTCCTATGCGAGATATGTAAGTACGTACGGCTAAATGCCTCGGATGTTTGAAGAAGAATGTCATTTCGACCCGGTTGCAGACGATCGAAAGTATCGATCCCGATGTCATTAACCACGACCGAGCTGGCCTTTGCTGTACGTGCAGTGAAAAATCGAAGGAACGTCGTAAACAGTGCGCCGATCGCTCGGACCGATACACACGAGCGAGCAATCGAGGATGAATCTACGATGCGACATAGTGACTAAGAACGAGGAGAAATATTCGAGCGGACACGTGTGTACGTCGCACCGTGCCATTACAATTATTCGATTCGCTTGCGATTAGCATAAATATCATCATCGTTGTCGCGCGAACATTAATACCGAGATACGTATCGAAAAAGTACGGGGATTCAATTAGCTTCTTTCTACAGGTTGGCTGGGCCCGTATGCACACGGTAATGGACTGTGACTAATTTTAGAGCGTAATTTTCGCATAATAACACTGCCGGGAAATCTATGATTTCATAGAGCCGAAGAGAGGCACGCCGGCCGACTTCAAGGCTTTTCGAAAGCTCCGAGCGAATTAATAGCGCGCACCGCGTTAATAATCGTCCATTACCATCGCTTCTATTCTCCATAAATTCCATCCATCCACCCACCCACCCTGCGGCGCGATTTACTGTTCACCTGTAAGAATACGAACCAGCCTCGATCCAGTTCTTGGATCTCGCATGAAATGTCATGTTCGGCGCCCCTTTTACTCGGAACATACAATCGCGTCCATAACCTTCGTATGTCCAGGTAGAACACCCCGCGCCTAATCAGTCCTAGCTACCCTTCAAGGGCAACTCTAAACACCCCCTTAGTTTGCTTTTTTTTAAATAATAATCGTTCATAACCTTAATATTTGCGAATCTGTCGATCCCTCGTTTGTTCAACTTTAAAGTTTCGGGAAACAGTTGTCGTCAGTGAAAGACATGAAGAAATCAGGTTCGAACCTGTTCCTAGGTCTCCCATACGAAAATAAAATCGTCCACAACCTCGATATTTTCAAATCTGTCGAACAGAATCAATTGTTTAAAGATTCGGGAAACAATTGTCGTCAGTGAAACACAGGGAGGACGACGAATCAGGTTCGAACCTGTTCCTAGGTCTCACATACGAAAATAAAATCGCCCACAACCTCGATATTTTCAAATCTATCGAACAGAATCAATTGTTTAAAGATTCGGGAAACAATTGTCGTCAGTGAAACACAGGGAGGACGACGAATCAGGTTCGAACCTGTTCCTAGGTCTCACATACGAAAATAAAATCGTCCACAACCTCGATTTTTCAAATCTATCGAACAGAATCAATTGTTTAAAGATTCGGAAAACAGTTGTCGTCAGTGAAACACAGGGAGGACGACGAATCAGGTTCGAACCTGTTCCTAGGTCTCACATACGAAAATCAAATCACTCATAACCTTGATATTTTCAAAGTTGAATAGAATCCCTAAATTGTTTAACTGTAAACATTTGCAAAACAGTCTTCACTGAAGGGATCGTTTCTTATTCGGACACATGGGTTTTTTTTGAATAATTGTTCGCGTCAGAGGGGTCGCAAGAATGTTCAAATGTGCCGAAGCTCGGGTTGTTATTTGAAGCACGAGACATCTTTCACCGTATCGTCACGACCCAGCAATGCTGCAAGAGAGGGAAAGGTGATACAGAAATCGAGCCGTATGTAGCGAGCATTTAGAGAGCATGCCGCAGAATGCTGGTACATTAACCCTCGCAATGCTAGGTTACTTTTGAGACATCCCTTGTTTACTTCAAAATTTAGTAATTCTCGGGCCTCCCAATTAATTTTTATATCGAGTGGCGGAGCTTGTTCACGATCGTGGACGGTGTTTTGGACCGTTTGCAATTTATTTATGAATTTTTAAAATATATTTTTTAAGGCGCTTGTACGTAGGTGGTAAATGTATTGCGCAGTAGTTAATTTAATTAATTTTCGACGGACACCGCCGTTTTGCATGTGGCTTATTAATAGGCTAGCTGAAATGTTGCAGACGTTGTCAACAAGATTTAACAAAACAGTGAACCGAAACTACAATTTAGCCATCTGGCCATCTACACAACCGGGTGTACAAATTAATTGGCGGCCTTGCACCCGCAAATTTGTTGTCCACCGACGAACACCCGAAACCTGCCAGGATCTTCGAAATAATCACCATCGATCATCCTCCCGAATAGCTGACGAGCCCAGCCAGAAATTCGAATTTTAACCAAAGTTACCAGGGCCACGAATTAATTCGTGCACACCTAAATGCATCATCACGTGTTAACTTGACCAGTCGTGATGATTCTGCCGTGCGGGCCAGAAACCGCGTTGACAGCGGTGTTTCGAGCGCGTGCTCGTAGCGATCAAAGCGATGGAGGATTTTGAGGACAGGCGAACCGACCTGAGCGTTTCGATAGAAATCGTAGGACGGGTCTGGGCGGACCCGGCCGCGTTTCGGTCGTTAGACAGCGCTTTCGAGGGTAGCGCCGTATTCTTTCTGACAGTTTCATGTCAACAAATGTCGTGCCCGCAGAGTCGCGCCCAGCCGCGAGCCAGACCTGCATCGGAGGCACTCGCATCGTATTCGCGAGATGGGCCAATCGCGCGGCTCGGTCACGACACGGCCGGCCAATCAGGGCCCAGCCCGGTGACGACCGTCGCTAAAAATAGCCCGTATATATCTAGGCCGGTCGCGACCGCGAATTATCCACAGTCGTGCGCCGGCAGCCGACGGGGAAGGACGGTGTGAGCCGTATCCGGGAGAGACACGCCGTGTTGTTGTTCGCACTGGAAAAGGTAGGAACACACGCAACCGAAAACAAACCGTCCTGCCTCTTCTCTACGCACGTGATAAACCTAATTTTTTAGGTCGCGGCGACCAAGTACCATTTCCTCGTAATCTAGGGTGTTGTTCTGTGTCTCGTGGCGTATAACGTTTCGGGATTTCCCGCGGCGAATTGTCGGCCTAGTGACATTTCTTCCTTAGATCGATTTTCGTAGATGTGGCGGTGACCTCGGCCGGTGCCTCCAGGATTCAAATTCGCAATGAAGTGAACCGCCTCGCGTGTTGCGCGCCTCGTTTTCTATCCTGGACATTACGGTGAGCTGGATTTTATGTGATTCGAACTACAGTAAAGAGAATCGACCACCTTCCATAAACATACTAAATATGCTCGATTTTCTATCCGATTTTGTATTCCGTGGACCTTTAGTAACATTTGTGGATGTCAACGTCCAAGTTCGCGCGTACGATGGAATTTACTCGTTGAAAATACACATGGTCGGAGTTGTTATTGAGCTGGTGATCTTGAACGTAGATTAATTAGTTCCTCGGGGATTAGGAAATGAATATTCATCTGTGGTCTATAATTTTTTAGGAATTTTATTTATAATAGTCGGAATTTAAAAATAGTAATAGTAAAATAAATCTATAATCTTCTTCGATTATTCTATAATAATCTAAATTTCTAAAATTTTTGGAAATAGTAAAATAGACTAGAATTTAAGAATATCGGTAACGTTGCCAATTTGTTAAAATGGCCAGCAGCCGAAATCAATTTTCATTTAATTTCTGTTTGTTGAAATCGTCGCGCAAGATTTTCATCTTTGCACATAAAATTGTTGTTTTTATTTGATTTTGATCCGCAATATCTAATCTTGAATACCAGTAAACATTGGTTTATATTTGTACCAGTATAGCAGTGCATAGAAGTAGCATAAACCAGGGCACGAATTACACTCTCTTTTGTTCAGGCTAATTTCATAGTAATTTATTCGCCGACATTGAATATAGATCGTGTACGTGTTTATCGCTTTCCTCAAAACTTGTCCCTATTTACTCGTGCGTAGCGATTATTGTTTATCGTGGCGGGGTCCCGTTGATTTTCGTAATTTATATGTATATCGGCTCGTTGCAATTCGAAAGTGGTGTTTTAATGATCGAAAGTTAATGGGACGCACAGGTGTCGAAGTAATTGCCAGGCAATTCTCTAACGTTGAACACACCGCGAAGATCGAGTTCGCAACAATTCAAGGTCGCGCGCGTCCACCGAGAGCAGCGAAGCTTTATTACGAACATGTTGCATTATTACGGCAAGAGTCGAGAGAAGAATATGTTAAATGCGACGTTTACTCCGCGACGTGGATACGTTATCGTCGCCTCTCGATTTTTACCTATTTCTCTTTCTTTCTTTTTTTCCCCCCATTTTTTTTCGCGATATTTTTTTTTCTCGTTCGCTTCGAGTCGCTCATTAACACACGGCTCGGCTATGTTTTCTTCAAACGGAATGGTAATAATGGCCGTGCTTCTTTATACGTGCGATCGAGCAATCGTTCCGAGCAGATATCGTGGCGAAACATGTGTTTCCATGAAGTTGATCGTAATGTTGACTATCGGTTCGCGCGATACCACCGGGGCCGCACCAAAAGCGCCGGGGAATATTTGTGTTTATGGCCGGCGCGGCGGCTAGGGAAATTGCAGTTTCCCTTTCGCCGCGCTGGATACGGGGCTCGCTTCGTTTCTAATAAAAATTTCGACTGCGTATCTTGATTCAGTGATATCCCTAAATTCTTTGTAGTGTTTTAACCTGCTTCTGTCGCTGTCCAGTAAAATTTATTGGAAATAGTAACAGAAATACTTTTATTCAAATAACATGGTATTTATTTTAGATTTATTTTTTATTTATTTCACAGTTTTATGCGGGTCGCCTAAACATCTTATTTACTGTTAAAAAATGTATTGAAAATAGTAATTGAAATACTTTTCTCTAAATAACACAGTATTTATTTTACGAAAAATATTTCTATTAACAATTCCAATGGTGATCGCCTAAACTACTGTCACATGAAAAAATGTATTGGTAAAATTTTTGTTGGAAATAGTAAAAGAAATGCTTTGATTTAAATAATATAGTATTTATTTTTCATCCATTTGCCAAGTTTTTATTTATTTATTTTATTTCATAGTTTTCTGTAGGAATTTCTACTGCGTCCTACGAAAAATATTATTTCTATTAACAATTCCAATGCGGTTCGCCTAAACAAGACGAATCCAACGACTATAATAATCGTTCGTTAAATACTTCATAAAATACCTTCGAGAAATATTCGGTGATGTAATAATCGTAACGGTTATTATAATCGTTGGATTCGTTTTTCTATGCTCTACAATAATATCGAAGAATGTCACTCAAAAAAAAAATACCGATTACCTTGAAATATCTTTGAGAAGTGACCTTGAGAAAAGTATTTCCATTAATACTAAATTAAATAATTACTGCAAGTTAACCAATCTAGAAAATAATCTCTGGATATTTATGTTAAATACTATTTCACTTAGCACTGCTTGCAAACTAATCCTGGGCTCTTTTGAAATTATTCGGTCGATTATTATCAATATCATTTTACAATTCCGTCTGGGACCACTTTTCCCATATATTCTTAATTTTTAATATTTATGCTCACTTGAAATAATTAATTTTTATTTTCCAACACCGGTCGGACGATGTCGGAAATTCCCCGAAGTTTCCCCTCGGATGTCCCGGGCTATTTTTAATTGGTAGAAACACTTTTCGGACCTTGATTGAGACGCACTCTCGAATTTCACGGAAAGAAAGTCACTCGAGACCGTGAGCATATGCATCGGGCATTTGTCAACGACTGATGACACCTGAGGATGCACTCGTAATAATGCGCGATTAGTGTCACGGAGAACACCCGAGGTGTAGTAGTAGGGAACCTTAAATATAGCAAAACAGAACATTGGCAACATTGTCACGATTCTAGCGAGGACTATATAGCGTCCTCACACGGTACCAATGCTCCTCGTTGCACAATGCCTTCGGACTCCTCTAATAGATTATTATCAACTGCAACAATATTTGCACATTTACTTCTTTTTTTTTTTGTACATTTACATCCCCATAAAATGTGTACGAACAATTTTTTTCATTGCTTGTGTGGGTGTCTATTGTATTTGCAACTTTTTAAGATATTCCAATTTTTTAAATTAATTGTATATGTATGTACTACTCAAATTTATATTGTTACATTATTGCATAATTCTATATTTTCCCATTCTTTGCTCGTAGTTACATCAATTTTCAAAATAAATATTTAAACGAAACATTTAAGTCTCAGCCAGAGTTGCCACATTAAGTGTCCCCACTCTAACTTCACGTCACGTGACACGGTACTGGCAGAGAGGGGTTAAATTCCCCTCAATTCTGATATTAAACCTGCTATAAGTCATGTATAAACAATTCCAAATTTCAATATTTAATATTTTTAATTAAAAAACAGAAAGTACATATTATGAAATAAAAAAACTAAAAAAATTGTTAAGTTATAGCTAGATTAATTTTATGCAAAATAAGAATTGAATAAATTGTACAAAACAGGAACCCAATCGAAACATTTTAATTACAATAATAATAAAATATTTAATACAACAATTAAATATTGTCAGTTGAAAGTAAAACGTTCAGATTGCACTAATTGTTGTCAGAAAATATTAATTTAATATGACAATTAAATATTTTCAGTTGAAAGTAAAACGTTTGTTCAAATTGCACTGATTGTTGTCAGAAATGCACTAGCACGCTTAATTATAACAAATCGTCGCCCGGAAAAAGTCAAAGTTGCTAACTAATTCGTACACGTCAATTGCCGGTTGAAGAGTTCAAAAGTATAATTATGTGGGGCTAATTAGCGTACTGGATAGCAACAAATATGCGTCGCAGCAGGTCCCATGAATGCAGCGCTGGGCGCGTTGAATATTTTTAAGCCGGCGCAAGGAAAATGATTTTCTCAGTAATATCTTTCTCGCGTCTACGCGAACGAAAGTATAATGTTTACATTGGCATGTAAAGTGGAGTTAAGTAGGATCACGAATAACCGTAATCATAAAACCGCATATTACGGCGGTTTAAACGCGGTGTACGTTTATTATGAACGACTCTGTGTTTACTGGAAATGCGTGCCCCGTACGCGGGCATGTTTGCATGGTGAAAACAAATTTGCCGGGATACGTTGCTCGACGATACATCATTTCTAGCCGGACGCGCGACATTATTAAAGAAAATACTAAATAATCGGGACGTGAATCGCTGCGGATTTTACGCATTTATGCAAAATTGAGACAAAATTTGTGGAAGTTACTATTATTCTGAAGTTATTGAAATTGTGTAGATCTGAGATAAATGTCTATGTAGCTCCTTGCAATTTTTAATTCGCATAAAAATCCGCTGGCGGCTCTGTACACCGGTTCCCCCACTACCAACTATTTTCTATTGCCCCTACCGTGCAATTTTTGTTATTATTTTATGAATGTTTGCTATTATATTATTAGGACAAATTAAGATATGTGATTTTATGAAGCCTTTTGTTAATTAAAATCTCCAATTAGCTCTTGCAGTAGCTCCACAATGAATTAGTGCAGATCAAAATGTGTAATTTTGTAATGTGTAAATAATTTCCTATAAAATATTTTAAATAAATTTTAAATAATTTTGAAATTAATATTAATTAAAATTCAGATAAATTTTAAATAAATTTCTAACAAACTATAAAAGAAAGAAACTATAAAAGAATCGTAAGGTTCGCCAATTAATTGCACTAATGTTGTACACCCGATAGAAAGTTTGTTTTGTTAATCAGCCTGTTGTCAATTAGGATCTGGCGAACTTTTAAGACGATGAGCTCCTCCATAATGAATCTGCAAACCGAGCGGCGTGGCTCGCACCACCGGAGATTTAAATGTTTACTTTCGTTTGTAAACTTCCTCCACTTACATAACAATAATCTTATCTTTACCATTCGCTATGCAAACCAGAGCTGATCCAGCCGAGGTGCAACGGGCTGGACGTGATAATTAGTTGCATAGTCGGCGCGCCGTTTCATAGATCAGAATTTTTCGAGAATATCGAGGCCACGTTTTCTTTCCAATTTACACTTTTATGCAATTTGCAATCTTTTTGCCGCTTCCAAGGTTCCGACAATTCACCTACTACACGCTCCATGAAATTTATGCAAGAACACTGTTCTTTTCAATGGGAAATGTAGCGGGTCAACAAAAGGGCGATGACAATTCATAAAATTTGACAGTTTTGTATATACTTTCGACAGCGACAACCCTCCGATTTTGCTGAGATTCTTGCCAAAGCTTACCTTTGATTAGAGAAGAAAGTCTCTAAAAGGATTTTTGGCGACAAAGCCTCGTTTGCCCCCCAGCCCCCTTCAAAGTTTTGACAGTTCTTACTAAATATTTTCGAGAATATTGATTTTAGAGAGAAAAGTTTCAAACAAAAAATGAGGCCCATAAAAAGCTCTACAAAAAAGGTTATATACATTTTTTACGCGAGCCTATTATTTTGGCTTTTATGACCCAAAATAACTCGGCGGGAGTAAAATAAAATCCGTCAAATATTTTTTAAAATTTCGCTTAGGGACCCCTCGACTCAGATTTCAGCGACCTTGAAATATAATGTCAAGGTCACCATTCTAAACATTTCCCTTGAAAATTTTTGTCAAAAACTACTTGTAATAGATTTTGATTAACCTAACCTAAATCTAATGGACAAAACTTGGGTTAACCTAACATAACCTAAACCCAGTTTGTATTATACTTATCGTACGTGTCGTTGCGTGGAACCATTGATAAAATATTTATATTTATTTGAAATGCTGGTAAAATCTTAGTAAAAATTTACAGTTAATGATTTTTGTACGTTAAAAATCGACATTGTGAAACTCCCTTAATGTTTCTACTGTTTCACAGCTACTCGTTTTTGCCGCATTATGAAATATAAATAAAATAAATAATATAAATTAACGTTGCAGCAAATCGTGTGTTCGTGGTGTGAAACAATTTTTTCGTCGAATCGATGAAGGAAATAGTCGATGAGGACGATGATTGGCTACAGTATGTGCGCGCAAACATTGAGGTTAAGGCGCGAGGGAGGAAGAGGTGTTCGATGAAAACGAGATACAAAGGTGGAGAGGCGAAAGGTGTATTTCCTCTAGTTGCAATATTTGGCGACCTTCGGAGTTATGGAAATGTGCACGCTATCTGACACACGTGTGCAGATCCTGTATGGGCGAGTTTCGAAGCTGCCGACGATCTAAGAATTAAATGTCAGTAAGGTCATGGTCGCGAAGGAGCAAAGGAATCTTCTCTCCGCCGCGAATTCAGTCTGCGTCGACGTTAACTAATGGGAGCCATTACGATAATGTACGCGGATGCCTTCGGAAATATATTAATCCCTTCATCGGCTCACTCTGTGGATTGGTAGTGACGGCTGCGATCGATTTTTTCGATTTAATCAACTTTCAATTTGATACATTTTTTTGCTACTTTCGCCGGGTTCGATGTTACTCGTAATTTAAATGCCAGGCTATTTTCGTGGGTCATTTTTAGTGAAAGTTTGATGGATGAATGGATTATTTGGAAAATAATCGTCAAGATAATATATTATCTTATTTCGCTACTTGAAGTAATTATATGTTAGTTTATTTGAACAGTGAAATCATTTTGGTTTTATTTATTTGATTATTCGAACAGTTAAATCGTGTTTGGTTACATTGTTTGGTTATTTGAACAGTCACATCATTTTTTAAATTTATTTTATCATGTGAACAGTCAAATAATTTGATTTTTAATTATTTGATCATGTGAACAGTCAAATAATTTTATTTTTAATTATTTGATCATGTGAACAGTTAAATAATTTTATTTTTAATTATTTGATCATGTGAATAGTCAAATAAATTTTTTTAAAAATTTTCTAATTATTTGAACAGTTAAATAATTTTTTTTTAAATTTTCTAATTATTTGAACAGTTAAATAATTTTTTTTTAAATATTTGATTATTTGAACAGTCAAATAAATTTTTTCTTTAAATTCTCCGATTATTTGAGCAGTTAAATAATTTACTTTTTAATTATGTGGACAGTTAAATAATATTTTAAAAATTATTTGATTATTGGAACTGCAAATGAAATTCAAAAAATGTTTCATTTCAAAATTGATTTCATAATGCGAAGAACAATTTAAAAATGCAGCTAAACTTTAATAATCAAACTACAAAAATTGGTATATCTAAATTTTATAATTAATTTAGACACCTCTGTAACCTCTTCTTGAGGTGAAATTATTTATTATTTGAACGATGTTATTTGTTATGATATTTCAAGTGTGCCCAATGTCATTACTTTCCCTAAAAAGAGTGTTCTTCGACTGTTTTTTTTTTGCCGAGTAACGCTAACAAAAGAGCTGGTCTTAATTAAATTTACCGCGGTCAAGGAAAAACGCGTCGCATATAAAAGCTCTGGCGGGTGATTTATTGTCGAGGGGGGCTCATGCTCGTTCATGCTCGCTCATGCTCGCTGTTTCGCTCGCTTGTTCGCACGTCCATGCGGCTCGCCTTCTTCCACACAACTGATTACAAAGTCGAGAGATGATATAACTGGATTTGCAAGTTGTCACGGTGAAAGAGTGAGAGGCGGCTGGGAAAAAAGGAGGGGATGGTGGGGGAGGCCATTATTGTTCAAGGGCGGCAATGTACCGATTCCATTTAAAATGCTAATAACGCAGAGAAATGGCAAATAGAATAGAATTTTCGCTTTGCTAAATCAGCACCTCTGGGTCAAAATGGACCCGTCGGGGATTTAATAAAAAAAAAACAAATTTTGTAAAGTAGAGGCGTGTTAAATGAGTTTACAAACTTACCACCAGACTGTAATTCAAAATTGGGGGGAGAATAAAAAAATTTGAAAATATATTTTATTTTTTGATTTGTTAAAATTATTCAAGGGAAGAAATAACGATTGGATTTCTATTTCTTGCAATATAAAATAGTTGATAGTGGGGGAAACGGTTTATATTTCTAAAAATTTTATTAATATTCCTTATTATAATAGCTTATAATATGAGAAGAGTGTAACCCTAATAAAATAAATCTAACTTGTTTTTTTCAAATGTAAAAATACTGTTTAAAAAAAAAATTTTTTTTTCAAGGAACATTAATCAACATTCCAGCTGTATATTTCTTTTTTTCGTAAAATAAAATTACAGAACGGCGGAGTTGTGTAACATTATCTAGCACCGTGTCCTCCCCTCTGGAAATGCATCTTTTATCGCTTCTCGGGGTCAGTCGATACGCACCGAGCAGTATCGAAAATTCGTGCGATCCCCGACGATGTGTTGGTTACGCAACGTGCAGTTCCGACGGCGCGCGGCGCGGCGTCGATCGCGCGCACGTGCCCGACACGGAGCGGCGATCCGAAACTTTCGTGTGTTGGCTCGTCCCCGCGGATTTACTCGATGGTTCCGCGAAATTTCTCTGCGATTTGGGTCTCCGACCAAACACAGATCGAGCTGGGACACCCGACCCGGCCCGGCCCGGCCCGACATCCGAGAAGCACGCGTGTCGTGCGGATACCACCACCGCGATGATTCGCAAATCGCGTGCGAAACGCGAGACAACCGGCACCGAACTAGCGATCAACGCGTCGATAGATCGCGACGGACGCGTTTTCGATCTTTAACTGGTTAAGTGGGTAATCGTTTCGGCTCGAAAATGTCGACGCCGGACGATCGTTCGGGGAAATGCGAGCATCGCACGCGTCGGAACTGTTGACTGCGATTACCGTTTTGAACAATGCTTTCAATTTGTGGGGGTTTTCGAGGGAACGTGAGCCCCGAAAATTTTTTAGAAAATTAATGATTTTCTTACATATTTCAGAATTTGTACAGACAAGTTTTAATTCGTTTTTTACACTGTTTTTTAAGGAATATTTATATTGGAAATTAATATTATAATAAAGCATACTGATATTAGGAATTAATCAAATCAAATTTTTTTTTAATCGTTTAACGATTAAAACGATTGTAAATAAAACTTATTATAATATTTATTCCCAATATTAATATTCCTTATTAGAATATTCATTCCCAATATTAATATTCCTTATTAGAATATTCATTCCCAATATTAATATTCCTTATTAGAATATTCATTCCCAATATCAATATTCCTTATTATAATATTCATTCCCAATATCAATATTCCTTATTATAATATTCATTCCTAATATTAATATTCCTTATTAGTATATTCATTCCCAATATCAATATTCCTTATTATAATATTCATTCCCAATATTAATATTCCTTATTAGAATATTAATTTCCAATATTAATATTCCTTATTAGAATATTCATTCCCAATATTAATATTCCTCATTATAATATTAATTCCCAAAAAATTTTTTTTAAGCGTTTAACGATTAAAACGATTATACAATTAAAAAAAAAATTTAGGTTCTTTTCTTGACCTTGTCTTTCACGTTCAAGGTTAGTCTTCCTTAGGGGGGTTGCCCTTATGTAATTTGGACTAAGTCGGGGGTGCAGAGTCGCGCCATGTTGTCCGCGACATATAATTCTCTGACACCCTGTACATAATCGTGAACACGATGCCCGAAGTGTCGAGGACGATCGTATAAACTCCGGTAAAGCTGTCAGTTGCCGAACACGCGTCGTTCGGAGGAACCATAACCAAGGGCCGAAGTAGGTTTCCGCGAAAATCAAGATGGTCGTGTCGAAAGACCCGATTAACGCCGGTTTTACGATTACGGACTCCGCAAATTCTTGACAGCCCCTCCCTCACCCAGTTGCAGACGCAGCGGTGTGTAACTAACAATTCCCTGAACCAGCCTGAAATTATTATTAGAGATATCAGAACTATGCCAGCGGTATTCGCGATCTAGTCGCCGTTACGATGATGGCAATTTAAAGAAGCTGTACACACGGTTCTGCTCTACGGCCGGCGGTCTTAGCTCGTGGCGAGCACACTTCGACTTCCCTTTGATCTTCTAAAGTGACACAGATTTGTTGCTGCCCGTCCGCGATAAGTTACGAGCACAATATTGTGCATCGCTGGCCTCGGCTGATTCCCTGCTGGAATTCATGCCTTTTAACGAGAACCCGAGTAGTCCATCGTGTCCCGATCGAACCCGAGATGTTCGGATTTCAGGAATGACCTTGACAATTTCTTTTTCTCAAGGTCAGTCCAAGTAACACGTATTTGTCCTGCGAAAGAATTTTTCCAACGGACGTCGCAGGGTTTCCGGGGGTGCATACGGTGCTGCCATCTGTCTTCCGTTCGCTTGCTGTTTTACCGAGACACGAAGGTCACCTTCAGCTTTTTCAACGGGACGAGCGATGTTTTTTTCTCGAATTCGGACGATGCACCGAATTTCGTGTGTAGAAAGTATTGCAGCAAGTGGGGCTTACTGTTTTTTATTAGCAGACAGCGGATCTTTGTGCAAAATAAAATTTTAGAACAAATTGCAGTGAAGTAGAAATTTATTTTCTTTATTAATACGTTTAACAGGTTGAAAATAATATAATAGTGTCTTTAATATTATATTTTATTCATATTTAATTATATTTAATATCATGTTTTATTAATATTTGATTATATTTTATTGGATGTGAGAGAGACTGTAAGTGGGGCTTAATGTTAATTATTAGCAAACAGCGGATCTTTATACAAAATAAAATTTTTTTATATGATTTACAACAAATTGGGGAGAAATAAAAATTTATGTTTGATAGGTTGAAACCAATGTAACAATATCATTAAATTTTTCTAATATTATTACCTACTAATTTTTGCCATAAATGTATAAAATCCGCTGTCTAATTATTAGCATAAAATTAACCTAAGAGTTAAGAAAAACACTTCTTTTCAGCCGCCATTTTTCTAATATTATTACTGTTTTAAATTGCACCTACTAATTGTACTGTCCAATTAATTAGCATAAATTTATTCTGCCCATAGGGTTAAGAAAAATACATCTTTCTAGCCGCCATCTTTGAGAAAATTGTTATCTTAAATAAATGTACCGAGAGCGATAATGATTATTTGGGCAAGTAGATTGCAAAAAAATCGATAAATTCGCTGACGGAAGGAGCATCGAAACGACAGTCCCTGTGAAAATTTTTTAACATTCTAGAATTTCTTGCGAGAGCAACGGCGTACGTTAACTTCGTTATCGGAAGATAAAAGGCCTCGGTGTTCGAAACAGTTCCTAACAGTTATCAATCTTTATTCCGCGAACCCCTGAATCGGTGTTTATGGAGCGTTTCGCTGCTCTTCTCTATTCACCGACATCGACAGTAACTTTCCGGGCAATTAGGCTTTATCGCAAAGTCGATCGCCGCTCGGAGTCCTCGCGTTCCCGAGGCTCGATGCAACCGGGAATTGAACTATGACCTGGAATTCCGCCCACTCCGAATATTCTTCGAGGAACAATCTTCGAGAAAGAAGACTACAGTGCCGCCTCGCCGTACGCTGAAACTACGTCCCTGAAATGGCGCTTAAACCACGTACGAACAAACGGATGAACAATAACAGAATTTTGTCGCATCGAATTGTTTATCAATCAAACCTTCACTGGGATATTCGCGACGTTCTCCCGATTAAAACGAGCCCAAACACGACCCAACTCGGCTGACATTAATCTGTTTGTTAATTCGGTTCGGATAATCGAGGTTCCATGCTATCGCGGATTATGTACTCCGAATCGCGTCGTGTTTGGGCTCGTTTTAATCGGAAAAACGTCGCGAATACACTGGCGAACGTTTTATTGAGAAATAAATAAATTCTTATAAATATTTGTCACTGAATTGGGCACTTTGAGCCTGTACACCTTGCAATAACAGATCGACAGTGATCCACGGATCTTTATTAGAAACCGCCTGGAACAACCGAGCATCTTCGAGGGGAGCCGTTTCTAGACTGCCCCGGCGACAGTCTTTCGAAGAAGCGGTTTGGAAAGAACAATTAATGGAGATTGATGTCTCCCGAACCCGCATGGTGTTCTCCCTTCTTGGGGAATCGGTCTCGGCATACGGGCGCGAATTCGTGTCCTGAGAAACGGACGTAGGCGAGCGGAATGGTAACTTTCGAATACGGAATGGCCGGAGAGGCCGCGAGGCTTCTGGGACGAGCGAGATATATCGAAACCCGGAGGTGGTTTTCGGGCAGACGATACGGACGAATATGTCTTTATTTGTACAACGCTGAAAGAAAAAAGCTCTTTGTCCGGGATCTCTTCTATGCGTCGAAAGATCGACAGATTCCTCGGATCGCTGGCGAACAGAAAAATTCCTTTCGCTCGGCGTCCCCCGTCACGACGATTCCTCGCGAGAGTGTCTCTTCTCTGTGTGTCACCGTCGCTGCATTCCGCAAACTTCATTAAACGTCCGTCGGACGGCCATCTTTGAAATAACATTGACAACGTATCGAAATTTTCTCGGTGCGATTTTTGCGGGCGTTTCCACGCGTCTTCGATGTTGAAAAAATTTATTGAATTTTGGGAATATCTCGGTAATTTTATTTTTCTTAACCCTTAAGTTAATTTTATGCTAATAATTACGACAGCGGATTTTAGGCATTCATGGGAAAAATTAGTAGGTGTAATTTAAAACAGTAATAATATTAGAAAAGTGGCGGCTAAATAGAAGCAATACTAAATATAATCAAATATCAATAAAATATAATATTAAATACGATCCAACATTAAACAAATATAATATTTAATATAATTTTCAAGATCTACTCAAGAGTTAATGAATTTAAGAGATTAAAAATTACACATCAATACCCACCGATTTTATGCATTTATAATAAAAAGGGGTGGATATAATTTAAAACAATTTCAGAACGTCCATATGCTATTTTTAATTCATAAAAATTGTTAAAAAATTAATATTTATATTTTGTCTTTGTGTCGTGTAATTAACGATGAAAATTTTTCTAAAGATCCTGAATCTACTAATGACCTACAGTTCCCGACCTACCCCACCACTGTCGAGCAGCAAAACCTTGCCAAATTGATCGGCACACAACCTTGGCACTCGTTCCACGGGAAAACTCAGAAAATCCTCTCCGCCCTTCCACTCGGCCGAGCACCTAAAGCTACGTCCACACAGCCTCGACTTCTCGTCGCCCATGGTTCTTCTAATCGTCGACTTTTTCCGAGACGCAACGTCGGCTGAAAGAGTAGCTCGTCGCTCCAGTGTGGACGCAGCTTAACGGCCGTCCACCGAGGAACCCGATCGATCCGAATCGTCGGAACGAAACGGCAGTCGACAATGCTAGAAAGAGGAGGTCCTGGCGGTTTCCTACGCTTGTTCTTCCCGCACTATGTTTGGCGTTCGCAACGAAATTTATGCTTCCTGTCTGCTGGTAACGCGACCACACGCTCCTCGTCGCCGGCGGCCATGTAATTTACATACGGCGCCGGTTTGTGTGCGTTTCGTCTATGACTGTCGCGCAGCAAAGAGGAAATCGACGAAACGAGCCTGCGTCCCACAGCCGCGCACACACTCGTCAAATTTTACCACGATATGGCGCTCACTCTTAAATTGTCGCCAAAAATTTTTCCACCCGGAAGTCGAATTCCAGCGTTCCGAGGAGTCGACCCGAGCTCGACGGAGCGAGACAACGGATAACGCTGATCGAAAGCGAAATAGAGATGCGATAAAAAAAATGTCCGATTCAGTAATTTTCGCCTGATCTTCGCGAACGTTGTACCAGTGGATTGCTGGGATTCGCCCGATTAAAACGAGTCCAAACACGACGTGCATCGGTCCACTTTTGTAGACTTCGTATATAGTTATCATGTGCATTGTTTATAACAAATTTATGAAACTGGTCCGATATACGCTGTGTTTGTACTCGTTTTAATCGGGAGAATCTCGGTAACCCGTCGGTAATACGTTCGGAAAGGTAAGACGAAAATTAGTGAATTTGAAAATTTATTGCTAGCTTATTTTTCACGATCGGAATTTACCCTATTTAATTCCTTATAACAATTCTGAAAAAATCGAACTTGAGCTGCTATCAAAATTAATTCGGATTTTTAAATTGAGAATACCGGTTGCAAAAAATCAAAAACTTCAAATAAAATTTGGAAAAATGCAGATTTCGCGTTGAAGTTCAACGTCGACACCGTGTATATTTTTTACAGTGTCAATGTATAGGTCGAGTACTGTTCACAAATTTTTTCAGATTTTTTGACAGTGTTTCAGGTGGTCATCGAACCTCCTTGTATATTAATTTAATAATTTTCAATGTACATTTTGAAGGTCGTTTGGGTCAAATCGATTAATCTGCGAATCCTCCGGTGACCTACTTGGAGAAACTCGACGAGCTGTTTTAATCTGTTTTTACGCACAATGGGACTGTGTTGGACACTAGAATCCTTCTCCGTGGACGCCCACGCGTTTTAGAGTCGATTTTCCAAGGTTCCGAGGCGATGTTCACGAGAACGGCCGGCCGTAAAACACGTCCAGACGAGAGAGTGACTCGTTCCCGTCACGCTCCGAGGCACCGGTAAAGTAATTTGCCGTAATTAAAGTCTCATAATTGGGACGGATAGCGCCATAATATCCTCTCGCCCCCCCGGCGTATTGTTTCGGCTTCGATCTCTCCGTTCAACCAACGCGCCGCGCGCAAACCGCCTCGGTGGCTTTTCAATAGGCTCCTTTTAATCTCGATCGTATCCTCTCGCGCTCGCCTCGCTTCGATTGCTAACTTAATTACGTTACAAATAGATCCTTCGTGACATTGAGTGATGGAAATCGCGGTCGAGAGATCTTGCGAAACTTGCTCTCCTATTCTCTTCGTCTTTCTATTTCACACATTGATTTCAATAATTTTCGTATCCCAAAATTTATTTTTTGGGTAGAGATCAGATCGATGGTAGATCTTTGATGAACTGTGATCGTGTTGGAAGACCAACAGTTTGTTTATCATTCTAGCTTTTATTTAAAAAATGTACTTCCTCGATAGGGGTGATTCCTGAGATGATTTGAAGCAACTTTTTCCTTTGCGAAAATGTCCTCCGCGGCCCCGGTCAGGAATTATCGATGAAAAACGCGGGCCAATCGGGGCGCGGGAACAGCGGACGGACTCCGCCTCGGGGGCGGGACGCGCCGAGCGCCGCGCTACCATTGGCCGAGGCGGAGTCCGTCCGCAGTTCCCGCCCCTAATTGGTCCGCGTTTTTCGCTGGTAACTCCCGAACGGAGCCTCGCAGAACATTTTCGTAAAGGAAAAAGTTGTTTGAAATCACCCGGGGAATTACCTGGAATTCGAAAATTCCGTTAGCGATTCGTCACCGTTGGCGGGGAGGCGGGGCGTGTCGCAGAGACCTGATTGGTCCGTGTTTTTCGCGAATAACTCCTGAACGAAGCCGCGTAGAACATTTTCGTAAAGGAAAAAGTTGCTTGAAATGACCTCAGGAATCGTTGCTATTGAGGAAGTACATTTTTCAGACACCCTGTATGCAAGAGTTATTGTTTCATTAACGCTGATCCCCGGTGAATAGCCAAGCTAGTGAAATTAGCGTGTCGAACGCAGGGCTAGGAACGAAATGACGTTTCGCGTGAGGAAGAAATGACTGATTTTAGAAAGCGACGGCGAGGTTTGACGAGCACGTGTACCGAGGCGTTGACTCCACGAACTCTTTTCTCTCCCGTCGACCTTTCACCTTCGCCGCTTTAAAGCGTCACGCTCAAAGCGGAGTCTCCACTCCCCCTCTTTGGCCGGAGCATATTGTTTTCCAGCAGGTTCGTGCTTTATCGTCGTTCCCCCTCGTTCACTCTTTTTTACGACGTCCTTGCCTCGCGTTTCCCCGCCGACGCACCGTGCGGCGGGATTCGACGGAAAGCGAAAAATTTTAGCTTGAAACAGTATCGATCTGATAATATTGTTCAGTTACGCTCTAATCCCTGAACAATCTGATTTGCCGACGTGGATTTAATTGATTGTCAAATTAATTATTTATTAATTATTGGTTATTAACATGGAAATTGATTCGATACATCTTTTATCCAAGCACTTATTGAAATAAACACTGCACAATATCTGAGTAAATGAACCCTGTCATTTTTTGGGGATTATAGAACAGTATTTAAAAAATTTTTTAATATAATATATTTTTTAATATAATACTATATATTTTTTAAATAGAACCCTGTCATTTTTATGTGCTAAAACATGTTAATCGCTTTTAGTGCTCGCCAAGTCGTTTTTTGCTTAACAATTTTGAGTTGGGCATTATAAAACAGTATTTAAAAAATTTTTAATTGTCTATTTTGCAATTTGATCCACTGATTTTTCTCATAAATGCATAAAATCCTATTTATTAAAATGAAGAGAAAAAATAAAACTTTTATTTGGCTTAAAAATCCGCCGTCTAATTATTATAAATCAACCGATATCGGGGAAATACCATGTGAAAATATTGTTATTTTTCTGTCAAACACTATTTTACCCAACACCGGTTCTTGGCGACGCCTGTTAGCACACGGTCGCCGAGCGTGTTTATAAAAATCCGGCTATAAATCCGCGAAATCGCCTTCGAACGACGCCCCAGAAGCTTATCGTGACCTTGGTCGTTGCCGTGGGACCGAGTTTTAGTTGTTTTCTATCTTCAAAAAAATCGAAGAGCAAGAGACTGAGGGTGTGGATCAATATCCATGGCTGGCAAGGTGTTAACAACAATAGAAAATCTTAAACGAACCACTGAAATCCGATTTGTTTCTTGTCAGAAGAGCTACCAATCAGGGCCGGCCTTAGGGTAGTCGGTGCCCTACTGCAAAGTTCGTTACTCTGCCCCCCTATATTTAAAAAAAATAGTGGCTAATTTTCGGGCAATAAAAATAATAAAAAATTTTGAAAACAGCATACAATTTTATTAAAACAAAACTAGTGTCTAATTTTCGGTAATAAAAATAATAAAAAATTTTAAAAACAGCAGTAATTTTATAGTTTTAAGAAATTGTGTCCAATTATCGAGCAATAAAAAGTAATACAAATTTTACATGTTATTAAAAGAAATACTGACTAATTTGTGGGTAATAAAAATAATAAAAAATTTTGAAAACAGCATACATACTATTAAAAAAAAATATTGGCTAATTTTCGGGCAATAAAAATAATAAAAATTTAAAAACAGCATACATTTTATTTAAAAAAAAAATAGTGTACTATTCGGGTAAGAAAAATGATAAAAACATCATAAATTTTCCTTAAAAAAACAATCTTGCGCCGCAGCACGTCACTTGCATCGTGCCTCCAGCCACGAACCCCCAAAATTAGCCATACCAAAAAACGATTTTGCGGCGGAACAAGCTCTCAAAATCTGCTCTGTCGCGTGAACAATCGTCCCATTGATAATCCGGCGAATCCCGTCTAATGCAACAATGGCTGGCAACCTGTCGACCAAAACAATGTGTCCCAGAGTCGCCTGTTGATTCTCGCTCCAAACAGCTCGTTGTCGGTTTCCGGTTTGGAATAGGCGCGCGGTGTGTTGTGGTCCGGTTTCGTTCTTTCTGTCGAAAATTCCAGTCCTCTTGCGCGGAGCGTGTTGCGTCGGCTGGCAAAATGGCGGTGCGCGCGTTGTTTCGTAGGAGTTTCGATGGGATTTCGATAGTCGACGAGGACGATGGAGGGGCAGGGGAGGGGAGGGGAAGCTGTTTCTCTGTTGGCGATCGGACGCGTACGTTGCAGAAACGACAGCCGCAGGAATTAGGCCGCCCACGCTTATGTCGACGACCGTACCGAAAAAGCACGATAAAAGCTTTCTGGCCAGATGGGCACCGGTTGCGCAAGCTTCCCCTCTTCCCCCTCCTCCTCCTCCTCCATCTGCAACTCTCCTCCTCATCGTTCTCCTTCTGTACACGGCGCGTAGTCCTTCCTCTTCTTCTTCTTCTTCTTCTTCTTCTCCTCAACACGGCCATCTTCCGTTAACCGGCGATTTCTCGTATTCTACTGTCACTCGACTGTCACGCGTGACACGTATTCCGACAACTCGTCATACCCAGCGAAAACGGGTCCATTTTGTCCTCTATCCCATGCCGTCGCTCGCCTAACGTTGCCGGCGACGTGGACGTGTCCTTTGACACGTTATCTACCGGATTGTTTGATTCTCCGACGGTGCAGCAATTGCGGGGTTATTATTAAATCTGTAGGCAAAACATAAATTTTAGGGGTCCAAACACGGGGCTGAGGAACAATCTTTTGTTGTTTAAAAGTTTTGGGAAAAGGTTTGTGAAATTTCCGGACCAACACGCTCCAGTTTTATTTCATTCAAAGCTTAATAACTGGACCAAAAAAAATCGTACATCCATTTTTAAGGGGTTGTTGTACAGGGGGAGCTTCAATCTTGAAATCTGCGGTGGACTCATTTTCCCAAAAAATTTTCCAAAGTTTCTACATTGGTTTCAATATGCATCATTTCCGGACCAACCCATCGCTTCGGTTTTATCTCATTCAAAATTTAATAACAGGACCAAAAAAAATCGTAGATTAATTTTTAAGGGGTCGTTGTAAAGGGGAAGCTTCAGTCTTGAAATCTGCGGTGGACTCATTTTCCCAAAAAATTTTCCAAAGTTTCTACACTGGTTCCAATATGCATAATTTTTGGACCAACGCATCGCTTCGGTTTCATCTCATTCAAAATTTAATAACAGGACCAAAAAAAATCGTAGATTAATTTTTAAGGGGTCGTTGTACAGGGGGAGCTTCAGTCTTGAAATCTGCGGTGGACTCATTTTCCCAAAAAATTTTCCAAAGTTTCTACATTGGTTTCAATATGCATCATTTCCGGACCAACGCATCGCTTCGGTTTCATCTCATTCAAAATTTAATAACAGGACCAAAAAAAATCGTAGATTAATTTTTAAGGGGTCGTTGTACAGGGGGATCTTCAGTGTTAAAATCCACGGAGGAATCATTCACAGGAAGAATTTCTTAAAGTTTTCACAGATGTTTCAATTTGTCGTATTTCCGATAAAAATTGGATTCCCAACGATTTAAAAATATTGTTAGAGGAAAATGAATACGTGCGAACACTCCCTGTACAAGACAATAGAATTCTAAGCTTCGCGGCGATGGTCTGATCGTTTATCGCGGCTCACGAATATAAACGTAGCCTACGCGCCTCCGTCGCAGTCTGAAAGCCGGTCGAACCCGCGTTTCGTATCGAAGCGAACCGAGGCGAACGCCAGCGAGAGCGAGCACACACCGTGTCAAGCGCGCGAGTCATAAATACACCAGCAACGATATATATCGATGGTGTGCCTGCCCCCCTTTTCCGAAAAGCATCGAGACGCTCAGAAAAGCGTCGAGACGCTACGAAAATCTCAGCCACGCGATCGTCTTTCGCCCGTGCGAGATTAATCTCTCCGCGATCCTATAGTCTTTCTCCTTGGGGGACGCGCAGCGATGGCCTCGAGATCTATAGAGTACAAAGACGCATAAAGTTGTAAATAAAAATTACGGAATTAATGGAGGATAAAGGAAATGTAGAATCACCATAATTTTCAGTAGGCCGAATATTGTTGTAAAAAAAATAATGTTTTAAATAATAATATCAATTATGGTACTTTTTCGTTAGCCGGGCGCAACCCAACCCAGACCAATAATTATAAGCATTCTTTTTGGGTAAAACTATTTTGTTTACAATTCATTAATATTTGTAATTATATATGCTTATAATTATTGGTCTGGGTTAGGTTGTGCCCGGCTAACGGAAAAGTACCTTAATTATTTAAAACAATAATTGTTGTAAAAAAAATATTTATTAGTTGGGACGATCGACGCTTTTTTATTACGATCAAATCGTAATAAAAAATGTAATAATTTCATGATCAATAATTGATAGAGCAATCACGAATATTAATCACAACAATTTCCGATTCCTTTCTTATTAATCAATGATTACCGATTATTTAGTAATCAGATTATTTAGTAATTTCATTTTTATTTCAATCGTAATTTTCAATCAATTTCATTTTAATTTCAATCGTAATTTTCAATTAATTTCATTTTAATTTCAATCGTAATTTTCAATTAATTTCATTTTAATTTCAATCGTAATTTTCAATTAATGTCATTTTAATTTCAATCTTAACTTTCAAAACTCTGGCAGGGGACGGTCTCGGCTGATTGAATGAAAATCGGTGGTCCAGTTCGAGGAACGTCCGAGTTAGGGTATCCCACTCGTAGAGCCATAAACGTAAACACTTTCGTCGCCCGAGCTGCGATGGACGAAAGGCGGCAGAAAAATTCCCCCGGCCGCGCGCTCGCCGCGCGTAAGGTTACCTTGAGAACGTAAACAGACCACCGAAAGGCCAACAAGGGGCCCCTCTGTTCGGCCCGGAGAGCATCGTCGTCGCCCCGGCTGTGTTTCTACGCGGGGCGATAACGTCGATAAAGTTTCCGGCGGGGATTCCGTGGACGGATCGCCGAGCCCTCGAGCGCGATCCCAAATCGTAACACAATATATCCCCGAACAGAAACGGTCCCTACGGATCGGAAGTGCGATTATTATTAGGCGGGCCACTCTACGAATAGCTGCGTTGCACCTTGACGCAAAATAAACTCTTGAGGTGTTTATAATTTTCCGAGCCCCCTCCCCCCACCACGCGCCAGATTCTTCGACGGTTGATCGATCCGAGTGGATCCAAGATCCTTGAAGATACCGAGGAATTGTCGATATCTGCTTAAAAAGTTTTTGTTCCACGCGGTGCCCGATTCTAGAGATTGATTCTAGAGAAAAAAATTTCAAACAAACCAGGAAGTTCATAAAAAGCACTACAGAAAAGGTTGTATACATTTTTTACGTGAACCCATTATTTTGGCTGTTGTGACGCAAAATAACTCGGCGGGAGTAAAATTAACTGCGTCAAACATTTTTGAAAATTTCTGTTTTATTAAATTTGACCCCCGCCGAGTTATTTTGGGTCCAAAACAATAGGTTCACGTAAAAAATGTATATAACCTTTTCTGTAGAGCTTTTTATGAGCTTCGTGTTTTGTTTGAAACTTTTTTCTCGAAAATCAATATTTTCGAAAATATTTAGTAAGAACTGCCGAAACTTTGATGGGGGCTGAGGGAAAAACGAGGCTCCGTCGCCAAAAATCCTTCTAATCAAGGATAAGCTTTGGCAAAGAATTTAAACAAAATTCGGAGGGTTGTCGCTTTCGAAAATATATACAAAAAATCTGTGGGCAATAAAAATTCTTTGAAAAGTTTTTCTAGACGCTGAACGCGGAATTTCCGCGACCGATTTACATCGTTGATAAGCCCCGTCTATTCTCGAGAACGATTTGTCTTTTTCATGGTCGTCGCTCATATATGTACCGCACGCGTAAATCTGGATTACATGTCGGTAGAATAAACAAATTTCAACATTTCCCTGGTCGAAGCTTTCTGATCCTCTGAGTTAATCGTTCCGTTTTGTCTCGCGGATCTACTTCGCGTCGTGTTCCTGTCGTTTTCGGACGCTCGCGCGCCGCAGGATTTAGAGGAGTAGTGATGGGTTCGAGCGTATAGAGTCGGAGAAAATTTACTCTATAACTGCAATTTTACGCGATGGTCAAATCGTGCAGGAACTTTTGCAATCATTCATAAAATTTTGAATTTTATGGAATTAAGTAAATTAATAATTATATAATAATAATAATAATAATATATTATAATATGTACTTATAATAGTAGTAATAGTAATAATAATTATGTAATTATTAAGTGAAAGTGTATATTATAACTAAAATTGTGTTAACACTAATATTATGTGATATAATTATGCATTTATAGTAAAAATGAGTAGGTCGAATGGAAAACAGTGAAAATATTTAAATACGCTATTGTGCTATTTTTAACTCGATTATACAATGCAATTATCTAGACTATTTTTAACTTTGTACAAAAATCCACAGCATCGGTTACCATCGTTTTCAAATATTTTTAGAGATGTCGGTATCAGACAGCAGTAATTGCACTCGCGGAATGTACTAAATGGTACAAATTGAAACGTCTCTGAAAACATTGTGTAACTCGAAAATCTGAGTGTTAGAAGCGTTAGAGGCCTGACTTATGTCACCCTAGACTGCAGAAAGAGAAGGCGAAACACTTGAGCGACCATAAACGAAGCCCTGTCTCGTGTTGCGTGTGAGGGTTCTGGAGCTCAATTGCTATGCGACTGCTGCCGAGGGCATTTTTGATCATTCTCTATACACAGTCGTCAGCTTAGACGTTGTTCGGAGACTTCCTTAGTGGTGTCAGTCTGGAAATCATTTTCTTTATTACAATTGGAAAATTTATTTCATGATTAAATTAAAATGTCCACCCTTTTGTGGAACAGAAACAAGGAACGAATTCCTTATGTTACTATGAAGTTGTAATTAATTATTAACTTCTCAATTTTTAAAAAATTTTATGGTTACAATTGGAAAATTTGTTTTATAATTAAATTAAAGTGTGGAAATAGCAGTTACAATTAATTATTAACTTTTCAATTGTTTGTTTATCAAATAAATTGCTTCGAGGTTAGATAATTTCTGTGATTTTTGAGTGGACGATAATGGAATTCAACAATTCAAGGAACAAAAAACAATCATAGTTTGAAATAGAAAGCAATTATTATTATTTTTTAAAATTATTTACAGTGTTTAAAAAGAAAATTATTATTGCCTGGAAGAAATAACTATTATTGTTTGAAA
Organism: Lasioglossum leucozonium; assembly: GCA_028454225.1. Classification (NCBI taxonomy): domain Eukaryota; kingdom Metazoa; phylum Arthropoda; class Insecta; order Hymenoptera; family Halictidae; genus Lasioglossum; species Lasioglossum leucozonium. The sequence continues at coordinate 1,879,961 of CM052213.1, forward strand.
CAAAATATATTCTCTTGAACGATCACTATTAGTTTGCAAGCAAATTAAAAGTAAATTAAGATTATCAGCATAATTGAAAACAGAAAATATAATAATTAAAAAAATACTGTTCCATTGTTTCGTCGCCCAGCGTTTGTTATGATTCAGTCTGAGAGTTAGTATTTTATACATTAGACTCGTCGAAAGTGGCAAATCCGAAAAATCCGCAAGAGTTTTGAGAAAATAATTCTCGCCGGGCATCGAAAGCCCACGGTTCGAGGATCTTTCAACGAGAGATCCCGGCGAATACCGAAACGTTCGTGGCATACATCAAAATCAAACGGTTTCTATTTATACGTTTAACAGCGTGCAGCGGCGACGGGTTCGATCGGACACCTGTTCCCATTCAAACAAACTCGATCCGCCGATTATTATTTCAATCTGTTGCATCGCTCCCTGCGGCTTTACATAATCCACGAATTACACGATGCCGGCGCGCGCGGTGTATTGCACGATGCCGGCGCGGTGTATTGCTCCCATCATTGGCGCGCCGATTATTGCTCCTAGTCGCGGACCGTATAATTTTCTACGACTTCTCGACCCACTTTCCGCGTTTCGGCTCTGCAAGCTTCCACAATTTCGAAAAATATTTTTTTTCTGATCCATTAACTCTTTCAATTTTGCAACGAACAATTC
>CM052213.1:1881135-1894303 GCA_028454225.1 Lasioglossum leucozonium
ATCCAACAATTATTTAAGTAACACAACCGCCATATTGAATCCGCCATGTTGATTTTGAAATTAGAACTGAAATCCTACGGAATACCGATTTTCATCTAGATTTGAGAATCTCTTCGATTTATTTAGTCAGAAGAAAGACCCTGCCAGATACTATAAATTAATGTTACCTTAACGGTGCACCGTACATAGCCGCGCGTCGTTATTTTATGTCTCCAGCTTCCGTCTTGCTTCATATACAGTTCATTATGCAAACAATCAAACACTGCCAAGGAGAACCAATCGACGTAGACTATTTTTGCGACAATTGGCTACAGAACTCGCTACACCCGTTATCGAATGTCTGCTTCGAAACGTGCGAAGTATGACACATTATACCACTAAACTTGCAGTCGATAGCGTTTTCGGCATCCTAGTTTTCCGGACATTCAGCCTGGGACTTCGCAGGCTATAGACAATTCGGGAAGAAAAGTTACGACAGACTTATTGTATAGAGCAGCGGTAAAAAGAAACTAGAAAATCTTGCACCGTGCAACAGTCTGCGTTATCAGCCGGCGCGTACCACCGGTGGTTCACGTTCGAATCCCCCGTCAGACGGCGTGCGCCACCGGTGGCTCGCATTCGAATGTACCATAAGACCGCGCCGCCCCACGGCGAGTAACGCAAATATCAGCGCCGGCGTGCACGTGGTAAAAAAATGTAAAGAGTGCGTCTAAAAATAAATAATTAAACTTTTCCACATATAAATAGTTCGTTCATAATCTTATGTTTCTATAGGTGGATAGAGGTATCCTGGTTATTGCGAATCTGGCATGTGAACTTTGACGGAATAATTCTGCGAATCCAATATAAAAAAAGAGGTTACATAATTTCTCTTTCAAAATCTTCAACCAAAGAAGATCCAAGCGGAACTTAAAATTATTAATGAAACTAGGTGGATACTCTGATGTTATTTTAAAAAATTTTAATTTATTATATTATATAATATTTTTTTTTTAATTCGACACAGCGTTCGACGCGTTGATAGCATAAGCGTTCTAAAATTTGACGTATCGCGCCCCAATTAGGGGAACCACCACAGCATGCAATGGTGGATGCTTGGGGGACGGCAGAAGCGCAGAGAGGAGGCATCTTCCCGGCATATAGGTCAGTGGGTACGGATTCGGAGGGGCCCTCGCCGCGGTCCCCGTCGAGATCCGGTCTTCGGAAGTCGATTTTATTTTTTTTCTTTCACCATCTGTTCCCCCCTCGCCCCTCCCCCCTCGGTAAATGTAACCGGCCTGCGGAGCCCCCGGAGAGGAGATCCGCGCGGTGAAAGAGGCGGCGGAGGTGGAGGAACACGGCAGAAGGAGGAACCATAGAAGGCTACGAAGGAGGAGTTGCAAGGGCATTAGGCTCCGAATACGGAACGATAAAATTCTTACGAAACGCGAGCCTCCCATGTGTGCGTGCGTACCCACACAGCGGCTCGAAAAGTTATTTGTACGGACGCCCAGTTTCGAGGATACACAGTGACCAGGAATATCGAATCGGTGAAACTGTTTTTTAAAAAATTTTTAATGAACAATATCCTTTCTTAATAATTTTGATTATTTAGTATTTTATTTATTAGTATTCTCAAACGGTTTAACCCCTCTCCTGGGTCCCCCCCAGACCCCTGTGAAGTATAGGAGGGAGGGGAGGGTAGGAGTGGGGGAACACAGAAATCATATAAAAATATATTTCTTCGAAAATTTTTTTATAAAATGAAAGCTATAACAATACTTTCAATGTTGTCCTCGCTGATTTTTACCAAAAATGCATTATGTTTGACAAATTCCTTTTCTGTTTTCCACAACGGTTAAGTGTGTCGGTTCTTCATCTTGAAATTTTTCTTTTCTTTGCACTATTTCGACGTTTCTGATGGGAAACATTGAAACCATGTACATCAGTTTTTATACGTATGTACCGTAAGCTGCAACAGTTTCTCTGAAAGTAGAACGGACCATTTCCTCAGCCTCGGGAGCATTTTTTTTCAATTGAAATGCGAAGAAGACCGCAGCGACCGATGCGTTTTATTTATTGGACCACTCGATATTAGGGTTCGCAAAAATCCGGTTCTCGAATCGCAGTATTTCCGAAAAAGAACCGGTCGCACCGGTTTCACGAATTTTTACAAAATACAATCGAGACCAACAAAAAAAAAATGTTTACACTTTAAACATTTCCCCGTTCACATTTGATATTCATGGAAATGCAACAACACAATAGTATCTCGACAAAAATAAATGAACAATAAAGGAATTGTTCAGTTTATGTAATATTTGTCGAACTGTAAAATTCAATCAAAGTATTGTAATTTCAACAGTAGTGGAATGAAAAATATGAAAAAATCGAATTGTTTATTTCCAGGCTAAAAAAACTTTAATTCATCATAATCTGAGAACCGCCCAATTGCGAGGCCTAAAAATTAGGTTAATATTTTATTAACTGTAATGCTCTACATGTATCAGTTACACGGTTCCGTCCCCCACCAAGCTCTGTTTCGTCGGTGTCACGTGTCTTCGTTGCCCCGCCCACGTAGCTGCTCGCGGGAGGCGGGGCGCGTGCCGTCTCCATGGCAACGGCGTACTGGAAGGGGACAGTGGGGACGGTTTCGTGTGAATTGAGGCAACCGAGTTACGTAACGCTCGTTCCGAGGCTCTTCCAAAGCAGCTGAAAAATTCGTTGCCTAATTGCAGTGCCTACGAGCTGCCACGGCTACTGTTTGGGTACCATGGTCGGTGTCATTGAACCAGACGTAACACCTCCCGATTACCGGCGATCGACGAAAGCCGGTTTCCACTTCGCGGGATCGATAGCGATCTGCGGCTTCCGGTCGGCGCTATCGGCGCGCGCGCTTCGGCCTGAATTCCTCTTTGTTCCGCGCCGCGTATCAAGGACGTTATCAATGAGCTTCTCGTTCCCCGGGAAAGGAGAACGCGCGGTAAAGGGAACAGCGAAGCTGATGGAGAGAAAAATGATTTAAAAAAAGAACCGCATTCCCATATTGCATTCGCAGTCGACGGGGGGAACAATAAATCACGAAGATTAAAACGTAACCGGTCCGAAGGATATACTGCTTCCTTCGCTCGGTATCAGCGGATCCGCGGACAGTCGTATTGTTTCGAAATGATTAATGCGCCGCGCGGGAACCCGCGCCCTCGAAGAAGGTGTACGCGCTCGTATTTTGAATAATGCGATCGCGAGGCGAGCTTATCGCGATAAAATATATTATACGCACGCCTCTCCTCCGGCAAACCGCATTCGAGATTGCGCGGCCCGAGAGCCTATCAGCGAGCCACGCCGTCCAAAAATCGCACCACGCTCGCTGATAGATCGCCGGCCGCAGGTTGCTGCTGTGGTTTCGTTTATCGGCGAGAACTGCTTCTTCGACAACGTCCACTTTAGGTACACTCTTTGTTGCGCGCGATTCTGAAATAACGAAACGAACAACTTCTTCAAGGTCAACTGTAGTGCTCTTCAAACGGTGACTGTGAACAGCTGATAATTTTGATTGGCTGCCGTGCAAACTGGAAAAATAAAAAATTTTATCTGATTTCTAAGTTCGCGTAGCAGCCAATTAAAGTAAAAAACATTTATCTAATTTCTAAGTTTGCATAGCAGCCAATTAAAATAAAAAAATTTTATCTAATTTCCAAGTTCGCGTAGCAGCCAATTAAAGTAAAAATTAAATTAAAATAAAAAATTTTTATCTAATTTCCAAGTTTGCATAGCAGCCAATTAAAGTAAAAATTAAATTAAAATAAAAAAATTTTATCTAATTTCCAAATTCGCGTAGCAGTCAATTAAAGTAAAAATTAAATAAAAATAAAAAAATTTTATGTAATTTCTAAATTTGCATAGCAGCCAATTAAAATAAGAAAAATTTTATCTAATTTCTAAGTTTGCATAGCAGACACTTAAAATAAAAATTGAATTCTAATTTTCTATCTAATTTTTATTGTTTTAAATTTTATATTATTAACTCCTATACTGGGGCCAGCTAGAACGTGTCCGGGTCAATAATGACCCGAACTCCCGCCACGAGAGAGTGAAATCGCGACCTCTCTTTTCTGTCACGAATCCGCGAGATCCTCTGCCTGACGATCATCGTGGAGAAAGGATCAGTGTAATAACCGACGCTCCCATTTGTTCTTGTTCCAGGTTAAATGGTAATAACCGACCATGTACAACCTAAACGTGAACGTGAATCCTAATCCAGCGGCTGCCGCCGGTCTTCTCGGTGTCGCGGCGGCTGAGGTCACGCCAAGGACACCGGAAATCGTAAACTCCCTAATCGCCATGACCAATCCCTTCGAGGATTACTCGTGCGAGAGGAGCAGGGATCGTACGGATTCGATCAGCAGCGGTGAGCCGAGCCCACCGAGTGTTCAGCACACCTGTAGTCAGCTCATTAAAGAAGGTACCCATCCGGTGGCGGTGACCTTGATAGATCCTACCGGGTCGCGACCGTCTTTTGTCCGGTCCTTTCGAACGCTACTCGCGGCGACCAAGGCTGGCCCGACCTTGCCACCGATTCATTCTAATCACGGGTTCCAGCAAGCAAGGTCGGGTCGGGCCGGCCCGGGCCGTTTCGAGTTTGCTACTCTCGCTATAGTGTGCTCCTTGCCGATTTTCATGATTTTCAATTCAATGGAATTGGGAGAACAGTTGTTTAGAACACATCGGAATCGGCATGGTGTGCTGCACAGTTAAGTAATTATTTGGTCGGAGACGTGGATTGTTTGATGACTCGACATTTCGCAGGTCTGAAGTTGACGTTGCAAACGAAGAGGCGAGCGAACGGGAGCGGAGACGACACCAAGAAGAGGACGAAGAAGGAGGACGGAAGCGCGGACGATGAGGAGGAGGACGACTCGTCCAACAACAACGGCCGCAGCGGAGTAAGAACGGTTCTCCTCTAAATCGTTAAACGTGTATGCTGCGAGTGCCGCCGTTAATCGATCACGTGGATTCTTGATGGAGATTCGAGTTCTGCTCGACGTTCACACAGATCTCTATCTTTTGCTATCGGAGGAACGTTTGAACAACTCTATGGATAGACTGCGGATTTTACGCGTTTATGCCGGAAACGATTCGGTACCGCTTGAAACAAAGAGCTTAAGAATATCAATATTTCTTTTTTCTATCAAGCAATAAGATTGTTAACGAAGACAAGAAAGATCTACAGTTTTTATTTCTCACAAAGATCCGCAGTCGATGAACGTCTACTATATTTAACGAATTATTGCACTGGTCGACGAAATCAAAGTTTATGCGGTGGATATAATTCTGTATAATATATGTATAGTATATATAGTACAGTATAATTCGTTGAAAAGCCACGTTTGCAATTTTTGAGAATTTCTTTAGGCTCCAATTGTAAAATCTGTACGAATGATTCTTGGATATTATAACATTGCGAGCATTTAAAAACGCTTGATTAATATTTAAATAGAGCAGAACAATGGGATAGTGTGCAGAATCGTTCTACCGAAGAAACAATTGTACAATTTTAATAATCAAAGTAGAACAAATCCTCATAGTTGAAAATCCGACTTGTTTTAGTAAAATTAAATTTCTCAGAAACTGAGGATGCTGAAGACAAACTGCTTCCTATTTCGTTCAAGTATCAGAAAACTTATAAGAATCGCTTGGAATGTTCTTTGTCAGAAAATTCATGTCGATCAGTGTTATCTATTCTTTGAAAGATATAGCTGAAGTTATAATAACTGCCTACCCCACTCCTAATCACATATTATGATACTGGAACGAGGTGGAACTATTATGGCAGATAATAAACTTTCAAGTCTCATCTTTCAAAAATATAGTACGAACTACTAAAATTTCGTTTAGAATATTATCCCTGGCAAAAAGAATTCGATCGTCTGTCATAATTCGCATTGTATACTGATATAAAGAAAATATTTGTGTGAAGAAAATGTTAATATAAAAATGAATATGTTTCTTTTCTAGAAGGTACTGAATGACAATACTTAACACCGATTCGAAGGAGGGTTCAACCATCCCCACGAGTTAAGACAATTTTTTGGCAATGTCTAGCGTTATCTTCATTGTTCGAAGTATTAAAAAGAGCTTTAATGTTTCATCGCGTTACTTAAATTCATTAAGGCACAATTTATGTATATTTGGTAAAAGGACAAGACCATTTATTCTCTTACTAGTGATTTTGTCAAATCTCAAATACCGTTAACTATTTCAATGATTTTATTTAATATACAATACCACATATTTTGCATTTTTAATATACACAATTTTGATCGAATGTTTTCGACCAGGGGTAGTATAACAAAAATTCTAAATTCTAAAAAAGAAAACGGTTCTTTACGAGCTAATGTAAAAAGTGTTCAACAACAGAAAAAATATGATTTACATTATCATACAAAAGAATAATTTTTCATGGAAATATGAAAGGAGAATCATGAACAATAAAATTGTGATTTAGGTTTCATTCTCAGTTTGCTACTGATTAAAGCCTACAACTTATTCTTAATTCTCGTTTCACATTTTCATGAAGAATCGTCCCTTGTTTTTCAATATTCTTTCTTCACTAGCAAAAACATTTCTCGTCCTGTAGTCAATATTTGTTTTTGAAAACATAAATGTGCATAGAGATCCTTGTCTAGCAATTATCTTGCCTTGTCTGGTCTAATCCTTTGCCAATATAAATATTAACCCTCTGACGGCGGACCATATTTTGATACTCTGAGTCAAAATAGACCCAGGCCCCGCCGTCGGAGGGTTGAATCCTGACACGAGAGACAACCACTGTTCTAACCAGTCCGAAATCGTTTTAGTTGACACCGGAGGACGAGGAGAGGCGTCGAAGGAGGCGCGAGAGGAATAAAATCGCCGCCACGAAGTGTCGGCTGAAGAAACGGGAGAAGACGGTGATCCTGGTGCAGGAGTCCGAAATCCTCGAAACGCAGAACCACGACCTGAAGTCCCAGATCCAGGAGCTGGAAACGCAAAGGCGTAGGCTGGTGGACATGCTGAGCCTCCATGGGCCGAGCTGTTTGAAACAGGGTGGCTCTGACACCTCGTACCAACAGTACGCAGAGCCCTTGCATCTGCCCAGTTACCAGGAGAACTTTGTGCATCCTCCTCCGGCGTTGAACCAGCCACAGAACTGCGTGACGGATTACCCGGTGAAGCTGGAGGACTACGAAGGCGACTTCTACAGGCAGGAGAGTTCGTACGTGCCAACCTCGGACGCCAGTTGCACAGTGTAGTAGCTTTATTCGTTACAAGTAATCCCTGCTGCGCCATCTTGGGGAGCAATCTCTTCGGAGGTCCGGTTTACCAGCTGGAGAAACTGCAAGTGAAATACCAGCTGGTCGAGTACTTTTGTCGAGGGGAAGAGAAAGATTGCATGCATTCCAAGAAGACAGTGAACTAAACCAGCTGATGATGTGACAGACGAAGTCTAGGGTCAGCCTGAAATCCTCCGGGACCTTAACACAGAGTATCCACCGGCTTATTTCATTACGGTCCGTAGCTATAGTTAAGGATATTTCAACCTTTCGCACTGATGCATCCATGAGAAATTATTCAGATAATTTTTAAGCATCCCTTTGGCACTGCGTAGTTATTGAAAATCCTATAAATTCCGGTAGGTAAAGTGTTAAGAGCCTGGTCTAAATCAATCATTTTTAAAACAGATATTTTACTACACTAACGAAATAGCTGAAGAGTTAACTGGGCGGTTAACGTAGGCGTTAGGTTCGTTCTATATTTTGTCTGTGATAACAACCAGCTATGTTCACGATAAGTTTGTACAGAGTGTTGTGATTGTCATCTTTGCTGGGACTCTCTCGTCGCGTCTGGTAAATCAGATTCTCCTGGATCTCCTTCCCTTCTCTGTTAATTACAAGTCTGTAGTCCGTAAGTTCGGTTTATTATATCATAATTGCGCGCTCCTGTGTCTTCTTTTTCGGTACCTTCGTTCACTCTCTCTCTCTCTCTTTCTCATTCTCCTTCTATTCACTTTCTATCTTCTTCTTCTTCTTTTTCTTCTCTCCTTCATTTTTTTTAACATATCCCCCTTATACTCGAAATGTTCAATGTAGAACACTTAAAAACATTCCTTGAAAGTAACCCTTTCTTGCAAGTAAGTAACCAATTCCTTCAACGTAAGTACTGTGACATTCTAAGGTATAATTCATACGATGGATTAATGTATGTAAGGTATAGAAACGGATTGTCTTTGCAACACCGAACGATCACGATACACGCGCGACAATGTGTTTACAGGTGAAACAATTCTAAATTCTTCTTGTACAGGCCTTAGCACTGTATTAAATCTGTCGACGAGTACGAGAAGAATCAGTTCAATTACCGGTGGAACTTCATCGAAAACCTGAAAAATTATAGATCGATCAATAAACAGAGTGGACGTCGTTGTTGCAAAGATATTACGTTGCTTTAAGCGAAAAATCGAGAGAGCCTGTTTTAAATTAAAATGCGTTATTTTTTACGTGACCATTTCTCGATTTACCAGTGAGAGAAAATATGTAACTCAGCATGTAAGTCTTCTGATATTGATTGTGACTATCATATTTCGACGCGCGAGACGCGAGACGCGTTCAAAGGATACTTATAATTATACAAAATAATCGAATGATATTTAATATTATATATACATGTGCATATTTTATACAGATATATACGGTTAATACGCGAGCGTTATTAACAGTTAATGAACGGTTAATTACATGACTATATTAAATGTTTCATTAATATGACATGAGCCGAACGACATACCTCAAACTTTATTGTGGGTAGTTACCCTCCCCTTGTGCGTTTGCCTATGTAAATTGATTTCCTGTATCGTTTAATGCTGCCTATGTAATACCTGGACCGTGGACGTTTTAATCAAATTAATATTAACGCTGGGCTTGCGGGACGTATTCTAATATTTTTAATTAATTTAATTAACGATTATTGAGATTGTAAATTATTGAGTTGTCAACAAATTTAATTCTTTGAGTTCTACACATATTAGGTTTAGGGGAGGCACCTCGGATGACCTTGACCTTGACAACATGTTGTCAAAGTCACATTTGCGAGTAACCTCCAAGAGGTTTTAGCCGGTGCTCGTTGTTTATTAAAAAGTTATGAACGGAACCAAAATTGAACGAAGGTTTTTTGCAATTATCTCGAGAAGAGTTGTTCGGAATGTTGTCCTTGACAACATATGTCATGATAAAGGTCAGCCGAGAGGTGACTTAACATTTACATTGTAATAATTTGTGTAGACGCGTTCTCGTTACTTTTATAAAGTCGCTTTTGGCGTTTCGTGAACCCAGCGTTGAACTTCATCGAAATTTGGGAAAAATGTAAACGTTCACGGTCTATCAGCTCTGATCATATGTGCTTGTTGAAATTTTAATTGTCGAATCACGCAGTGCGTACATTGGGTGACAGTGATATGCGAGGGAATGCCAAAGAACCATCAGAACATTGATCAGGGTCTACGGAACAAGGGACTTGTGTATTCTTCTTTTGTTATGCGAATAATGTTATCGAGTTCGGCAAACGCACTACGGGGCTACGTTTAAGCGTTCTTGCAATTTACAAAGGTTAGTTAATTAATAGCGAAACGCTTCGAGTCCCACGGACTAAAATGCTTTTTATCGTCGGATTGTTACCGTCAATTGATCTAAACGAAGGAGATTTTTCTTACACTTCGTCAGACGGAAGTGGGACAAAGTCTTCCTCTAATATTGTTCTTCTTCACAATATGCGATTTAAGGGATTAACCGATTTATACTCGATGAGGCTGTATGACGTGCACTTAACGACATTTTGACAAATTTATCGAGTGTAAAAGGAACGTATTTTTCGGAAGGATTTACGCGGAGTTTTGTAATAGACGAATATTAATTTTACTTCACGGACAAATGCATACACCTATCCCCCGATTTACGCGTAAATCGTGGCTTTTTGTATGGAAAGCCGTGTGAATCGGAAAAACGCGCACAATTTAGTTTGTTGTTTAATTAAATTAATTTATTTAAAAGTGGAATAAAATACAAATGAAAAACAAAAAATATTACTGAAGAATATTCATGAAATAACAAAATATATAAAGCTGTATATATTATATGTAACCTTTAGGGAGCTAAAGGTTTATATTTGCACGCAACAAAGCCCTTTTTTAAGTTGAATGCCAGTATTAACAAACGAACAATATTAAAAAGTAACTGTACAAATATGTGCACAGCATAAAGTTTTATTTTCGAAAATCGGAGGATAAGTGTGTCTTTTATTATTATCTTTTTATTGTAAACGGTTATTGAGTCTCTGGAGTAATGTTCGCGTATTCTGAAAGATATTTAACATACGCAGAAAGTATAAATGGGTTAGTCGTACGAGAATGTTAAGTATGTTTGTAAATGTGCAAGACAAACGTCGACACGTATCAGTCACACACGTGTGGTGCTACATATATATATATATATATATACATATATATATATATATATATATATATAAATATTATATATTTGCTTTTTTTATATAAATTTTATTAAGTTGCCTGAAGAGAGTATTTAATAGTTTAATGTACATGTTAAGCATGTAATATCATCGTCTATTTACTAATGCAGTGAGTTCAAGGAGTAACACTATCAGACATTACTATTTATATGTATATGAATCTTCTTTTTTTTTTATTGGTCACTTTACATGAATCTGCAAACATCATGCATCTTACTAATGTTACCGACAAATCAAAAGGATTTCGAACTATTGGATCTGTGACGAATGTAATATTAGCACTCGTATTCAATCATTTCTCACGTGCAATATACAGACTGTTTGAAAGTATTGCATTTCGTAATTAACATAATATTTCGGTCACGTTTGCAATATACAAGATCTACGGATCGAATCGAAAATTTATATAAAATTTCCGGATGCACTTTAATATAATTATTTAATATAATTATGTTTGCTAATACATACTGCCATTATTGAAATCTCGGATGCTGTTGATGCACAGCATCCGGTTCATAGGTTCATCTTTTTATTAGTAAAACGTATTGAAAAGTTTTTCTAGAGAATAAGCGCAGAGTAATTCTAATAACATGTTAGCAAACAGTATATAAGATTCTATTTGTCATAACAAAATCGTACTATTGTTTCTTTTATTACTGAGTACCTGGCCATGGTTTTCCATGCGACAGCTATTTTTCCTTAGGAGAAATGCATTGAATTTAAACTAGAAAAATGGCTGATCAAATTTTATCGTTGTAACCTAAGGAAAAATTTTATTCTTTAAATAAAAGTGCCTTAGATACTAATCATCCGCTAGTGTCCTTTTATTAGAGGTGCGATCAAGTATATCAGGATTAAAGATATATTCGAGAACCTGCGCACCTTTACTTTTTTTTTCCTGTACACCAGTTTTCAGGGTTCCAAGCGATCAACAGCCTGTCCTTTATACACTTATTTTATTATAAAATTTAACATTACAATGTACACACACATTCAATACTTCAACCGTGGTCAGTTTAAAACAAAATACAATTTATTTTATAAATAAAGATACATGATGAGGATGGGAGGGGGAAAGAGCATTACTAAATATTAAATTGCACCTATTTGGCATGGGGCGAGCTTTATGAACTTCTGAAAAGGAAAAGATATCGTATAAATACATTAACAAAACATTGTCAAGCGTAAGAAAGCTATTGTACTTACACAATAATATTATTAATTGGAATATGTATTAGTTTGACAAAGAATCCTATGAAGCCCATTATACAGAAGCCGATAGCCGTTGCCAGAGCAATTTTCTGAAACTCTGTGGAGGATGCATCGTTAGGTATACTCTCCGCAGAACTTGCAACATTATTGTAAAATAAGGAAACTCACCTTTGCGGTCAGGCTTTGTGCACCGCTTGACAAGACGAATACTATCCTTGGCAAATTGCCGCCCAGGCTCTGTCAGTTTCTTCATCTGATCCATTGTGTTTGGTGAACTGAAATTAATGTTGAAACCGTGAAATTTATATTGGGTAGAATTACGTGTAAGTGTAATCGACGGAAATATTTATGCGAATGGTGCGCAAAATGTACATGTCACATATGTTTTTTTGGCAGTCACGGAAAGTTCACGCGAGTTATATCGTGCGGGCATTTCGTTTATATTTAACTGCAGCTGACTGTGATTTTCTAACAGGTTAATTGGCGGAAAATCGATGGTTATTGGAAATATTAATTGTTTCAGTGTCACTTTATTAATTTTCAAGTTAGTTTGTAACGAATAGTCGAAAAGAAGTGGCATACTTACGGTGTGTACAACCGGAGAACGTTTTACGAAGTGTTGTTTGACGTACGACAAGCTACGTTTGGCGAGAATCGAGGCGCTACGTGGACACTGTGCTGTTAAGTACGTCACTTCCGGTGACTTCCTAACCAGTGACGTTGGAATTCGATTGGTATGGCGGTAATACGACGGTATTTCAAATCGTTAGAAAAATTCAATTGCGCAGATTACTTTTATCAATAAAAAAGACGATTCATGAATTTATTAGGAAGAATTATTTAGTATATTTCATTTCTTCTAGTAGAAACAAGTGAATATGCGACGCATGCATTTGAAATAAAAATTTCAAATTCTACGTTTGTTCTATGTACGTACAATTTTTGGAAAAATACCAAAGGCACAATAATGAAAAAAAAATAAATAAAAATGTTGACCAATTTAAAAATAAAAGTAGGCCTAAGTTTAAATGAATCAAATCTTAGATCTTATTCACATTAGGTGATTCACATTTTTACATTTAGTTACATTTTTTTACATGTATACATTTTTTACATGTATCCAAACCCATAGTCGCTATTAAAATAATAAAAAGTCGCCATAAAAAAACAACAGAATTACAAGATAAATTCAAAAATTTGAGCCCCCTGCGATTTCGGGCCTCCCCATGTTACGGGGTCTTGCGGTGTTGCAGCTCCGCCCCTGTTTCCCGCCTAGTAATAGCACAGACGAGATATAAGGATAGACCTATCATCCAATGCATTTTTTTGTCACACGTTTTTGGGGTCACGTAACCCCATTACCATTTTAGTGTCACATCCTGTATTACCAACTGGAACTGAAATACACTGACAGCGT
>CM052213.1:1894403-1937085 GCA_028454225.1 Lasioglossum leucozonium
AAAAAAGTCACGCGTTCGTAATTCCCGTTCTGTCGTCCCGCACGCTGGACTTCAAATAGGATATATTTGTTAGGCGGTGAGAAATAATCCAACATCAATATACCCGATCTCGATTTTTCCAAGTTTATTAATTCAATTCTATTTATGCGTCGCATTTTTCCCGACCACAACAAAAATCACATTTTCCGCTTTCCGTGCGATTGATTTTAGCTATTGTGTTTATATAATGATTCGTTTAACACGTATTTAGTACGTGGATTTTTCGATTTGTGTTGTTATCAATAATATTATTCGGATTGTTGTTTTTCGACATTCATTATCTTCGGCGAAACGAAGCGCAATATTTCTTTTGAACGAACCATTCACGACATTGTGCGCTGCGCAGAAGCTTTTATTTTAATAATTTTCTTTTTTTTTTTCACAAAATTTATTACGAATAATAATTTTATTTACTTTTAGTTTACAATGGCTTCTCGTAAGAAATTACTCCTTAAGGTTATTATCTTGGGGGATTCTGGAGTCGGTAAGACTTCGTTGATGAATCAATATGTAAACAAGAAATTTAGCAATCAATACAAAGCGACCATAGGAGCAGATTTCCTGACCAAAGAAGTTATGGTAGACGATAGGATAGTTACTATGCAGGTAAATATGTCTCTTTCACCTATCTTGCTTGACTTTCCGTTTACGCTGTACTCTACCATCGAGCAGGGAGAGCAGTGAACAGGTGCAGCAGTATAGGCACCGACACAGCGTAAACGGAACATCTCCGACCAGTCCCTAGGGACCAGCATGGCGTTTAACATGTTAAATCGAATAAAAAATGTCTAATTTTCGAGTAGATTTGGGACACGGCAGGTCAAGAGAGGTTTCAGTCTCTAGGTGTTGCTTTCTATAGAGGCGCCGACTGTTGTGTATTAGTGTTCGATGTATCGGCACCGAGCAGCTTGAAGTCCTTGGACTCATGGAGGGATGAATTCTTGATTCAAGCTTCTCCCAGAGACCAAGATAACTTTCCGTTTGTCGTTCTTGGAAATAAAGTTGATCTAGAGCCAAAACCGGTAAGGGTATTTTGCATAAATTCAATACCTACCTTTTTGCTTGTGCGTTAGTATTGACATTTATTTATTTAAATTCCAGTTTTCTAGTAAGAAAGCACAGCAGTGGTGTCAATCTAAAAACAATATTCCATACTTTGAAACTAGTGCGAAAGAAGCAATTAATGTCGAACAAGCCTTCCAAACGATAGCGAAGAATGCTCTAGCCCAGGAAAGTGAAGTAAGTCGCCTATAAATGTTTTTCCATTCCAGTAAATTCTAAAATACAATGTATTAATTAAATATGAATGTGCTGCTGCTGCTTCAGGTGGATCTGTACAATGAATTCCCCGACCAAATTAAGTTGACTAACGACCAAAGAAGCAACGGCAAGGGTGATTCTTGTGCCTGCTAGGTCTTGGAACCATGAGAACTGTGGACGAGCACATAGATGTACAGGTCAGATCGTACATTCGCGTACCTGCGCGTACCTGCGCATTTTAAAAACACTACATCGAGCTTCATATGTTTCGGAAGTTCCCAGGTATGCTCCTCGGTTGTTTTAAATTTCGTTCGAAACCAACTCCTAAAAGTATTTACACGCCTCAAACATTTTTATTAAAATTATACACGGAGATCGAATCGAATGATTCGTATACCAACACCTTTCTAACAGTAATGTCTAACGTTTTTGTAACCAGGAGCATCCGTTTGGCTTCCTCGCATAAGAGACTATGTTGTAGTTTATATTGTGTGTGTGTGTTTGTGCTATACTCGACTTTCCAACTGAATTAGTTTGGCCGGTCGAGCGATATGTTTAAACACATTTCTAAATATTGTAACGCTCTCTTATCGGGTATGACGAAGAATATGAGCTGCCCTATCTAATTGCATCTTTACAACTCATTGTTGATGCCCTTCATTCATGGAGCGAATACTATGTTGTTTTCGAGTTCTATCGTACACATAAACACACTTTCGTGTTGAGATGCTAAATTTCACTGGTCTGTAACACGAAACCTAGCGTAATTAGATCATCGCAAACTTGTTTGCTCATGATTTATTAAGTACAATCGCATTTAACCGTGGAGCTCCGAAAAATGATTTATGATCTGTGGATTGGCGCGTTTCACAATGTCTTGGATATTGCTTCGATGAAATGAGAACCGTTTGAAATTCAAATTTACGAATGCGTCAACCGTAAGGAAATTTCTTAACCATTATTCAACTACCTCTGAATTCCTTTAATAATGGATTTGTTCGTTGAAAATAATTTATCGCGAATCTATGCAGTTGTTGTTTCCATCGGAAAGAGCCAGTACGTTTTCAATCTTTTTCAAATTAAACAACAACTATTAGATAAATTTGTGTGTTCTGCCAATGCTCCCGCGATACGTATATATTAGTATTTTCGTGTTTGTAAATTACTCCCTGTGGTGTGAGAGTTCGGAACCGCCTTGCATGGATTTTCAATGCACACTAATTTTATACTATTCGTTCGAATACAATTAATATCAGCCAAAAACCATTTAAGATCTTTTTGTACTAAACCGAATGGTTTCTAAAAAGTTTTTTATTTTAATCTGTTTACATGAAATTACGATAGTATATAGTGTATTGATAAAACTATTTGCAGAAATGATTGTGAACAAAATTTAATTTTCATTTAATTTCTCGAGTCGGATGTTCGACTATAATTTAATGTATTTTTTGTACATGTTTATTTATTTACGGATAATAGAAGCATGAGCATAAGTAATTAGTTGTCAAAATAATGCAACGCGGTACCGACGATCACTTCCATATTTAAAATTATCATTTTAGATCTAAGCCACGATCCTGAACCATATAGAGCAAAAGTTACGTGAGCTATGTAAAAGCTGAATTGATACATACCTATAAGATTTCTTATAAAAAAAATGTTAGCACGTATACACATATGCGTACATTTATGATCGTGTTGCGTCTCGATCGGCTATAATCTGCATTTTCATATATGTACGCGTGTATACGTAATTATATATGTATATAAATGATGATGATCATGACGATTATAACTATAATTATTAATATAATTTTATCAAAGTATGTTAACGATAGATATTATAAATATTATTATTACTATTACTATTATTGCTGCTGCTACTGCTGCTGCTGCTATAAAACTACTACTGCTACTCTTAGTTTTAAGTGATCTAAAACAACAAAAAAAAAAATTACAAGTAAAAAAATACATTTATTGCAGAAAAATTATGAGCTGGTCGAGTTAATTCGCTGATATGTCCGTGCTCGCGGACAAATTGTCGTGCGATGACCTGAAGGAAAAAAAGTATAAGACTATCCCTATTGTGGTTCGATGTCTATATTGTTATTGAGATGAGTGTCTGTTAAGATAGGTAGCAAAAATCTAGCAACCTTGTACGAGGTAGTATATAAGATTAACAAGAAAATATAAACCGAACTAGCACCAATTTAGAAAAATGTGAAAGATATTATAGAGAATAGTTTTTTCCAAGTACATACGATGCCTGTAATGCAATATGGTTTTATTGAAGAGTTTTTTTTCAATATGTTGTTACTTTCCAACTGAATATGTAAATTGACTATTTACTCCTGTACGAATGTAAGAAAGTATATCCGTTTTTACACAAAGCAGTCTTCACCGCTTTTTTAAAACCGACTAATTTGTTTCAATACAATCCAGAAAGGTATACGATGAAAATGTACGTGTCTATACAGATTGTCAGAAAAGTATTGTACTCCCTTGAAAGGGATGCTTGCTGGGAGGCTTCCTTTCAAGGGAGTACATTCTTAGGACACCCTGTATAACAGAACACATACAATTACATGTTATATGTGAATGTTCAATTAAGGATACCTATGAGTAGATTATAAAATGCGTATAGAATATTTTATATTAATGTCATGTACGATATTACACGGCCTTTGTTAAGTTTTCAACAAATTTTTACGGTTAATGTCAAAATATATACGTATACACACCCACACGCCTTTATAGAGAATAAATTACGTTCATTTACGAACAATATATAAGTCAGATATCTGTTAAAAAATTTTTAAAAGTATAATTGCTTCGACTTCTTTCAAGTAGTACACTTTCTGATATCTCTTTCGCGTTAAATTTCTCTCTAATGTCAAATAATTATATGCAAATCTGCAGGTGTGCGTGATAAATTAAGTTACTTATATTTGCAATTACAATTGTGGGAAAAATACCTTGAATATTACTGGAGAATGGCATATTGTGATTTAAAAATAACTCAAATGAGAATAAAAAAATGTCTGAGTTATTCTAAAGATTAAAGTATATGGATGAGTAAATGAATTTATAATATTAATGTAGGACGTTATGCAGGTGATTCATACGATGGAATATTCTGCCTACGAATCAGTATTACAGATACCATTTAAATGCCCTCGCGTTCATTCTATCTGGATAAAACGGCCAACTAATCTGTTGTGTCCAGTTACAAGAAACACTGATTGGAGAACTGAGTATCTATGAAAGCTAGCTATTAGCAGTGTGCTAGAACACTGTTGCGTTCATGCGGGTAGATCCATGAGAAAATATTGATATAGTTGGTAACACGATTTGTAGCAATTATTTTCCTCATACTGCCTCAAATGACTGTCTAAAATTTGAATAGATTGCGCATTATTGGCTTTATAGCAAATATTAATTATTTTATACCAACATACTAGGTAAACAACTTGTCAAACAAAGAAACACGCGTTGTCTAGCAATAAACCAATTTTCTACCCCAAAGAGATTGTATTAAACATGAAAGGTAGAACGTATACATTAAAAAAAACAATAAATTATGCGATAGAATTACAGATTGCGAAATTCTATGATTTTCCATGTGATATATGGATCTTTTTTCAATATTTTTTATATGTTCACGTAATTTTTACTAACTTTGTGGCGCGTTTTATATAGAAATAAAATGAATAAATAATATTCGATCAATTTTGAGCCATACTTACAACAATGAATGCCATTAAATAAATTATTGGAGTTCTAATGCGTAACGATGTGCATGCAATAAATGCAAAGTTGCTTTTACCATATATGTATGTATGATAGAAGAGAAATGTAATTGTTATCTAAATTTTTAGTTTCAAATTGAAATTATTTATTTATAGGTTTTCAATTCCATATTATTGGCAGGGAACAAAACATCACAAAAACGATCTGCACAATAATATCTTCTTAGATAAATGTAGAAAACAGTTTACATCTAAAATAAATATTTTAAAAGAGACAAATCGAAAAATAAAATACTGGACAGTCTACAAAGTCAATGTTAGAAAATATTTAACTCTAAAACTAGTACAATACAGTCATTTCATTCAGTTCGGAAGAAGTGTTTTACACAGGTTTTTCAGCAGGTCTATTTTCAGTTGTTGCTAGCAGATATCCTCACACCGCTAATTCCAGAACGAACAACTGATACAGCTTGTCCATAGCAAGAGCTAGCCGATAAAACAATTTGGGAGGAAGAGTAAAAATTATTATTAAATTTTCAAAAAAATCACGTAAATATATTTATATAGACAAATAAGAAATTAAAAAATTGAAACTTCAAGAACGACGATTAATTCTTCTAAAAAATCATTCATGAATATAAATAAATATTTTTTTTACTCTTAGCTTACTACCTTTCATTATTATTTTTCTTTGAATGAATTATAACGTCAACATGTGACACATTTGATAAAATATAACATTACAATTCCGGCTAATTGTTCCGCAATTTTCCAGATTTTTCATAGCATCCATCAATATGTTGTGTAGATTAAAAACATCGATAAAATTAGAAGTGCTTGAAAATAACGAATGGTATCGCGTCATTCATCGGAGATAGCGATCGTTGTTTTGTACAAGTAATCTGTTACTTAGCAAATAGACCTATTGTTGGTGCTTTCAGCAAATCTTAGAAGCCTTATCTCCCTGCTACAGAGAATTGCTTGATGTATTCCGTTTAGGTTTACATTATACTAAGCTGGTCGTTGTTCCTTTTCTCAGTATTGAGAAGCCGTATTGTTTTAGGGTTTCAATTGTTGACTCGTAGAATTTTTGAGAATGCTTACATTTTTCTTCTATTTATAAAAATTAACTTTTTAGCATTTCGAACAATTTTTTCCAATCTCTACCTTGACTCGCTGAGCCCCTAAGGGGAAATTTTTTGAAAATGCCACCTTAGGGCTAATGTAGCGACAAGTGTGAGCAAAATTGTGGGTTGGGCGTAAGAGGTTAGGATTCTGCGAGAGGTTCAGAAAGTAAACTGTTTTTCTGCAAGAATCACAGAAACAGTAAACGTACGAGTTCGTATGAGTGTAATATTTTATCTGAGTATAATGTGAGCTACAGGGAACGCTAGTACATTTGGAAAAACATGTTGATCTTGACGTGGGAACGTTTCTGAGAGGTGACTCAAGTAAGTGTAATTTTTTCAGTGGCCCGACGAAATTTACTAAAATTTTTATTGTCTTCATTCGTATTACAACATATGAATAGATTTTTTTTTAATGGTATAAATAGTATAAAAAATTACACTAAATTTACACTATACTTTTTGGATTTTTGGTTTTGTTCACCTAAATTTTTATAACTCTTTTTTAAAAAAGTGAGAGGTCAATAATATTAATCTTTGAAGAAGATAGGAAATTCCATTGTGTATATTCTTTAGTAGCATTTATGGTTGGCCACAGCCTACTCTAGCACTTGCTGTACTGAGGGTAAAAATGGCGACGCAACCCGCTCTACCGACCCCCAATCTCCCCCTACCGGTCACTCAATTTCCCGCTTATTTTTCGAATGTTTAAACATCAATGTCAGTTTGCAATTTTCAAAAATATGAAAGTGCAATAAAGTAGGTATGTTTTATTTATTAACTATATTTCTTTTTTATCTTTGTGTGTTTCACATTTATTTAATATAATATACTGTTCTTTTAATATATTTCAATTTAATATTAATAATTAGGAGTGTGCAGGTACCCGAAATTACGGTAAAATACTGGACAGTCTAGAAAATCAATGTTACAAAATATTTAACTGTAAAACGAGTATAATACAGTCATTTCCTTCAGTTCGAAGGAAGTCTTTTACATAGGTTTTTCAGCAGGTCTTTTTTCAGTTGCTAACGCATCTGTTGGAAGATATCCTCACATCAGTAGTTCCAGAACGAACAACGGATACAGCTTGTCCGTAGCAAGTGCTAGCCGACAAAACAATTTGGAAGGAAGCTGATTGTGCGGTAGATTTCATTGAGTTGACTGTGCTTTCGTAGGCTCTGATAGATTGGTTGGCTGTTCCCAGTTTGAGAGCGACACATGTCTGCATTGCAAAAATGTCGGACGAGTAGCAGTTCAATATGATGGTGTCCAATTCGCTGTATATTTTGTTTCCGGTCTAGAAAATAATGCAATTGAATGAATGAATGAGATGAAAGTAGATTTTATGAAGATCAATTGTTTAACACGAGCTACCACTGAGGGAGCCACTTTTTGAGATTGTAGAAATGCTTTTATGAGAAAATTATAATCTAGTAGATTTCTCAATTCAAGTGTTGTATTGTAATAAAAATAAAAAAAAATCTAAATAATGTCTTGCTAGTTTAAGGCTCGGTAGACTTACAGTTAGAAATTTGTTACAGCATCATTTCTTGTAACTATTACTTAGTATTAATGCTGTGCAGTTGTTGCAAAATACTTACATTTTGTGCAGCCTGAAGATTGTTCAATTGCGATTGCAATTGTTGTTTTCCGCTCTGCTCGCACTTGTTGAGGTCTGAGAAACCTGTTTGGCTGAGGGTCCTCAACGTATCTTTGGCATTGGTGTAGCAATGTTCGACATTCTTTCCTTGTGCTTTAGCAGCATCAACATTGGCCTAATAATGTTATGAGACTCTATTAATATCAGAATTGTTTATCAATTGAAACTGTGCAAAGATAGTTTTGTGTTCCAATGATTAGAGGCAGACTAATTCTTGCAGAAGCTGTATGTATACTCACGCGAATTTCAGTCAAAGCAGGGTTCACAATGTTGTTCAGTTGTTGCATGAATTCGATCTTCTTGTTGGACAGTTTGTTCCCTGTGTCGTATTTCAAATTATTTGTGAAACGTTGCAGGTCATTCGTGATTGATTTAACATTGTTCTTTGCTTTCTGGATTCCTTGCGTCAGCTGGTCCAATGGTCCGTAGGCCTGAAAGAATAATATTGCGATTTGACACTCCAAAGTGATAAATTTACTTAATCCTTTACAGTTAATCTTTTCTATAAATTAATTTATGCACCTAATATATAAATCTTGAGAATTAAAATTGGTGTGGATAAATCCTCCAACACATAGATATTAATAGTTTTAAAAAGTATGAAGTAAACAGCATAATAATCTTTTTATTAAATTGTTTTAATATTTTAAGACGATAGAAAGATGATAGAAATGATGAAATCTTCTATTTAAAAAAAGAGAGTGTTTCATGATTCATGGAATTTTTTATTCATTGTACCGTTAATATAGTTTACGGTATATCGATCAACAAACTGATTCATTATCTATTTCTGTAGAGCTTGATCGATACTATCAATTCAATGATAACAGTTAATAGTGACTAAAATTCCATAGTTCTCTTGGCTAAGATCCATTAAGACTTGTTGTAGAATTTCGACAATATTTAAAACTAAATGATTTGTCACAAAATAATGAAATATTTTCGACAGTATTTAAAACTAAATGATTTGTCACAAAATAATTAAATATTTTCGACAGTATTTAAAACTAAATGATTTGTTACAAAATAATGAAATAAATGTCGAATGCGCGAATAAATATTTACCTGGACAGCGCAAAGAGCAGCGGCGAGGAGGACGATTGCGAAGAACGACTTCATGATTGTGAATTGCGTGGACTACAAACTGTTACTCGCACTGTGTGACTGCGAAATGATAAAGACAGACCTGAACTGTTTCCTTTTATAGGTGAACAGTCCTGAGACAAATTAGATCATCGGGGCAAAGGGGTAGACGCGATAACGTTTGCTCTAACACATGATCGCATTATGGAGGTTGCGGTACTTCCCCGCACCTCCACAAATTAGGAATTGACAGGCAAACACTGTCGTAATGAGGCCCGCTGCACACATCTTTTGTTTCACCGTGCGACGACCGTGCGGTACCAGAATTGCCGTCTGAAGTACTACGGATTCAATTATCTGCATATTTGTTTGAACCGTAATTGCGAGGTCGCACGTCGATCTTGCATTGCTACAATTGCATATACGATTGTGTTTACATTTTCGCATATCAGTTGATGTACACGACCGTTATTCTGCCGCACGATCACCGCACGTTAGAAAAACGGATGTGCTTAGCTGGCCTAATCGCGAACATAACTTTGCAACTGGTGTCATGGTTTATTTTCCTAACGGGTCTTCCCGGCCTCCTCGTGATATCGTTGTTTTCTCTTTAGGGGAATCACAAAGTAGACACCTTTTGATAATGGGATTTTTAGGAACATTTTTCAGAATAACTACTGAACCTTTTGCATTGGGATTTTACATACATATTTATTGGTATTCGAAGTATACGTGTGATTTTTTTCAAATAAAAATAATCAAAGTTACAGAAGTTATATAATTTTTTATTGGGCATGTTTGAAAAAACATGGTTGCCATGATTCTGGTCATTTTATCGATCGGAAATACAAAATGAAATATAGTTATGGTTCAAACCTAATAAACAATATTGGTTATTTACAAAATGACGACATTTCGATGTCAAATAACGGTTTAATAAAATTTTTTTTTAGCCTTCAGCATAGTAAAAAAATAAGAAAAATTTGACGGATTTGAATAATTTTTCGCGCCTTGAAAGACACGCGCATTCATTTGTCTTTGTGTACATAATGTAATACACCTGTGTCGCAAAAAAAAGATAGTGATATGCGAATGATTAGGCTTGAAATAACCACTCCACATTTTCATATTTGCAGAACGTGGAGTAATCTCAATAAAAATATTGCATATATATGTATACGCAGTAGAAACAATATTGTAGACCTGTTAATTACAAACATTTTGTTATAGGAAATTATATTTTTATAATGAATCGTAACCATTATATTTTATAACTACAAAATTCAACGCTTTTATTAATATTATATAATTTAAAGTTCGTCTCATAAATTTTTCGTATTTAAATCTTTAAATTGTTTGATATTCAAACTAAATCAATTTTTTATTTAATTTAATGTCTTTCTTCACTTAGGCTGATACGATCGGTATTAAATTTCTCAAACGGAAGTATATGAGTACTTCCTCACTTGAGATAAGTATAAATCCAATAAAAAAAATTGAATAGCGTTGATAAAAAACAACTTTCTACTTGACTGTGAGACTTAACTGATTCTTTTGTTAATAATTGAGATAATCCTAATCAGACATCGCTCAGGAAACATTATTAGGTACCTGAAACTTTAATAATGTTTTGAACAAACTTTTTATTTGTAGATGGGTACAAAAGAGAAACAACGCTTAAAAATTATTATTATATAATCATACAATAAAAATGACTTTCAAGAGAATCACATAAATATATTTATATACATAAAAATAAGAAATTAAAAAATTGAAACTTCAAGAACGACGATTAATTCTTCTAAAAAATCATTCATGAATATAAATATCTTTTTTTACTCCAGGTAGCTTACTACCTTTCAACATTATTTTTCTTTGAATGAATTATAACGTCAACATGTGACACATTTGATAAGATATAAGATTGCAATTCCGGCTAATTGTTCCGCAATTTTCCTGATTATTCATAGCATCCAGCAATATGTTGTGCAGATTAAAAACATCGATAAAATTAGGAGTGCTTGAAAATAACGAATGGTATCGCGTCATTCATCGGAGATAGCGATCGTTGTTTTATACAAGTAATCTGTTACTTAGCAAATAGACCTATTGTTGGTACTTTCAGCAAATCTTAGATGCCTTATCTCCCTGCCACAGAGAATTGCTTGATGTATTCCGTTTAGGTTTACATTATACTGAGCTGGTCGTTGTTCCTTTTCTCAGTATTGAGAAGCCGTATTGTTTTAAGGTTTCAATTGTTGACTCGTAGGATTTTTGAGATTGCTTACATTTTTCTTCTATTTATAAAAATTAAATTTTTAGCATTTCGAACAATTTTTCCTCGAAAATTTTTTCCAATCTCTACCTTGACTCGCTGAGCCCCTAAGGGGAAATTTTTTGAAAATGCCACCTTAGGGCTAATGTAGCGACAGGTGTGAGCAAAATTGTGGGTTAGGCGTAAGAGGTTAGGATTCTGCGAGAGGTTCAGAAAGTAAACGGTTTTTCTGCGAGAATCACAGAAACAGTAAACGTACGAGTTCGTATGAGTGTAATATTTTATCTGACTATAATGTGAGCTACAGGGAACGCTAGTACATTTGGAAAAACATGTTGATCTTGACGTGGGAACGTTTCTGAGAGGTGACTCAAGTAAGTGTAATTTTTTCAGTGGTTGCTCGACGAAACTTACTAAAATTTTTATTGTCTTCATTCGTATTACAAAATATGAATAGATTTTTTTTGAATGGTATAAATAGGTAAATAAATTATGGTTGATTAAATTAGCATTGTCACTATAACACGAGTGGCCAACTGGGTCTACTAACGTATTATTCTGATAGTCTTTTTTACGATTGTTTTTACAATATATCATAAATAATATCTAAACAATGTATTTCCACGGTAAAAATTGGGGAAAAAATGTAATACCTTCATCGGACTTGAACTCAAATTTCCCGCGCAGTGATATTGTGCGGTTTTCACGCGCATGCGTAATCAAAAAGCAGGATCGTATCTATAGTTTCTGGGGAAAGTAGTGGGGAACTATTACCGGCAGGATATTGCCTTAACTATATATTATATATTATGTGTACATATATAATAATATATATAATTTTTTTTTCAAAATTAAGACATAACAAATTTTGCGAAATTATGCGGGGTGATCAAGGTACCTCATTTTAGCCTAACTTTTTACGTTACTGATGCCAAAAGTTCTGCGCATGCGCTAGAAAACCTGCGCAATATCTCATCACTGTGTCCGTGTAGTAGCAGAGATAAGATATTGCGCAGGTTTTCTCGCGCATGCGTGGCCGAAACAGTGACGTATCTATGTTACGATGACAAGGGCCCTGTGGCAGTTATATTGGCAGGGCGAGAGACGCGACATGGGACGAGTGTACTACGAGTTACAAAATATACACAAACACACATGTTATACATTAATTTTTCAGAATCAAATCATGTCAATTTTAAAAAATTTTACAGCATAACCAAGGTACCCTTTTTTATCGAGAATCGTACTTTATTGATGCCCAAATTGCCGCGCATGCACGAGAAAACCTGCGCAGCTGATGCCCCACCGCCGAACCTGCAGAGGCATCTTGCAAGATGCTCTGATCTGGGCAACTAGATACGTCAACAAATTCAAATAAAAAGAAAGGGAGGGTTTTGTTATACTGTATGAGCACTTCCCCTTGGAAAATGAAAGAAATAAATAAATTCCAAGGCTGCACGCAATAAAACTTTAGCGAGCCAGCCATTACGGAACAGTAACAAATCGGGACTATATATCCATAAATAAAAAAACAAAAGAATTTGGTATATAATAATTAACAAGTTTTTAGTTGTAGCAGCGTTCGTAAGACGTACGATATTTAAACGGTGGTAAAAATTGATTGGCCCAATGTAGTATTGTCATACGTAAATTTCTTGTTAATCAACGAACCATAATAATTGTAGGCCCAACGTTGAATATTTGTTAGTAAAATTGTAGTCAAAGCCGCCAACCATATCCCAACCAACTCCCAACCATTGGCCAACCATAAATGCTACTAGGGTGGTATAACCTAATCCGCAGAGCTGTTATGGTTGATTTCAGCGTCCTTGGTGTTTTTTCACCTAAATTAAAAAAAAAAATAGAACGATTACTCTTTGAAGAAGATAATTAATTGTGTATACACAGCATGATTGATAAAAATATTTCTTGAGTTTCATGCTCGGGAAAGTCAATGTTTTCGGGACGTTATCGTCCATCAGCGACTCCAGACCACCATAATTGCTGTACTATTCGTTTGTAAAATTCGTACTGTTTAATTTGTTACAGCTGGCGAACTGTACAAGCCTCTTACGTGCCGTAGAAGCTGCGACGCCCTTGATCAATCCTGCGTTGTAAGCACCAGAATAATGGTGAATTTTTCTTCGTGATGTATTTATTATTTCTAGTATCGAATAATGTCCCTTTGCGTCCAAATTCCTTTTCAACATAAACAAAGGATCTCTAAATATATCATCAGCAACCGATCAGTTAAAATTCACGATTTTTAATAATAAATCTCTCGCATTGAATGGGAGGGGCCATAAAGTAGGTGGATACAACGGCTCCCGTACCGTGCTCATAATTTACCAAAGTACACTCAAATAAACTTTGAGCGCTCTCTAATCGCCGTTAGCTCCTCCTACGAGGTTCGAGCCAACAGTTGAGCTCCGTTTCCCCCCCACTCGGGAGCGTGCCATATTACTCGAGGTTAGAATGCCAGGGACTGCGAACGATTGAGCCATTCCCCAAATGGCGCTGCGCCCTCCGAATACAGGATTGTAAATAAACAGTTGGGTCTGTTACCGAGCAATAACCTCGCTGTAAACATCGGGCCTCGTCGGTAGCAGTACAGCATCATCGTCTGTCGTAAAACAGAATATTGGAGTCTTCGAGATCGGTGTTAGGTTATGCGATTGTTTGAGACCGACCACGTGATATAAAATGGAATCTCCAATACGCGAGACGGATGAAGCGGATATGGATAAGATTTATGTAGAGCTGGAGCAGCTGAAGAAACGGATAGATCGTTTCATCTGCACGGTGGAGCGGGACAGTGGAGAGGAGCCGAGACGGAAGAAAATCAAAACGCTCACAACGAAGACGAAGCGTCTGTTGATGCAGCACAAGGTGGTCAAAGAGGAGTTAGAGTACTATGAGAACGTGTACAGAAAGGCGCTGGGGAAGAACGCGAAGAGCTTGAAGAGGGAGCTGAGACGGGACCAAAGGAAGCTGGAGGATCTGAAGGAGAAATGTAGAACTCAAGGTGTGCAGGTGGAAGTGGCGGTGCTGGAGATGAACCACAAGAAGCAGCCGGAAAAGAGGAAGAGAACGAACGGATCGGTGTTCAAAGGTGTCAACCCGAAGATCAAAGATAAAATTAAGATTCAGATGAGAACGAAGAACAAGCCGGCGGGTCGGAACATTTTCAAGCAGAAGAACCCCAGGCTCGGCGACAATATCAAAATTCAAATCCAGAAGAACAACGACACCGGCCGGCGGGAATTGGTGTTTTTCAATTCGGGCAAAGCGAAACAGCGGTTCTCGAATTTGGTGCAGAAGAACGAGGCCACGTCGAGCAACTTCCGCGAGTGCAGAATCATGCTGCAGAAGCTGACGGAGGAACAGGCGAAGAGGTACATCGGCGAGAAGAAATCGCCGGAGAACGGCAAAAGAAAATCGGCCGACGACAAGTCGGATTGGCAAATCAGGATTCCGAGGGAAGTTCTGGAGGAGAGTCAAAACGAGGCGCAGATCGCTGAGCTGAACACGTCCGAGAATTCGACGAAACCTAAACGGCCACGTTCTACCGAAAAACTGTATTAGCGCCGCGCACCCCTCGCGAAGTTTTTCAACATTCTGCACAGGAGTGGACCTTATGACACTAAGAAAACTCAACCTTCGCAAACGTGGCGTCATCTACGTTACATATTATTTAGTAGGACTAAGTTTTAAATAAACATTTCGAATTTCTATTAATTATACGGAAGAACGATTTGCGATCATAAAAGTTACATTATGGCGCTAATAATCGTACGAGTAACAATTTAAAGATATTAAGTTTTTGCCACTTGAATTATTAATCTGATTGAGCCAGAGAAAATGTTCTTCCCGTGAAGGGAAAGTTTTTTAGTTGAAAGAAAATTTGAATTCTCGTTTTTATTTTTTAGGATCATTTAGTCTGGTTGATACTTTAGTTCTTTTATTACAGAACCGTTTAATATGTAGTACTATTTAATAGTTTGTTTGGTATGAAGCCATCGCACGATTGATTAAATACTATTACGTATTATACAAGTTATTTTTGCTAACAGAATGGTTCGTACCATCAAAACTTGACTGATTGCAGATTTTTTTGGCACCCAAGATGTAAAGTATAATTATCGAATAAATGTAATGCAATTAATATGCCTTTTTCTTTATTAAACTTAGATAATATTAAGATCCCGGGTAATTACTGTTTATCAGATCTGTTTTATATAAAATAGCGAAGCAATGATGAATATTACTGGGACGATGGAATTTTAATGAGAGTATTTTGGATAAAGCAGGTTGCGGAATAAATACAATTGAGAATTGTTTATAGATTTAATATATTTAAATAATTGCAGTACAATGGTACTAACAATCATGTCTGTATTAAGCTACATATTAATGGTATTATTAAACAATACATATATTAATAAATTACTAAATGAAACTGTACAGTGTTACTTTGCTGTATACAGATTGAATTATGTCTAATTTCCGAGAATATGTATGAGAAGAAAAATCAAATGAACTTTCGATACCGAGATCGTAACTTACACGTTTATAATCGTACAATGTTCTTAAGTTTATAAAAATACTCGATAGTGGCAGTAACGAATCGCACACATTTTACAGAATTGTTGAAAAAAAAGAGAAAATGTATGAAGCTTCATGCATACAGAATACAATTAAATAGAAGAAAAGAAAAAAGAAGAAATACTCGATAACAATTGAAGAGATTGTCACGTTGTTAGTTTTTAAACTATTGTTCGACTACATGTAATATACATACAAGATGCAGATACATTTAGTTATGCGATGTATACTATTTTTATCATTAGACAGTCATTGTTTGGCATTCGTCGACAAACATAGTATTAATATTGTCACAAACGAGTTAGAAGTAAATATAAAAGTTGCTGCTTTATCAAAATTACTATATTTCTTACAAATGCGACTAAACCACTCGACTAACTTGACAATGATATGAAATTTTGATCGTATGGCTGTACAAATGTCTGTACAAAATATATTTTTGTACCTGTTTTGTACCACTGTCTTTCGCTGTACAGTAGAACTCCATTTATCCGGATTGTCAAACTCAATCCCTGTCTTTTTTCATTCGCTAATTAATTAATGGAGCTCAGAACCGACTGAACTCATGATGCTAAAGTGTCTGTGAGACCGTGCAGACCATCCTAGTTAATTAAACTTATAGTGTATGTGTCTTTTACTTCATACTACCAATATTGTTGTAAAAGTATACATATAAAATGTGCAATAAATAAAATACATAAAATGTATTTGTGTTACTTATGTTGTTAACGAATTTTCCAGTTCCGTTTGAGCCGGATAAAAGGGGTTCCACTGTAGTATCAAAAACTTTCTAATACAATCCTTTAAAATTGGGAAGACACAGTGGCTTAACAATCCTCTATGCTTCTCTAGAGACTATAATATGGCCGAATTCGCTGAGATTACTTTCTCCTAAGAAACTATTAATTTACAGGGAAGAGCAAAATTTATACCGATGAAACTATTTTCTCAAGAAATCATTATCTTATGTTTCATATTTTGTCCAGAAGTCTTCAATACAAAATATCAACAATAGTAAGATCAAGTGTTTTCTTCCCTGCTAGTTGTAAAGTTCTAGAAGTGAAATCTGTATTAGTCCAGAGGTAAACTAAAAATTTGCAACGATCACTCGTAGAGAAGGAAATACGGTTTCATTGGTTCAATTTTGCTCCTTGCTGTGTTGATAACATTAATTATGGCAGTTTGTTGAAATGTTCTATCCTTGGTTAAATTTCATTCGATTCTCATAGAACAATCTGCGAGAACAAATCCATCGTACCTCTGCCAAAAAAAGATTTGTACTCAAGAATTGTTTTGGTATTTTGGTGTAGGTACGAGGCCATCTTACGTTGGTTTATATTGCCAAGTTTTATAATCTGAAGGTGTTTGGTTAAGGAGAATAAATTTCCTAGAACGTATCCGGTATATAAAATAGCGGTCAATAAGTTAAATCATTCGCTATATCAGGAGCTTTTAAGAACACGATACAGATTTGCCAGCTCCAAATACGTACCTATATAAATCTACCACGCTACATTATTATAAGTCGCCAAAATTATTACTACATGCCACGAAAATACTAAAGACACGGTGTGTTTAACACTTCACGGTGCCCGCTACATTAGGAAGCAGAGATATTGACAATTTCAAAGTTCAATAATCTTAACGAATGATAACAAAGGAAGGGAAAGGTCAATGATTTTGAAAGTATCAATATATTTTCTCCCTAACATAATTGATTTCACTACTATACTTAATGTTTTTCTGTCTGATACACGTTGTTTAACCGCAGTGTAGTTTTATCAACTAGTAAAACATTTCTATTTCTGAAGCTTCATAAAATTGTATTTATTAATTGACTTATACCACTTGATTTTCTAATTTGGATTACATTTGTTCGTCAATGCAATAATTTAATTAGACTTTTTGTTAAACAACAAGTGTCAGGCAGTTATGATATTTCAATGAGTATAAACAAAACGAATACTGCAATTCTTACCGGATATTAAGTTATTTATATATCTAATGGAACTCTCAACTGGACATATGTGAAAGAATTTTAAGAACAGTTTCGAAAAATAAACATAAATCTTACCAATTTAGAATCTATATTCTTTCGCATATCATACGTTTTTTCTTAAGTACCTGAAAAGGCATTTATCCAGTTTCACTGAAATTTTTGCAAAGACACCTTATACTTTGCTAATATTTGGTTATCCCTATGATTTCTATATTGCAGAATAGTATATGATTCGTGAAACTGGCCATTTAAAACTTACACCATTTAAATCTTTCATTTTCAAATTCATCGATCATGGATAGCAGCTAATAATAATTGTTCATTCTGTCATTGGTGAAATTGGTAAAAAATTCAAATCTTAGAAGCATTCCTGTTTGCAATAAATTAACATATCGGTTTTTAAATTTGAACCGTAGCATATAATTATTCTTCGTTCGAGAATAAATGGTTGTCAGTGTCACAATCCCTGGGCCCATGATGACTTTGCGTTGAATCATTTCTTTGATTATACGACGTTGATATTTAATTGTTAGAAATCACATAGACTAGTGACGACTTAAGTAAAGTGATACAGAGTAAGCTTGATGTCAAGGAATTGGCTCATCAGCAGCAGGTCGTTGATTTCATCTTATGTTCGTTGAACCAGTCTTTAACAATGCACTCGAATCCACTAATGGAAATTTTACCTGCTGAAAGCTGTGAATTTTCCATTGTGAGACAGAAACCGTACACTAACTTTAACCTAAGTGCATGATTCTACGCTTAAAAAAATATTCTGTTTACGTACCTGTACTTTACAGGTAACTAGAAATTAATAAACTCCTTGTATCATGGTCTAAGGTGGTAGAACGTCTAACTTTAATCCTAACTTTGGATTACAAAAGCCACAATGACCCTCACACTTTCCGACAACATGTTGACTGCTCTGTGGAACGTAATCAAACAAAATTATACAATGAATATTTATTAACTACACGTCAAACTTACAATATTATTAATTTCTACTGATGTTCCAGGTGTGCTTTCCCAATTAACATCTGATGATAGTTTCAATTGTGTTCCACTTAAATTAATACTAAAGCGTCCTTGGAAACAGTATGCTCGATTATAGCAATTGCCAATCATGCCATACTTGACACGGTCTTTACCTTCTGAACGGGAGAACGTGTAATCATTCTCTAAAAAAACATAATATATACGTAGTGATAAATTGTTATCTTTACATGTTTTCAAATCACTCTAAATATTATCTTACCCGAAATTTCCAATCTAGTAAGATCAATTCGTACCCTTCTAAACATTGTTCTACTGAAAACGACTTCACGACCAGTAGCACAATTACAACTATTATTTCTGTGTCCATTGTATAGACACGATTGATGATCTATTACCCTAAAATGTATATGCAAAAGAGTAAAGAATTATATAAAATTATTTTACCAAATCTTTAACTTATAACACAGAACGTTTCTGAACGCTAACCTTCTATGATAGATTTCCGCATAGTTCTCTCGGAAACCAGCTTGCAAAGTCAGATATTCTTTTGGTTCGTTGGTTATCATATCGTGACAATAAATGTACATCCATCTTCCATTTACAAACAAGCTGTACTCATTATCTGAATTGTTTCTATAGTACTTTTTCGCTTCGAGGCAAGACATCGGGTTACATTTTATTTGGTTACACCTCCGTTTTCGTGGTGGTTTGAATCTCATCGGGCAATTACTACGAGCCACCTTCTTGTGAGTTCTAGCATTCAAACAGAACAATCTTCGTGTCTGACGACCCTTCTGACCGCAAACATGGCTGCACTGAAATTCAGAGTTTAATTGTTAAAGCTGTATGTCTATCATTTCTGTCTTTCAAATTTTTAGTATTGGAAAAACTTACTGCTCTCCATGGACCGGTAGACCAATAATACTTGTCGTCACATTCTCGCAATTTACAGACCTGTCGAGAATTTGGTTTCTGATCTGGCGGGCAGTTATCACTGGGATCTGTTAATCCATATCGATTAGTACGATGACAAGTCACCGTTCTATGCTGCATTCCTTCGCCACATTCTGCTGAACACTTCAAACAAATATGTCTATTCTTATAGCAGTTCGCACTTGTTAAGAAAGTAGAATAATCTAAATTTATAATGTCTGCTACATTATTTTGTCAAACAAACCATTATCATGGTTTCAAACGAATGAGTTTTAATTTAATGTAATTCTATGTAGTAGACAATATAATCTATAAACGATGAAATATACACAATTTATTGACAATGATTACAGTCTATAACA
This sequence comes from Lasioglossum leucozonium, assembly GCA_028454225.1. Lineage (NCBI taxonomy): Eukaryota > Metazoa > Arthropoda > Insecta > Hymenoptera > Halictidae > Lasioglossum > Lasioglossum leucozonium. Next base: position 1,914,495 of record CM052213.1, read on the forward strand.
AGTATGAAAAATTCATGCTCATGCACTGATTATACACAAGTAAAACATATGTGTAATGATTTGAAAATAGCAGTGCGATATGCACTACTAGTAGAAGCTGTAAAATAAATGAAACATAAATATATCTGCGTAGAAAAATTGAAATGGAACATAGAAGATTGGAACATAGAAAATTAATTCTATACAATATGATTCAGTTATTCCATACTTCTGTTATATCAGCTATTTGCATCATGCACGATGGTGGCATTCGCATGCTGCATAACAGGAAATGTTGCACAAAAACGTCATACAATTTGCGAATTCAGTTGATTAAACATAGTGCTATCAATGATAATAACAATTTATACTTATCTCAAGATAAATATTTTCAGTGTACTTGTAATGAAATCTTTTAAAATATACAAGGTGTCGCATATGAAGTTTCAGTTCAAATGAGACATCCTGTATATTGTATACAACTCTAAAATATCCTAATATCTGATTTCATGAAGCTCGAGTTGAATTAAAATGGGTGTTCGTTTATTATGTTCAGAAATGAATCACTCTATCATGGTGGAAACATACCAAGAACCTCGATGAAGTTAGTATACCAACGCAATGACCACTACTATGGATTCATTAGGCGATTAGAAGTAAATTAATAAATATTATACAACAAAATTCTGATTATCAGCGTGTAATTGGTATTTACATAATTAGAGTTTTCGTCAAACTTTGATCGTTTTATGTTCTTCAATTCACTCAATGTAGTACAACATTCTAATGAGTTTCTAATAAAACAAATTCCCAACTTGAAAATACAGAATCAAGCTTACAGATGAATTCATTGATGAATTCGGTAGAACATGTGTGTTTATACGGAGGAAATAATTTGTTTATTATACAGTGATGGTGAATCCATCAATAAGCTCGACGATATCATTCAAACAAGACAATTCAGACTATGTCGATATGAATAAGAGGCAGGCGATGATGTAAAACATGATCGGTAGATCGTAATGGCGAGGTATGGAGGTATGTACCTCAGACCAAGCGCCTTCCTGCCAAATATAGTCGCAAGCAGTGCGTCGGCAAGGTCTCTGCGATCTTGGCTTAGTCAAACCAAGCCTTGAACACTGTTCATCCTTAACGGTCACTGGTCCGTGATTTCCTCGCCTCATCGTGCACTCCACCCTTCGTCTCTGTAGTCCGCTACCGCACGATTTCGAACACTGGAAAATATCTTCGTACCACCAAACTGCCACTGACAACAACTTTCAACCCCCCTTGGCTCTCTTAACGATACTTCAGGGAACAATTTTGGTTTCGCTCACCCTATACGAATCTTTACGCATACACTTTTTGATCGGATAGCATATCCAAGCACTGATCAGATTTCTCTAACAATATTTCTCAATATTTTTTGGGCCTACATGTTTATACAAAACAACGAGGAACATCAAAGTTTAAAATCACTACAAGGTAAACTGTTCGCATGCTGTTCAGAGCACAGTGTAAAATTGATTTAAACAACGACAATATTAAAGACTGACAATACTGACATAAAACTCAACATCGAGTTACACCAAATATTCAATTACATTACCTTCGTGGATTCTCTATAATATTATTTTCTCAGAAATAATAAACACTAAGGTAAAACATAAATACAGTGTACAGGGGTACAGATATTCAAGTATACTTTAGACTCAGAGATGTTCGACTGTGACTCTTGTGGCTTCGACTGGTTCTAGTAATGGATTAACACTTTGGATTGAAGCGAAGGCACTAAACAAATGAGGGAGCAGCGACTATATCGTACTGAATTGTCTGATTATGTCTCTGCGTCAACTTGAAATCACAGCTTCTGTGACCCGATTCAAAGGATCACAAGTCGAACATCACGTCTAAAGTTTAGATTGCTTTCTGTTCATGCTAGATAAAATAAAATACGGTTCTGCGAAGACGTTTAATTCCTGAAGACAATAATTATTAATACTTACAGCGGTCCAATTAGAGACTTCCCATTTTCGGAAAATATTTGTTTCCATACGATGCTTTCTGTTGTTGAGATCATTCGTACAGGGGCTCTTCCTACACAGCTTCAATATCAATGGTTTCTCAGCGTCGTGACATTTTTCATCTGGTAAGGATTTACCACTAGGATGCTGGCAGCTGACTTGTCGGTACTGGAATCCGTTGCCACATTCTGCATCGCACTGAATGCATAAGTTCATTAATTAATTAAAAACCCTGGTCAGTAATAGCTTGTACACCCTGCATAGAGCAATGTAAAATTATCTGTTATTTGCAAAATATTTGATGACACACCTCTCCCCAAGCGCCGGTGTTCCACATTGGACATTCATGACGGACACAAGGAATCTTTCTGTATGGTTTCCTGTTTTTGTCACAGTAGTTATCAGGAGCAGTAGTTTCTGTTCTAATGTCAACGCATTTCACGTCTCTATGCATATAGCCATTGTTACACGGTTTAGAGCACTGAAACAATAGCATACAATAGTACAGTTTGTTCGACTGAAGAATAAACATATTTAACTATACAATTACGAAATACTGGCTGGTAGATAACAGGTTAAGAGAATGAAAGTACCAACCTTCTTGGCTGATTCAACCTTCCATTTATATCCAGGATGGAAGTTGTCGCCAACTTCGTTATCTTGCTGGGAAAAGTCTCCGTTCGGTAGGCCAGATATATATGTAGTTGATGGTATATTTGCCTGTAATAAAGTAGTGTATTGTGTCATGATGAGACTGCGGATTTCTATACAATGGAAATGATACGTACAATTTCTGTGCAAGGTTTAAGTACGCAAGGAGTGATCTCTTTCGGTTTATTGGAAGTAGAACATTTAGAACTTGCTGCTCCGCTGAGAGTTTTGCAAATTACTTTCCTGCTCCTTGTCCCTTTGCCACAAGTAACCGAACACTGTACACAAAATAACAGTGATATAAATAAATTAAACGATATATATTATAATAAGCATATAATTAATAGACTGTAGATTTTTATGTAAAATAAAAATCCTCAGCCTGACAATTTAATTCTGTACCGAGTTCCAGTCTTCGGTTTGCCATAACTCGCAAGACCCAGTATTGCACACCTCCATTACTTTAGGAGGCGAGTCACCGCAAAAGCTGTTTGACACTACACGACCATCCACACGACACGAGTAACGTTTCTGTCGTTTGCCTATGCCACACGTTGCCGAGCACTGTAATCGATTGTCCAATTAGTTAAAATGAATTTTAGAAAAATATGGATATACAGGGTGTCCTGCTAACTCTATCACAACACGATCCTTCCGCTGCATTAATAAACCGATGAAAATGAGTTTTTTTGTGCTCATAGTGAAAACATAAGAGTATAAAAAAAAAAATTATTTCTAACACTTACAGGTGACCAATGTTCGAACTCCCACTTGGGACACGCAGTCAATTCGCACGTCTTCTTCAGAGGTTTCTCCTGTCTAGGGCAATTGTTCTCGGACACAGGTCTCCCATTGGAGTCCACACAGGCGGCTGTTCTATGCTGCATGCCAACACCGCAGGTGACATCGCAGTTGCCCCATTCCCCGTAGATCCAGTGAACGTTTTCACAAGGACCTGTGCAGTTTTCGTCTTCCTCGGGCCGTGGAAGATGAGCACAAGCTTGCGTGGAAATTGATCGAGGAGGATCTCCGTTCCAGAAAGTCTGGATGCACCTTGACGTCACCGTTCGTTTCCCTGGGCCACAGTCATTGGAACATTCCGACACTGACGTTCGCCACCTGAAACAATGAAATTTGTTTCCTCGTAAATTACATTGATATTTCCTGTTTTGTCATATAATCTCCATTTTATTACGTCGTTTTGGTCTAAATTCTATCCAGACTTACTTCAGGTGGCAGTGATTATTGCACAGCTGGTTTTCTTCCTCGGGTTTCTCTTCCTCGTCAAGGCAATACTCATCCGGAACGATGCCCTTGTGCTCGGTGCTTTTGCATTCAGCCTTACGGTATTGTATCCCTTCGCATACACGACTGCACTGGGACCAGTTGCTTAGAATCCAAGTATAGCTGCGCAGAATCTTCTTGGATATCGTGTATTCGTACGTTATTTGAGGTGGCTGACCCGTTACACACAGTACCTGAAAATTTCGTATTGTACAATTAGCAAACTGAATTGGTCAATCTTTTATATTTGTTATTAATATTAGAACTACCGAGCCCGTCAAAGCGATGGATCCCAGATCTGTTCTTCTGCAATTACTTCAGCTATAAGACTCACCTCTACTATCAAATCAATGTCAATCGGTTTGGTGCTGTTCAGCCGTTCCACCACGGAATTATATCCGCTGTATTGAATAACGATACCGCACTCCTTGATTAGCTGCGCGATCATCATGTACTTCCCGTTGAGAATCCGCTTTCCGCATTCTGCCACTCGCAAAGCTGTGTAAAACATGCGTTTGCATGATAAGTAAAATCAACTTCGGACACTTATATCTCGATAATAGTTCATGCAAAAACAAAAGTACTCTGGGTGTTTCGAAAGCATGATCTCTCCTTTAAAAATTTCAACTGTGACCTCTACAGAGCTTGCGAAGATTACATACAACGTCAAGCAAATAAAATGATCGTGACTGAAACAATTTTTTGTCTGAAAAAATTGTTCGCAGTTTCGATCATGTTGTTCGTGCCGCGATTTACACGACGACGGATCGTACCGAGGTAATTCTGATCGTCCTCCGATTTGAATAAGCTGTGCTGCCTGATGTCGATGTAGCGGCTTCCTGCCGGGATCGTTGTCACTCTCGAGTACCCTTGCTGGGTGGAATTGTAAGTTCCGGTGACCCTTTGGCAGGTGGAGTTGTCGCCCTTGCAGACGCCGCAAGTGTCCAGTTTCGCGTCCGAGTTCAACACACGGTCGCATCCCGCCGGCCTGCAATAGCCGTTCACGCACATGTGAAAGGTGTCCTTGCCGCATGGCGTTCCGTCTAGCACCTTTCCCTTCAGAGGGTAATACTGATTGCTTTCCACCTGGCAGTACAATATGCAGCGTTCGTGCGGCAGGACTGTAAATGAAAGCAGGACGAGGGGATCAACGTCAGAGGAATTTCTGATGTTAACGACGCGGTCCGTGCAGTTTTAAAATAATTAATTAATACAACATAAACATTTCCTTCCGCGTAAGGACACTCTAACTTCCTGTTTCACCTTTTTCTGCTTCCGCTACCAATAATATCACTTACTTTGGTTGTATTTGGCGTTCCACGTGACGTTCTTGGGCAGTTCGGGTATGTTCATGTTGTTGTTGTTGAAATAGGCGCACTGTAACTCTCTGCAAAACAGATGTATGATTTAGCTTCTAAGTTTTATTTTGCATAACGATCCCCTAGCTTATAAATTGATCATCAAGCGCCAGGGACGCAATTTCTGTTGGTAATTACCTTACATCGGGACTTCCCGTTGGACAATCGTCGACATTGCAGCTGCGATAGTTGACGCGAGCGCCGACACAGTAATTGCCGTAGTTCTGCGGAGGAGGATTGTTGCATTCGCGGTACTTCTTCTGGATACCGCCGCCACAGGTTCTCGAGCATTCGCCGTAGCCTCCCCATTCGCCCCATTGGCCGTCGACGGGCTCGAGGATGCTGCGGGGGATGCACTCGCCGCGGATGCACCATTTGTTGGTATCGCAGGAGGTCCCGTCAGCCCAGGGCATGTACTCGGTATGGCACTGGTTATCCCACTTCGGTGCGGTGCACCACAATCTCCTGCACACTGCCTGGCCGATAACCAACCAACCGCTCAGTTTATCTCAATTCTTGAGCACTGTGTTCGTTATGCAGCAACCCTCCATACCCTTGCTCTGATTCATCAACCCCTTTCAGCAATCAACCCACCCACTCGCTAAGAAGCAACAGTTACGAGCCAGGAAACTCATGAAACTATGAAACTTTGGCTACGTGTACTGTGTATTTAGGTATGTATCAGGCTTGGGCATTGTTAAATAATAATTTTTCCATTGTGTCGTAGTCGACTGTACTCCTGGAGTGAAATTACTGTCACTCGATACAATGTAAGCTTGCTGCGGAAGCTATTTTTAATCTCTCTTCTGGACTTCTCTGCCCAGTGGAATTTTTAGGGATTTTGCAAGGAAGTTCCTGACATGCTTCTATTTAGAAATTAGAAGAATGCGTGACTTACCATGACTCACCATTGTGGTACAGACACGGAACCCCGCGCCGAACGCCAGCTCGCATTGCTGGTCCGCTGTGTAATTCTCACCAGGCAGTCTACTCATGTCTATGCTTTCCGCTCGATCAGGCTTGTCGAGCAAGCACGTGCCCTCGTACGATCTGAAACAAACCTCGAAGATCATACCAGGATACTCGCAATAGTTGAACTTAGCTTCCTGGATGGACAAAAAATCATTTCACCCGTATGGGAGATGAATCTCTCAGTTTGACGGAGAGATAAAAATCTGTGCGATGCTCTGAAATGTACTTTTAAACACCTTTGATATTGTTTCTTTACAAAAATCTCTGGGCGTAATTTGAAAGAGTAAAAGTATTTCTTATTTGGCTGTTTCAGAATTGATAGAATCTTGTGCTATTTGAAATTTCAATTTTTGTCCATTCTGGAAGGATGATTTGCTCTGGTTCAAATTTAACACTAGGTTTACCAAGCACTAAAAGTAAATATTTCATATTATTTTATATAAATAACAGGAATGAGTTCATCCAAATTTTTTGAAAGATGCACTCGGCCATATTTAATATGTGTAAAAAATTAAATAATGTGTTATTGCAGATTATCTAATACTTTAAATGCAATAAATCAAATTGTACAATACAATTTCTACATAAAAAGTATTGTTTGTCATTATATCTTATAATTATACTGGATGCTTCTTTCTTTTGCACAGTAGCGTATACTTAAAGAAATATTCATCTTAATATTCGTAAATTAAGAATATTAGCACCCGTCATTTTGTCGGGTCTCGTAAACCAAGTGTTAATTTTTCTGTCCAGGATGATTCATGCTTATGGTTCCCACGTATCATCGAGGACCAAATTTTTGTCGGTAACAAATGAGATCCGGGGCGTGCGGCTTATTTAGAATCCAGCGGAACCGGATTCCTAAGTGTAGAGTCGCCGAGACGGCAGATCTACTGACATTGCAGAAAAACTCGCTGCACCGACTCTTCCGACCAACTGAATTCATTGAATGACGCCTGTTTTAGCGAGGGAGACCACGCTCTGGATGACTTTCGTTGAACGTTGACCCTCCTGCTACCAAAGCATATTTCTTAAAACACTAGGACGTTGCGATTCTCTTATTTTTAACAGTCGTTATTAGACTGCGGATTTTGTGCAAAATAAAAATTGTCTGCACCGCTTACAAGAAAAAGGAGTTACATGAAAATTGATTTTTTCTCTTAATAATTTTAATAGGTTGTTAATAATGTACCAGTATAATTAAATTCGTATCTTTCTTCTTCTAATTAACTTGTTAAAGCTATTACAGAAAGGTGTACATTTTCATTTGGCTCCACCACTTTGTAACTGATGCACAAACATTCCATTTTGCATAAGGATCCTCTGATCCTAGTGATAAGCAATCTTTGATGTAAATTGTCACGTTGAGATTTTTATAAAAAGACATTTTTCGCATAATTTTTAACTCTTTGTAATTATCTTGCAACAAACGAATGAAAATCTGTATACAGAAGATTCTGCTGGTGTCATGAAGACCTCAATAAAGAGCTCAATGCCAGAGGATTAGATAATGGATGAACGTGCAGTGGTTTAATGAAGAAAAAGTAAATCTTAACGTGACAGATGAAGTCTAATCTGCGTCGTAGTGACGTAGGGTCAATTCGTCAACGTGACACTTTTCAGAACCAGCTCATCAAAGCAATATCACTCACTCGAGGAACTCGGTGGCGAAGTGCCGAGAACATTTCGACCATTTCCATGGGAAAGTGTTGTTGTCCAGCACCCTGGACATGATGTTGTGCTGGCCGGAGCTGTTCCTGAATTTCTCGCATTTTTTGTCGTCGTCGTGGGGAATGCTTAATCTGAAATTAATTATTTAGAATTATTTAACAGTCTCATTTACTTTATAGAGGTTTATGGATATTATAGAGGTACATGGCTGAGGAGTTTTTAATAGATCTTTATGCAAAATAAAAATTGTTCGCATTTGAATTTTTCTCTTCAGTGGTTTTATCAAGAAATTTGATCATCCAACGTTTCATCTTATAAACACATTATCTTTACTTGGTTCAGAATTTTTGAAACATTCGTTGGATCATCTTGTATTAATTAGTTAAACTAGTTATCATAATGTGTTGGATCGATCCTGGACATTTCATGGCAATCATGGTGGATTATATCTATACGGTACAATATTTATAGAGTGCCCAGCTGGTCCCAGTTGCTTGGACCGCCGTCAGTGCCCGGTCTCGACAGAAATAAGCGTTTATTTACGAAAGTCCGAATGCTTTTACAGCCTCTGATAGTATTACTCACACGTGACCGATCTCGTGGGCTATAGTGAACGACGCTGCCAGTCCTGTGTCCTGAACAATAGCGCAGGAGGATTTTCGGAAGCACATTCGTCCCACCTCGGCCAGACCCAGAATGTCGCAGCGCAGTTTCATCGGATCGTGGCACAGATTTTCCCTGGAAATTGTTTGTTGTAACAATGAATCGTTTGTACGCTATGTCTTGGTTATTATTGACAATATTGAAATACAATTTTTCAATATTATTTATATTGCGTAATATTTATGATATTAATGCTATTTATAATATTTATAATACTTTTAATATTTACAATATTGTTTATCATATTCACAATATTATTTATCGTATTCAAAATGTTATTTATCATATTCACAATATTATTTATCATATTCAAAATGTTATTTATCATATTCAAAATGTTATTTATCATATTCAAAATGTTATTTATCATATTCACAATATTATTTATCATATTCACAATATTATTTATCATATTCACATTATTTATCATATTCACAATATTATTTATCATATTCACATTATTTATCATATCCACAATATTATTTATCATATTCACAATATTATTTAAAATATTTACGATATTATTTATAATATTTATATTATTTGTTTGTTATTTTTTTTCAGTAAACTGAGTCGAACTGTACCTCGTCAAAAGAAGAGCAGCATCATGGTGTCTTGGGGACGGATCATCAGGACTATGGTACTGCCACTCACAAAAATTCTTCAGCATGTCGGCTGCCGAGGTCCCATTCATTTTCGGATCTCTGGGAGCGAAGACGTGGTCCGTTTGCACGATCTTCATCACGGAAATGCTTATGGCGTTCCCGATCGATCGATCTTTGTAGATCCGGTAAACCTGGACAGAGAAAACATATGTCGTGGTTCTGAATAATATTTCCGGTTAATTTGTTATTTTAAAATTAATAAAATAATTAATTAATTATTTTAAGATTGTCTTCTAGTACAATATGGATTGAAACTCGTCTTCCCGCTCCACAACGCTATTCCCCCACGCTACCGCACGGACCGGTCACGTGACGCGTTCCCCCTCTGTCGTAGACGCGTCACAACGTCACGTGACGTGATCCCCCTCTGCCGCGCACGCGTCACAATGTCACGTGACTAATCCAGTACTGGGGGGGGGGGGGGGGGGGTTATTAACATTATAGTAACATAATTCGGTGCTTTTTAATTTGCTAAAATGCTTTATCCATGGTTTCAACAAAATCAACATTGTTTAAAAATTCAACCTAGATTGGAAAATTTAGCATTCTGAATTTTCAGAATATTCTATAAAAATCTTATTTAATTAACTTTTAGTATTTTCTCTGTACCAAGCCCACGAAGCAAGTATTAAATCTCCCATCGTGCATTGCAACTCGTCTCCCAACCGATGGATTCGTTCTAGAGGGTTCGGACACGAAGGCTTTGGGGATACGAGGCGAGTTGCTAATTAAGAGTCAACTGTGTCTTGCATTGTTTATGCATGGCCATATTTTCTTTTTGCTCTCTTCCGAGCCGTGCGTGTAGGTTTCTCCTCGGGGGCCTCTCCCTTCATTCTCTCTCTCTCTCTCTTTCCTGTAACGCTTCATTAAGATGCAATCGACTCCGTTTGTAAAAATCATTCCCCTTATTAAATGTCTCGCGACTGACGAGAACGCGTTCGTAAACGCGTGAAACGGGGATTAACGCCGATCACTCCGAGGACTCTGTGGACATTCGATTTCGAGACCACCCCTCCGTGGATCACGGGCGAACAGAAATGCATGAAACGCCAGAATTAAACTATGCTTTTTTTTTCGCCCGCGGGGTATTGCTCCGATAAGCTGAACGAGTCTTCCCGTCAACAAAAGGAGAAGAGGATTTCAGCCGAGGAGAATTCCCGTTCGTCCGTTTACGTGCTGCAATATCGAGAATTCAGATCTGTACTTCATTGTTATTGAAAATTGTCGAGCAAATATCATGATAAATATCGGACAATATTTATAGAAATCTAATCCTGCCATTTCCATGAAGCAATTTACATTTAGTCCACTTCTAATGTAGTTCTAGGGAAATTGGAAATGACTGAACTTTACATTAGGGACCCAGAAATTTTTAACTTCTGTTGATACAGTCCCGCAGATATTGACGAGGGGATGTCGAAAATCCAAGTTTCAATGTGAGGCGTTCAGTGGTTCGAAAGTTATGGGTGTTCAAAGTTCAGTTTTAATTTTCAGATGTTTTGGCTGGTAAGGGTGCCGCCATATTGGATCGACTCAGTGTCGAGTAACGAGCGCACCCGCTAGATGGCGCCACAAGCACGCGGTGATGTCGATAATGCAGTGCGATTTGTGATCGAACTGTAATTAATAGACTGCGGATCTTTATGCAAAAAAAAAGTAGCGATTGTGGGATGCAGGTGTTATATAAAAATTAATTTTATCCCCTAATAGTTTCTTCACACTATTGTTTTATATTTTACCTAGCTAGTTTCTTCATAAATGCATAAAAATCTGCAGTCTCGTAAGTAAAATATACAGAATCATGTTGGTTGGCCCTATTACGTTTTAAAATCTACGTTATCGACATCACCGTGTTTTATCGGCGCTACTAGGCTTACAAATCTACGTTACCGACATCACCGCGCGCTTGTGGTGCCACCTAGCGGCCCTATTCGTTACGAGACGTAACGTTGAGTATATCCAACATGTCGGCGCCCGCACCTCTCAGGAACGCTGAACTTTAAACACGCATAACTTTCGAACGAGTGGATTCCTAACACTGAAACTTGGATTTTCGGGATATCCTGGTCAAAATTTACAGGATTATATAAAAAAAAGTTAAAAATGTCTGGGTCCATCAGGTAAAGTTTAACCGCGTTATATATGTGTTTATTTGAAATTATAACTGTTATAATTTTGTGAAAATTTGGACTCGTTTCTTTGTTAGTTAAATAAAGTTGTCTGCATAGATTGTAGAGCACGCACTAGCCGAATGGAAATGTCATTCTTTCTTGAATGATACAGGTCTTACGCGCTTCTAACTTCCGTTCGGCCGTTCACTGGCGTCCGTGGCGTATCAGAGCGTTTCGAAACCGAACAATCGCAAAAAACCGCGTCGAGTGCAATCTACGCGTGCAGTTACGCAGCGCCGGGAGTGCGAGTGCGCGTTTAATCAATCAATTACGGGCAAACGGTCGTTCCACATGCGCGAATCTGTTGTAACCACTCTATCCCGGAGCGAACCGTTGGGGAAACGTGTCCGAGTGACACATCAGCCCGACGACCGACCGAAACACGGTCCTCCAATTGAGTGCATTAGGGCCGGTTCGTTTCATCTAATTAAGCTGCCCGGAGATGCCTCGACGCTCGTTATTCACGATTGATCGCTGCCCATGGACACTTTTCGAAGGTTCTGGACGCCCGACTAGCCTTCGCCATACTATCATACGTTGCCATAATCTTTATCCCGTGCAAAAATTCCCAGTCCACCGATAACACGAGTTACAGTATAAAAGAGAAAAGAAAGCCTTGGTTAAAAAAGCAGAAATTTTGAAGTTTGAGCACAAACTGTCCGCCACGGATTCTTTTAAAAAGTGCAGTGTCGCCAGATGAAGGCGAGGGGACGGTAGTCTCAACGACGCGTACTTAATGAAAATCAGACTAAACTTCACTTTGGGGACCCAGCGATTTTTGATTTTTTTCCACATAATCCGCTTAGATTTTGACGAGGATACCGAAAGTCCAAGTTTCAATGTTAGGCGTCCAATGATTCGAAAGTTACGGGTGTGGAGAGAGCAGGAATTGAGGGGAAAGAGTTACCCCCTCTCTGCCAGTACACAACGCGTGTCGTGACATAGCGTCGTTGGAGGGGGAAGGTGGAGTGGGGACACAAGTCACGTGACTGGGTCGTGGCAGAGTGTGGCGATAGCCTGGAATTAGGGGAAGGCGGAGTGGGGAAGTCACGTGACTGAGCCATGTCGGCGGTGGGGGATAGCGTCGTTGGTGGGGGAAGGTGGAGAGGGGACACAAGTCACGTGATTGGACTGCGGTGGAGAGGGGGGATAGCCTCATAGTAGGGGAAGGCGGAGAGGGAAAGTCACGTGACTGGACCTTGGCGTAGGTGGGGGATAGCGTCCTTGGTGGGGGAAGGTGGAGTGGGGATACAACTCACGTAATTGGGCTGCGGTGGAGAGTGGGAGATAACCTCGTAGTAGGGGAAGGCGGAGTGGGAAAGTCACGTGACTGGGCCTTGGCGTAGGTGGGGGATAGCGTCGTTGGTGGGGGAAGGTGGAGTGGGGATACAACTCACGTAATTGGGCTGCGGTGGAGAGGGGGGGGGATAGCCTCATAGTAGGGGAAGGTGGAGCTGGGATACAACCCACGTGACTGGCCAAATGAAAATTGACCCCCATTGTCAGTAAATCGGCAACGTTTAGTCCGCTTTTAATTTATTCTAAACGGGACGTTTTATCGCAAGTATCGCCGAGAGCGGCGTAATTAATTCCGCAGCGAGCTCTTGCACGGTAATCAAGATAATAAGTGCTTAAGTGTGATAAGTGTCGTCGGCTGTGCCGCCGTTCTCGCGCGGCGATATACATGTAACGGCGAAAGAAATCCCGCGAAATGATATACGACTGCGACGCGGCCGTTGGAAACAAAAAAAAAAAAAATAACTATAATTTACTTCCCGTGTACGCTGCGACAGCGAAGTTTCTAATTTATACGTTCGCTATGAAACGTGAGATAACGAAGGAAATTGCCGTCGCCGGGCGGCCACTGTCCGCCGATCAACTCTGGAACCACGTGTAGCTTCTTTTTACTTTCTAAACACGATAACAGCTTATAAATAACTAATCTGGTACGCTACCCTCGATTACCTAATAACCTGATCTGTAGTCGAGCGAAAAATCTGTTGTGTACCATCGTGAGACGCGAATGTTTTATTCGATTTTATATTGTTTGTTTCGCGATCGGTGATATTATTATATTGACTACGTCATACAGACTGGTTTTATATATTTTCATTCGCAATTGTTCCAATTATAGCGAATCTTTCGTAGGATAGAAGTTTTTTAATTTGGTAATCCAATAGCAAATAATTAAATAATCTAGGTATATTCCATCTAGGTAATCCAACAGCAAATAATAAATTTTTTACCTTGGTAACCCAATAACAAATAATTGAATAAATTTTTTACCTTGGTAAACCAATAGCAAATAATTAAATAAATTTTTTACCTGGCTAATCCAATAGCAAATAATTAAATAAATTTTTCATGTAGGTAATCCAACAGCAAATAATATTCAATAAATTTTTTACCTTGGTAACCCAATAGCAAATAATTAAATAAAATTTTTACTTGGCTAATCCAATAGCAAATAATTACATAAATTTTTTATGTAGGTAATCCAACAGCAAATAATTAAATCAATTTCTCAACTACGTCGTTTAGATTTATATATTTGTAAATTAATATTTGTTAATTATATTTACATATTAATTGTATATGTTTGTGCAAAATAGGAAGATTGTGCATCAATTCCAGGAGCCGAATATATACATTTCACTAATAATTATAACATAGTGATAATAATAATATTGACGATCTCGAAGTCTCTTCACTGTTTTCAATTGCGTCTGCTCATTTGCGTCACAAATTTTTGCAATAAAATCCGGTGTGAATTCCAGTTAATAAATAAAATCTAGTTATTAGTATGGCTTTTTTTCACGTTGTTCCTGCCGCGTGTTTTTTCATCTCGAACGCTTAGGGGGTTGATTAACAGGCCATCGTGCGGCCGGGAACCGTAAAAAAGGTCCCCGGGTGAAGTCTCACTGGACCGGTTAGAGAAACGCGGCGATTCAATCGTGTCACTGGGCGATCGCTATGTCAGACGCACTCAAACAGACAAGTTTTTCGTTTCCATGAAGGTGGTCATCCATAAGCGACGTATATCTATCGCGATCCTGTCCTGATCCTCACTGTACGAGTATGGTTAAATGGGTTATCTCGACTGCAAAAATTCATGTTTATTAACATCGCTCGCCTCTCTGCTCTTCCCGTTACACACCTTCTCATCTCGTGTATTTACACCGATTCCGATGAATCGCTATTTCCGATGACCATCAGCAGAAAACAGTACACATCGTTCATTTTTCCTTTTACCTGAGGCAGAACACATTCTTCATTTTTTTCTGTTATTTAACACAGAACACATTGTTCTTTTTTGAAGATTAGTTCTCCGAATACAGTAGGATATAGTCAACGACCATTGCCTCGCTGCAAACACCGGTTCTCGTACGATCACCGAAGTTAAACAGCGTGGGGCGGGGGACGCACTAGGATGGGTGACCGCTCGGTAAAAGCCGGGAAGTGGCCCTATGGGTGCTTTTCATGTGTTGTTGGCAAAATAGGTGGTTCGGAACCCACCTTAATAAAAAATATCATTACATACATACTAGAATATACTAAAATATACTAAAACATACTAAAATGTACTAGAATATACTAGAATATACTAGAATATACTAAAATATACTAGAATATACTAGAATATGCTAGAATATACTAAAACATACTAGAATATACTAGAATATACTAAAATATACTAGAATATACTAAAACATACTAAAATATACTAAAATATACTAAAATATACTAGAATATACTAGAATATACTAAAATATACTAAAACATACTAGAATATACTAGAATATACTAAAATATATATACTAAGATATACCCAAATACAGTAGAATAGACTGAAATATACCATAATATACTAGAACATACCAAAATATGCCAGAATATACTAAAACAGACCATACTATACTAAAATATACTAGAATGCGAATAATGACAATATAAAATGTAATACCCGATCTTGAAGACCCGATGAAATTGAGTATATTTCATACACAGTGTCTCAGTTAAAATACGTACGATGCTTGTGCACGATTGGTTGATTACGTATTACAAAATTAGGGGCACAACTGTACATCAGAAGCGCGCGTCAAGGCTTTCGTCGTTGGACATTCGACGATCGATTGAATTTCAAAGTTTATGTTCGCCGAACCGTCGCTGCCTCTTCAGCGATTGCCCATAAAATATTGACACCGTTCCGATAGTTCCCCATGAAAAAGCCGACTGGCACAGAAACCGCGGCCAGAGACACCGTTGCACAATATGCCCCGCGATGGCTACCGGGAAATTCCTACGTGGTAAAAATTCCTCTGTTTTTCATGCATTCCAGAAAACACGAACGTCTCCTCGTCAGCTCGAAGCGCGTTAGTTTATTTAACAATCAGAAGAGCGTCCGTTCCCTGTAATTTTATTGGTCGACGAGTCGTGGAATTAAGTACAACAATTTTATTAATTAATTTTGTTTATGTTAATTAACTTCAATCTCTTACATCTGTAAAAGATCATGTGCAACGTATCCGTGACGTTCTCCCGTTTAAAACGACACCAAACACGGTACAATTCGGAGCATATTTACTTACCGGAAGTCCAGTTCGGATAATCGAGGTCCCACGATTAAACGAGTAAATACGGTCCGAAGTGGCTCGTGTTTGGACTCGTTTTAATCAGAAAATCGCCGGGAATGCGTTGGCAGTAGTTTCGTAAAAAAAAAATTGTTACTAACAAAAGTGTCGTTACATAATTATTGCAAAAGATCGGCACGTTTACGATGAAAGTAAAGCGAGGAGCAGAAAGCTGCTACAGGCTGCGAGCCGTCCGTGAAGATGGTACCATCCGTTGCATGGTGTATGCGGTTATGGCAACCGCGCGTGTCCCGCGACAAGGCGGCCCACAGTGGTGCCATTTGGCCTAAAAGCGGAAAAAAATCTATAACAACCAAACTATCCAACAAATCTGATTGAAACTTTGCAGAAAGCATGCCACAGGTACAACGCTTATTTGCCAAAAAAAATTTTTTCAAAAAGTTGTTAAACAATAGCTAAAATGGGCTAATTGGAAATTCTGCATTACGTTCATTATTTCTTTCTTTAAGTATATAACAAATTCTTTAATAGATTATGATCTGGCATTGAATGTTTTGACAATGCGTAGTATTGAACTAACTGTGTTTAAAAAATCTCGACCACCTTCGGGCAATCTTCGCTGCAATTGGACCAATAACTTACCTAGTAACTATCCGTCATACAGGTCTGAACTAACCAAATGTCGAAAAAAATATGGTAGCATCAATACGATTGGTTCAGTTTACGTAAAAATTAATATTCCAGGGTTTTTGAGGTCGTTAATTATAAATTTGAAGTGAAAATTTCAAAAATGTAAGATTAAAACGAAGAAGCCCGTAACTACGTACAGGATGATCGGAGCGGGTGTTTAAGTAAAACACGTATTGACGGTGAAGCCGTCCGCCAAAGAGTGCGCTTTATTAAAACAATGTGAATCAGGGTACAAGATAATAGCCCAGTGTTAATAATAGTCCCCATGTCCTTCCCCTTTGCTGAGGGTAGGTCCCCAAACCTAGGCTGGACTGCGGAGGAGAAGTTTTGGGGAGGAAGGTCCCCTCGTAGCCTTCCCTTCACACTCCAACTGCACAAAAAACGAAATGGTTGACCCAATAATTAACAATGCATTACAACAACAAGTTAAAAAAATATGAAAAAAATAACTGTACTTACAATTATATTTTTGTATTTAACGATTATTTTCGATGAGTAAAGATATTACATCGTCATGTAACTCTATACTTGTTCTTTTCGGCTCTGTTCTCAAGCTATTTATATACGGATCAGAGGATGCCAAAAGCATATTCATTGTATCCTCGTTCGTAACTATGCGAGAACATTTTCGCGAATGCTTTAGCCGATATTGCCGATAATCTTTGTTTCTGGCTTCTTGAGCCTCCTCGGTCAGCATTCCAATAGGTAACATAGCAGCTGTTATTATTCCACTGCCATGTAAAAGCACTTTGTGCACTGTATTTGGCATATTGTACCACTCGTACAGTGTCACATATAAGTCGGCAGTCTCCTTACAATATGTACTAAATTTTTCTGGATCTATTGCTTGTCCACAGTTTAGTACTTGCAAAATGATGGAAAAGCGATGTATCAGTTGTTCGTCTACTCCTGTTATTTCCGCTGTCAATGTGGGATTACTAAAAAATCTTCTTGACGTGTTACCATCATTACTAGTGCCCATTCCTTGTTTTACAAAATCCACTTTAAGTCCCATTTTTCGGACGAACTCTCTTTGTATGCTTTTTTTCCTCTCTCTTTGCTCCACTTTTGTATCTGCATTTGCTCTCCAACGTTTAAATGAACTATTGTATGCAATATGAAGAATACATTCCATAAATTTAATTCTTGCGTGCAGAGGTGATAAGCCCATGGTAAGAGCATCTTCAGAATAAGGCTTATTTCGTACAATATCCAATTTATTCATCTCTGACGGTTTTGCTTTGCATATGTAACACACTGCCATTGATGACGTATTTGTCACAGTTTGTGCAATTTTCCCATCGATCATCGTAAATAAAAGCCTATGCTTTATTCTAAAGATTTTTTCATTAATTTCTATGACAGTATCATTCAAATTTTCAATCTCTGTCTGTACTCTTTCGACTTCATTTTTGATTACTTCCGGTGTTTCTGCGGTAAATTTAAATTGGATGGGCCTACAAAATCGGGTTGACGAAGGCCTCGTATTCTTCCAAACAGCTGTGGCGTTGTGCATTTCTTCTAAATAAACTGGCACGATAGATGTTAAAAACATATTGGTGTCTGTAATGTTCTCTTCATTAAAGGCCTGTTTATATTCGCTGTGCCCAGACGAACCATCACATCCCCATTTGGTCACAAGGGTCAAAGTACTTCCCATTTCTTCGAGAGAATTGGTTTTGGTTTTCAAAATCCTTGTGACTGTGTGGTCTAGCAATGCTTGTAACTTGACACTCCCAGAGCTTTCTGTTATTTTTACATCTAAAGGATAACACTCCTTTTTCACTGCTAGTAATTCGCGATAGGACGGGAAAATATTACTGCCAATTTCCAGAGACGCCTTCCGAAGAATTTCATATTGATACTTCGACAACGAAGCATCAAAAAGTAAGGCCAATGCCTTTTCTGCACTGAATACGGTTGCTGGAGCTGTAGGTGTACGGCCAGCTGTCGCAATTAATTCCTCGGAATAATTTTCACGTAGTTGTTGGACTTTGTACCGCTTTGCTCGATCACAGCACTCATCGAAGCTTTTTTCTGGTCGTCCCCTTCGAAGTCGATGAGATGGTCGCGGTTCAGCTTCATTCCCTGAGACACATTCCGCGAGATTCAAACCAATGGAGAAATTGTTCTTCAGCCAGTCTGCATTCATTTTTAATAATGAAGCTCTATTTCGCGATGCAGAGTTCCATCTACGTAGAAAGTTTGGTAAAAAAATTTTTGTAAAGTGGCAACAAATTTTGTCCATCGTGTCTTCCGTGATATCTGGATATTTAATTTTCAGAATTTCGGTACACTTATGGACTTCACGGTTGCCTGAAAGTGCAATATCCACCAATTCTTTATTGCTGATGTTGAAGGTTTCCATGATGTACAATAAGCAACGCTTAAACACTATTCAACACTCAACACACTTCAACACTCTACAACACTCTTACACCGATTATTTTGTCGAGCGCGTAGAAATTCGCTAGGAATGTCCAAGGTATGTAAATTACGTATTGACACTGCAAATATAGAATTCGATCTAGCCACGCTTGGGATGCGAAATGAACTGAACGTTAGGAAAAAAAATGATACGACTTTCTGTAACAATTGAATTTGCTAAGGACATTCGTTTGTCCTTAGCAATTGTTTTCGTGAAACCATTTTTCTAGTAAATTCACTGTGGCTCCTCAGCCTCCATATTCGCCTGAGTTGAGTACTTGTAACTTTTTCCTCTTTCCGATATTGTAAAATCACTTCAAGTGACGTCATTTTGGAACACTCGAAAAAATTAAAACGGCTGTAAGCAGGCTTTTGCAATGATTGTCCTATATAATAAAGTGGAAATTTTTCTCTGTGCTTGGGGTGAAACACTTTTGATGATGTACGAATCTGTGGACTGTAAGCAATAACTGACCAGGAGCTGTGGATACCAAGATTTTCACCGCTTTTAACCGCTTATAGCTCGTATTTATGTTAATCGATTGTGATGAAATTTTCAACATATATATAAAAACTAACATAGATCTACAAAACGCATATTTTAAATTTTCTTTACCGGTTCGAAAAAAAATTTTTTCATTGCTTTTTTTATAAATGTAATTGCTATTTTTTTCGAAATTGTTTTGCACGCCATTTAGTAAACAAATTCTTCTAATTGCTCACAAAAAAATCGGGTCGTTTAGTAAAAGTATAAAAAAGTTATTCTGTTTTAAAAGGCGTATGAATACTTATGCGGCTGACTATAGTTTAATAAAAATAGTCTCAGTGCCAAGTTCGCACGAGTTCGCAGCAAAAAATTGCAGGATATGTACTTCAAAGTATGTTGCACAATTAGCAACAAGTTTCATCTTGACGTTTTTTAACGTAAAAAAGTTATGTCAAATTAAACGTGAATTCTATTATTCAAAATACCTCTTTCTTCAATCTGTGTTTTAGGTAAACAAATGACAATGACATTGACTTTATCTACGTTAAATAATTCATCTGTTATAAACATAATCAAATTATAACATTGTTCACGTGTTCTAATGTTTTAGATTCTTGTGGCTGCGTTTGTATGTAGACGCATTTATAAGCCCAAATCGCAGGTTTCCTGATTCCTAACTTTTATGTCATAATATTCCAAGAAATAATTGGTATTTATAAAAAATTTTTGTTAGTTTAAATGCTTGAACTATCTAGTAAATGAAATTGTAATGAAAAACCTATATATCTGACACTCGAAAAATTGATTTTTTTCCGCGTTCGCACCACTGTGCGGCCCCGGGGTAGAGTGCGCTGGCCACACTCAACTTATCAAAGACCGTTCGACGCGACGTCAAATTAGATTTCATCGATTCGCAAAAATAAAACAGTCATGAATATATGAAAAGATGATCGATAGCCAGGAAAGCTGATTGAATCGTCGTATGAATGACGGGCGTGGGCACGTGAAAGTGAGTCCCGGACGCTCCGTGGGATGTTGCCCTCCTCTGAGGTGTGGTCCCGATTCGCGTGGGACGTGCAACCGACTCGGATGGTAATGACCTGGTTGACAATCACGAGGCTAACCGTCAAATTATATATGAATCATTCATTTGTCGCGGGACGATCGGATTTCCTCGTTCTATTGGTTTTACCTGCTCCGAATACACTCGTTGCCGATCGTTTCCCATCGTCCCGACCTCTGCATTCGGAAAAACAGGATGGCCCGTTGCAATCTCAAATAATTTTTGGATACCCTGATTTGCTGAACGTTCTCAGATAGAGATTACAGTAATTTATCGATAATTGTCCATACCACGAGTCTGGCCAAAGACAATTATCGTGAAGGGATATCGGCGGCCGAGGCCTACTGAGTTTCATGATGACTCACGGGGTATGCCCCTCAGTGGAATGGGTAGGCGACTAGACAATTATCGTTTGGATATTTTAGACAATTATGGATGAATTACTGTGTACAAAGTCTCGATGGAACGTTCTCAGGTTCGCTTCTAAACAGAGATTTCGAGGGAACTCATTCTTTGTATCAAGAGCCGGACTGTGGGGGGCTAATCTAAACAGTCTGGAGATAAGGGGACCCTGTGCCACACTTGGGGTTCCAAATTGGTTCTCTTCTTAGAGCCAGTCGAAGCTAAGATTCCTCTGAGTAAAGAGCTTCCTCCCAAAGACTTTTACTTCAAGTTAAAGTGTGCCTTTTATTCATACCCCTTTTCCAATACTCATCGTGTCATTTTGCGTATCATCGTTCCAGAATCTGGACCAAATACTCAAGACCCCTTGCGTGTTAATACAACATACTATAGTATAGTACAATTTAGTATAATATAATTAGTTCCACGGCAGGTCCAGTGTCCCCGTTTGGAGATGATCAGCGAAAACTCTTGGAAATTTCGTTGGCCTGACAGCGAGGTCACGCTGGAAAAAGCGGTTGTGGCTTAGTGCAACCAGACGGGAGGAACGTGGCAAAACAATTGGTCCGGAGTTGAATTACGGCCGCTGTCGTGGAGACATTGCATCTGGAAAGCACGGTCGCGCGTTCCAGAATGTACATACGTGCCTACCAGCTTTGGAGGATTGCCTTTTCCGTGGTGTCTATCCCGTGCCTAGGCGCCGCTTGCGAAACCAGACCGACGGGCATAAATTACGGAGCCAGCGGTGGGAAAAGTGTACCGGGGTGGTGTCGTGCACTGTGTACCCCGGCTGGTTTAGTGGGGCACGTCCCACGTGCTTCGCGAACGTTACGCTCTGTTTAAAGATTCCCGGGCCCGACGATTATATAATTGGCCATCCCCGCAATAAGCCGTACGGCCGGATCGATCTTTCGCCGCTTACAGTAATTCGATTCGAATGCAAATCCCGTTTTCTGCCGTGGCGATCGGATTGAATGCAAATCGGGGCCCGGGTTAGGTCGTGATTTTCATGTTTCCTGCGCCGGGAAGGGGCGGGAAACGGCGAGGTTCAGGGGTAGGGGGAGACCGCTATCTGTCCGGCACAATCGATTCGCGTAATTCTCCAGGTAATTAGCGGATCGGTTGTTCGAATGAATTTATCACTAGACGGATAACAGGTTTACAATGTTACCAGGCACCGCTGCTGGGACGCTGTAAATCCAGCCAATCCGACATTGTGAAGAGCCAGCTGTGCCCACAGTCGCCAGATGAGGGGAGGATGTTAGCTCTCCCCTCTCTGTTAATAGGAAGAGGCGTGGGGATAGCGTCGTAGTAGGGGAAGATAGAGTGGGGACACACTCTTAAAACATGCTACATTAAAAATTGTAACTCACGCAATTTTTATTATTTTTACTTGGAAAAAATTGTACTTGTACTTCACACATCCGAGAATGTACGTGCAAAATTCTAATCCGAAAAGTTTAACCGTTCTCCCAAGAAAAATTCGTAAATA
>CM052213.1:1937185-2002297 GCA_028454225.1 Lasioglossum leucozonium
TGTATTTTACAGTATTTTAATTTACTGTATTGCATTATACAGTATTTTAGTTTACTATATTGTATTGTAATGTTCTGTATTTTATTTTGCTGTATTGTATTTTACAGTATTTTATTTTATTGTATTGTTATATAACTGTATTGAGTTGTACTGTATTTTATTTTACTGTTTTGTATTTTACAGTATTTTAGTTTACTATATTGTATTGTAATGTACTGTATTTTATTCTACTGTATTGCACTCTATTGTTGATAGTAACTGAGTAAATATTTTATCCGAAATTGAACATTATCAAAAATTGAATACAATTAATAAATTCTTCTACAATTTAAAAAGATCTCAAGGAATTGCAACTATTTTTAACAAGGATTATTCTAAAGGGTGTGCACAGACCTTTCGGATTGACTTTCTATGAAGTTCGCATGTTATTCAATTGTGTGGAAATTTTCTGAAAACCAAGAAATCGACGTGCGTCAGCGATCCAGCAAGCGTCAATGAATCACGGCTGAACGGTTGCTTAATGATTGCGTTAAATCGATTAGCCGGGATCGATTAAGTATTCATCTGATCGCGGTCGTGTGTGCGTACGCTTGATGGATCCCCGTATCGAGATCGCGATATTGATAAGCGCAGAGTCCGCTGTTCACTGTGAAACTCGAACCTTTCAATGAAACCTTCGACTGTTTTGTTTTCGAATCACTTGTTCCCCCTCGAACCTTGGACAAATGTTTCACTAATTGTTTCATTAAGCAGTTAAACAAATATTTTTAAAAATGTGATTCATGCAATTAAACAATGCGCATCAATTTTCTTCAATTGCAATCAATTTTCTTAACGAGTTTTCCTCATTTGTAATAAATATTCTCAACAAATTTTCTTCATTTGTAATAAATTTTCTTAACAAATTTTCTACATTGGTAATCAATTTTTCTAACATATTTTTTTCACATTAGCAATAAATTTTCCTACTTTGTAATACATTATCTTGACAAATTTTTTTCATTTGTAATACATTTTCTTAACAAATTTTCTTCTCATTTGCAATAAATTTTCCTCCTTTATAATATATTTTCTTAATAAATTTTCTTCATTTGCAATAAATCCTTTTAGCAAATTTTCTTAATTTTAAATTTTACCGTTTAATTATTACTGATAATAACGTAATATCGAACTTCGTACTTTGTAGTTTCGCGGAACCTTTCGCTATCAACAAATGCAATGTAATTATCGCGTCCGATGCAGAAACGTGAGCGAAGCCTATAATTTAATAACAGCGCGAACCCGTTCGTTACATATCAATCTCTCCAGAAAATTATAATGCAATAACGATATTGTTAAAAAAAAAGTGGCAGCAGCAGAACAAAAAACAGCAACCCTTACAGATTGCGGCAAGTCCCCGACGGAATGCACTTCCATGCAATCGTAATGATAGCTTTATTACCCGTTGTAATTGCCCTTATTGCCATTATTATCCTCGGCGGTGATTGCCTGGCAAAAATTATACTGTGTACTGTAGACTTGATTTTAATTAACTTCAACAATTGTCTCCTTCTAGTGCATTTACTCTGTCAAAATGGTAGAAAATAATGATTATTAATGTTGCATTTATTTCATTAAAATTTTTAAAAAGATGTACAGTGACGCCTCGATCTAAGAAAACGGAAACTGTAGGATCTAAGAAAATTGCCTATCCCCTCCCTCCGGAGCCTAATTCTTTAAAACGCACCGCCTTTTTGAACGATCGACACGGTGGGCGAGGTCACGAGAAATAGTGGAACTACAGGATCTAAGAAATAGCACGGTTCCGAGTGTTTTTCTTGGATCAAGGTATCACTGTCTACACAATTGTGAGTGGAACCACTCATTTTAATAGTAAATAACAAGCTGATTGTATGACAAATACAGCGAGGTCACGACAAAATGGCCGAAGTACAGGATCTAAGAAATAGCACGGTCCCGAGTGTTTTTCTTGGATCAAAGCATCACTGTACAATTGTGAGTGCAACTATTCATTTTAATAATAGACAGCAGATTTTACCGCAAAAATAGGTGTAATTTAGAACAGTAAAAACATAAAAATTTGAAACTAAATTCTTCCAGTAAAAAATTCCAGTTTTAAAATTTTTATTTTGCACAAAGTCTAACAATATACAATAAATAATGAATTTGCACTCATAAGACCAGTAATATTATTTTATTAACAATAAATTTCTATTTCACTTCAGTTTTAAAATTTTTATTTTGCATAGTCTAATATACAATAAATAATGAATTTATTACACTTTTTAACAGTGTACGATGGATCGAACAGTTGTTCATCCGAGCACCCGGTTAAATAACTGACAATCAGATCGGCGGCGCACTCCCGCAGGGACTATCTCCGACAAACCCAAAAAGGATTAAACATGATGTACCGGCATGTGTTCGGTCACACCCTGCGTAACAGGAAATTGTGTTCGTTCCAGATACGTCCCGATAAGCTCCGAGCGTACCTTAAGAAGGTTTCCACCCTTCCTCTCGATCGCCGGAGTCGTATTTCTCTGATCTACTCGCGCGTTCCTCTCCTCCTTTCCCGACATCGGCCGTTCCTGCCTGGCCCATTAGGGCGCGGCTTTTGTCATTCTAATTTCCACGGTGCATTCCTGCTGCGGCGATGCCGGTTCGTTTCTCGTTTGCTTGAGTTACTCCACTTATACGGGGCGCGCCTCTGACAGGATGCATAGCGATCAGCCCGACAGCACGCTACGCCGCGAGATTAACACCGAGGAGTTAGCTCTTGATAGATCACCGTTGTGAGAGCAAAAAAGGGTGTAGCCGACGGGCGGGTCAAAAGTGACCCAACTCAAAATTGAATTTCCAATAGGCCGTTCGATAGATCGTCCGAAGATACTACTTCCTGCCAATTTTCATCCCTATATGTCCACATGGGGGGTAGTAATGGGGTGTCGAAGAAAATCAGGTTCTCCCGTGATTTCTCCAATAATCTTCGGTTGAAAATTCGGAAAAAAATCAGGCATACTTCAGCCACTAGATCGCACATCCATGATTTTTTTCAGAATTTTCACAGCTTCGAAACCGAATTTTGAAAAATCGAAAAATTCTCAATTCCTGATTTCTCGCACAATTTGTGAGATACTGAGTTTATATTTTCACAGTGTCAGCGTGTCGTTGTGGTTGTTAACGCGTAGTTTTTTCAGATTTTTCAAAGTGCGGGGACACAGTTAAAAAAATCAAAAACCGTTAATTTCCGAGCGCCCTCTGGCAGGAGTCGACATAACCTCCAAGGTTCATCCGACTTCTGCCAGAGGGCGCGGGCGTTCCCAGTAGAGGGCCCAGTACGCTGGGCCTGAATCTTCAAATCTGCGGAAGCTTCGTCCACAAAAAAATGTTTTTCTCATTTTCACAGAGCGTTCAATTTACAGTATTTTTTAAATTAAAAATGGGTCTTCAGTTTCACATCTGCTGCAGTGACCCACAGTGAAAACCGTGTTAGCCGAGACTGGTAGAAACGTTGGGCCCTGAAGCTGGGCCCAGAGTCAAGAAACTCGGTGGAATCAGGGAACGTCAAGAACAAAGGTTTCGTGGTGGGGGAGGGGGTGAGACGTTTGTCGGCGTTAGAATGTGTCCAGGGCGTCTGGAGTCGCGTTTCGGCGACGATTATCTATGTTTGCGGCGCGACGCGACGCCCACGCGTCCCTAGCATAATGCTCCTAAGGCAGCGAAAAGGTTCGTCTGACAATGAGCCGGCGAGATAATAGGAGTTGCGGGTGCGTTCAGCCTATTTGTCGTTGGGTTCGTGACTCTCGGTTGCGCACGGTCCCGGCGTATGTGTTTTCCGTTTGCGGCAATCGGGGATCTAGGCGGTTAGACGCCAGCGCAGCTAGAGAACGGCAGGGACGACGGTGTGGTTTATCCGCGTTTATTGTCGCGCGGCTTTAGGCTAGCTAAACGGGCCGGTTAACATTCGTGGAAACCGGGGAATAAATCGCGGACGACGTAATCGCGATCGGCCGCGACGGTATTCCGGTTCAAGGAACCGGGCGGGAGGATTTAATTGACGCCGGAGCCAACGCGGAATTTCTCCGGCCCGACGTGGCCCGAACCCGGCCCGCGCCAACACCCGTCCGTCAAAATGGGTTTACTAGCTGTACAAAGTGTGAGCTGATCCTACGTGACTGATCTAACGTCCGGGATGGAACGCTTCGGGCTTCGTCCAAGCCCGATGTGGCCCGACGTGGCCCGAACACGTCCCGCGCTATCGTGCATCAGTCAAAATGGGGTTTATAGATACACAAAACCTGAACAATACCTAGATGACTGATCTAGCGTTGGGATGAAACTCTTCGGGCTTCGACCAGGCCCGAGCGTGGCCCGCTCGAACGCATAGTGATCAAAATGTTGATTTTGAACATCGAAAGTATGTGAATTTGAAAAATTCAAAACATTAACAAGAAAAATATTTTTATAGAAATACTGTAACGAAATTTTTCGGGCTTTCTACAGGCCCGACGTGGCCCGACGCAGCCCGAACGCGGCCCGCGCTAACGTCATCAGTCAAAATGGGTTTTATAGATACACAAAGCCTGAACAAAAACCTAGATGACTGATCTAGCGTTCGGGATGAAACTCTTCGGGCTTCGACCAAGCCCGACATGGCCCGAGCGTGGCCCGCACGAAGTGATCAAAGTGTTGATTTTGAACATCGAAAGTATGTGAAAAATTCAAAACAGTAACAAGAACAATATTTTTATAGAAATACTGTAACGAAATTTTTCGGGCTTTGTACAGGCCCGACGTGGCCCGAGCGTGGTTCACATTAACGTGTAGTGATGAAAATGGGATGGTTCGTTAACAGGAAAATATTTTTGTAAACCTGCCACGTCGGAATTCTTCGGGCTTCGTCCAAGCC
This sequence comes from Lasioglossum leucozonium, assembly GCA_028454225.1. Classification (NCBI taxonomy): domain Eukaryota; kingdom Metazoa; phylum Arthropoda; class Insecta; order Hymenoptera; family Halictidae; genus Lasioglossum; species Lasioglossum leucozonium. The sequence goes on from CM052213.1 coordinate 1,942,095, forward strand.
CGGTGTGGCCCGACATGGCCCGAACACGTCCCGCGCTATCGTGCATCAGTCAAAATGGATCGTATAGATACACAAAGCCTGAACAAAAACCTAGATGACTGATCTAGCGTTCGGGGTGAAACTCTTCGGGCTTCGACCAGGCCCGACATGGCCCGAGCGTGGCCCGCACGAAGTGATCAAAATGTTGATTTTCAACATCGAAAGTATGTGAAAAATTCAAAATAGTAACAAGAACAATATTTTTATAGAAATACTGTAACGAAATTTTTCGGGCTTTATACAGGCCCGACGTGGCCCGACGCAGCCCGAGCGCGGCCCGCAATGAAAATTGAAGAAAAGCATAAAATTATGATAATAATTCGTCAGAGTATGCAACGACCATAAGTTTCGCGGGCCCGTCGGGCCCCGTTGACGCATCGATTGCCTTCCGGACCGTTGAACACGGCGTCGCCAATCGAATCGATTAGCGGAAGGTAGCGTGACATTAATCATCCTCTCGGGCAACTTCGATTGGCCCTGTCCCTCCGGTGCGTTATAGCTCGCGAGCTCATGGCTCTCCGCGGGTATTTTATGGTGCCATACTCTCCGAAGTAACGCGGCGTAGAAGGATGCGAGCGGTCGAGCGGGCGAGCACGAGCAAGAAGAAAATCCGGAATGAGTTATGAGAGGGGAAAAAAAAGCTTCGACGCACGGAACTCGCGAGTTTTATGCGTTTCTTCAAACGGCCGGCCCCCACTGTTCCAACGTGTTAACACGTGTAAAGGGCCGAATGATTAATTAAACCGAGGGCAAAGACATACTGGGGAACATCGGAGTGAATGATCGTGAGAGCCGCTGGCCCCGCGGTTTCTTGCCCACCGTCGAATCACCCGCGGAAAAGAAGCAAAAGTTTCGTCACGGGCCGTACATCTTCCCGGGAAAAGTGCTTAGGGCCTCGCTGGGATTTTATCATCTTAATTTATGGTGGCGGATAGGACCCTCGTCGTGCGAGATTGCGTGCGCGATTCGCTTCATTATGGCACATCTGTTCTCGCTAATTTGGACTCTGTAGCGTTATTTGCTACCGTGTGTCTGTGCGTCCAACAATTGGTCTACGATTGAAAAAATCACTTCCCATTCGACGATTGTGGATTTTATTAAAAAAAAAATTTTTTTGTTACGGTATTTTGTTAATTATATATTATTAGAACTCATAGTTCTGTTTTCGAAATCAGTGCAGGGAATATGTGTTCTCATAAATTTTTTTATTTTTTTATTATTATTTATTACGGTATTATATTACTAATACATTATTTGTTATTTAATGTCCCACCGTTAGTACACCAACTGCTCCATAAGTGGTAGCAATAAGAATCCAGCACGTGCGATTGGGCGCTCGATAAGTGTAAACCCCGCCCCAAAGCCCCAAGTTTCGCACTTATCGAACGGCCGTTGCACTGCGACCTACACTCGTTCAGTGAACGTTCCTGCAGTATATATCCAGTTTTCCCAGTCGAACGAATTAATTTAATATCGAGGCGCAGTGGTACGGTAGTCGACATGTTGACCACGTGTGTACGTCCACGACAAAGCGATTATTAGTCCGTCGTTCGAGCCTAATCGAGAACTGATGGGGCTCCGTGAGCGAGGATAAGTTCGGAGGTAAGATGGCATGTTTCATATGGGCACGGTGATTTATTCGTAGATTTTAACCAATCGCCATAGGGGTTCCGCCGTGTATAAACCTGCCCGGCCGAGAAATTTATTAAGCACGCCGGGGTCGTTCGGCTTCTTCCATTCGACGCCACAATGCAGAACGTATTCGAAACGACTTCTGTCACAACCGATTCCGGTTAAATCGAAAGCTTTCACGCGAGATACACCCAAGGATATTTCACTACCAGCCAGCTGGATGACTCTTGCGAGTCCACCTAACTCGTAACTGGGACACTAGACATTATCGTTCATTTTCATTGTGTAAACTCATTGGAAGAAAAAGTTTTTATTCGAAAGAATTTTTATGTAGCAAAACAACAAGTTTAAGACAAAATTGACTAACAATAATACAATTTGTTTGTGAGTAGTGATTTTTTCATGATACCTTTACTGACATATTCCTGACATTTTTCTGATTAAAATGAGCCCAAACACGATATAGTTCGCCTCGCATTTACCTGTTTGATGCACAATATTGTGCAGCCTCGATTATCCGAACTGACCAGTGAAACTCTAGCTAAAGAGTTAGGTGAAGTCTCCACTGATTTGTGCAATGAGTCGTGTTCTATATCGATCGTTCTGGGTTGAACTATTTCCATGGAATCACATGAATTCAGACATCATCAGCTCGGATAATCGATATACTAATTGTTGTTAATACAACATTTTTGAATTTTAACTTTTACCAGCATATTCGTGACATTTTCCCGATTAAAATGAGCACAAACACGATATAGTTCGCGTCACGTTTGCCTGTGTGGTGCACGATACAGTAGAGCCTCGAGTCACGTGATTTCAGATACGTCATCGGTGCAGATAATCGAGGTTCTACCGTATCGCGGATTAAACGTGGTCCGAATGGTGTCGTGTTTGGACTCGTTTCAATCGGAAAAATGTCGCGCACATGTTACAGTACATTTCGAAGGTCTCCATAAGGGTTGATGGAACCCTAGGGGGCGGGGCATGGGGGTGGGGGCAGAGAAAGGAGTATCGGGCGGATTCGAACAACAGAATCGATCAGAAAAAGAGGAGGGGAATGCATTCGTAAAAAGCACCTTGGGCGAGGAGCGCCCGGTTAAATGGGGGGCGTGGTCAGATGCAACGATTTCTTTGTACAGAGGGGGCGTGTTGCGCGTTTCGAGGGTGGGCTTTCTCAGGCATCCGGGGCTAAACAGATCGCGGACGGTACAGAGAGCGAAGGGTTTAATAACGATTGAAAAACCCGAGCGAAGGGGTGCGGCCCACGTAACCTAACCGCGCGATGACCCGTGGCTATCTGGGTAATTACCAATAATCGCAGCACGAGATGCGCCTCTCGCGGAGCTGTTCCCTTCGATGCCTATGACCGTAAGCAAGCGGAGTACCTGCGCGCCGCGGATGATACACGATGCTCGGGCTATCGTTGCGCAATGATACGAGGAATGATACTATTTGCTTCGGCCCGTTCGTATGTGTGCGCGTGCGTTTGTGTACCCCGCGCCGTGTTGCATCTTATCGGGATGCTTGCGATCGATAGCACCGGTTGTCCCTGAATAAATGACACGCACGCCGGGTACGTGTATTGACTGATTGTGTCGTTGTGAACGCGAACTGTCCGACGAAAATATTGACATTGAATTTACATTAATAACATCTGAATTACGATCGAGTACTGGGCGGATAGAAAGCAATATTCACTTTGACCTTGAGCTTCAATTTAAAGGTCAACCTTTTTCTTTGTTATTGCATCGCATTCTATCCATCACGAGGATACGAAGAGATTCTAGAGCCTCGGTTGAGTGGAAATTGAAGCAAAATTCACTTTGACCTTGAACTTCCATTTCAAGGTCAACCATTTTTTTTCACTGCATCGTATTCTATCCACCAGGAGGATACAAAGTGCCACGGAAACCGCTGGTCAAAGCTCGATAGTTCTCTCGAGAAATGATGGTAAAATTATTCAATTGTTTGATTTTATCTTTATGTTCAAATATGGTTTAAAAATAATTACATTTCTGAATTTCAACGTCCACGAACGACCTCCTCGCGATGTCACGGGGCTTGGACGCGTCCGCACCTTTTGACGCGCTCTGTACGCACAGACGGTCGGTGCGCGTCGCGGAGAGGACGCGTCACTTTTGGCGCTGCGAAAACGTCGCGCGTCGGTTAACAAGCAAAAAAGATTGGCAACCATCGGCGGACGGTGTCGAGAGCGCGCGGTCGTCCGCCAAATTCACCGGAACGACACGCTAGACTGCGCGGCGCCGGGTCCACGTGCTCGACACAATACATACACGCATAACCCCGCGCCTCGATCGAAGTTATGCGAGCCGTTTCTGCCCGACGGAAGATCGATCCGGCGATATGCAAAAGTCATTGACTCGCTACGATCGTCCCGGAATAACGGATACGGCGATCAAGATCGAACCTCGCCGCGTCCCTTTACCTTGCCTTCCTCTCTGGTTCTCCCTCGGGTTCCTCCTCCCCTCTCGCCCCGCCCCTCATCCCCCCACCCAACCGCTCTTTTCCATTCTACCTTTTTCCTTTCTCCGGGTTCCCTGAGTAAGTACTCGATCTCGATCTCCGCTCTGATCGCGACACGATCCGATGATCGAAGGGAGAAGTCGTGTTATTACAGGTAACCGGCGAAATGACAGCCATCACGTGACCTCTCACGATCACCGGCATCCGACGGAGCTTATCGGCTTCATCGTGTGCACGCGAAATGCACCCTGGTTATTCGACCCCCGACCAGGCCTACCTGCTGCAAATCTGGAGGCTCGTTTGATCTCTTTTTTTTTGTGTTTTGTTGATGATAATTTTTGATTTGTTTTTTTTTTTAATATTGCAACGCCCAGTTGTTTATCAAGTGCTCGTTTCGTTTAATGATTATGCACAAGGATTTCTATCTAGGGGGTGTTCATGTCGTTTTTGGGCGAATGTTTGGGAATTTTTTTTGGGGAAACCGTTGGAGCTTTCGCATTGAGATTTGGCAGATGTGTTCGCGGATATTTGAACTGCAAGCGATATTTTTTTCAACTGAGAATAGTGAACATTGTGCGAGTTACATTCTTTTTTATGGAGCATGTTTTCAGGGGTATTCTGACTTTTAATGCCTTTTATTAATGGATTTTACGAATTTTTCTTGGGAGAACTACTACACTTTTTGGATTAGAATTTTGCACATATATTAATGGGTATCTGAAGTATACCGAGTATTTTTTTCAAGTAAAAATAATCAAAATTGCCTAAGTTATATATTTTTTCATACAGTACGGTCTGAAGGGGTACTCTAGCTCTGAAGGCCTTTTGATACCAGATTTTAGAAATTTTTTTTAGAAGAACTGTTAAACTTTTTGGATTAGAATTTTGCGGACACCTTGATGGATACTTGAAGTACACCTGGTATTTTTTTCAAGTAAAAATAATCAAAATTGCCTAAGTTATCAATTTTTTCATACAGTACGGTCTGAAGGGGTACTCTAGCTCTGAAGCCCTTTTGATACCAGATTTTAGAAATTTTTTTTAGAAGAACTGTTAAACTTTTTGGATTAGAATTTTGCGGACACCTTGATGGGTACTTGAAGTACACCGGGTATTTTTTTCAAGTAAAAATAATCAAAATTGCGCGAGCTATATATTTTTTTATATAGTCTGTTTTCAGAGGTTGTTCTAGTTTCCTTTTTGCTGAAGATTCATATACTTCTTGGATCCACTATCCAACCAGTTTTAGCAATAATGTTTACAAGAAATACGAGTTACAGTTAGAAATGTTAGCTAGTTGCAACATTCCTGCTTCACGTAAAATGAGATTCTGGGTAGTCCGTTCGCGCCGAGAAAGTGCATGTTTATTGGCTAACTGATAGCCAATGGAGCGTATTCATCATGTTTTACATAACCCGTCATGAAAGTAGAGTTCTAAGGTTAAAGAGAACACTTTATCTCCAGCGATTTTTGCACTGTAACACCTGCAGTTTTCAAATTCACGCGGAAGTCGGTGGTAAATCACGTGCATAAGAGTTTAAATCAATTATGTATGGGACTAGTTTTTACATAATCGCGAACGTAACTGTGACGCACCAGCTGGCATGATAGACTTCAACGCTTGGATAGAACTGTTGCCGGAGACTTTAATGCTTGGTTGTAACAGCGCTTAGTATGTCTACATACGCGTTATGACTAGACTGCCGGATAAAAAATAAGTATAATAACAATCGATATCGTTGCACAATAATTTTAATACATTCGTTACTATTCTATATTTCACTAAATCAATTTTTCATAATTAATCATTAACATTAAATTAAAAAATTTTTCTTCCATGTATTTCCTCGAACGGATTAGTTCCCAAGGTCATTTGAAACAACTTTTTCCTTTGCGAGAATGTTCTGCGTGGCTTCGTTCAGGAGTTATTAACGAGAAACGCGGACGTTGGCCAAGAGGCGGGGCCTGTCGCCGGGGCGGAGTCCGACAGCCTGGTCGCGCCCTGATTGGTCCGCGTTTTTCGTTGATAACTCCTGAACGAAGCCACGGAGAACATTTTCGTAAAGGAAAAAGTTACTTCGAATGACCTCAGGAATCACTCTAGCGAAAGAAATCCAACATTTTTGTTAAAATCCATAAATATATAAACTGAAATAGTTTACAATAATTTCGTAAAGAAACTACGTATCGTTGAGAACAATTTAACGTTAATATCGTTGGTTTACTATTTTTAGTAAACCGATCGATTGGTTTTAATTAAAAGCGGAAACCTGTTTCGGCGGGCATCAAATCGATCCGTAGAATTTCTAGATCGACTCGGACGAAGTGAAAACCGAGCGATGACTGGACATTTTTGCCGAAGGGTTGATCGTAAAAATTTCGCAAGCGTTCCCTGGCTCGTTGACTCACACGTGGTAAAAGGTACTCGTTCGAAATTTATGTTATCGCGATAATTGCTGGTTTATGTAGCAACCTTAATGGAGGGATTTAGAAATTCATTGGCGCGATTGCGGCACCGAACGAACACAAGATGTTATTAGAAAGCCGTTTCCGTGTTATTAACCCATAAACTGTGAGGTACCATCGGATCAAGTTCTCTGTTTGCATTTTATATCGGCGCTAAAACGGCAATAAAATAGCAAATAATAATAAACCATTTTTTCCATTATTTCGTTTACGAAACTCAAAGTTTAGTTCCGACCGGAGTTGCCAGATTAAGTTTCGTCCCCCCACTCCACCTTCCCCTCCTGCGACGCTGTTCCCCCTCCACCACGTCGCTGTCACATGACGCCACAGTCGCCAGATGTCCCAACTCTACCTCCCCCCTCTACGACGCTGCTCCCTCAGTAATGTCACGTGACATCACAGTACTGGCAGATAGCTTTTGAGACAATATTTTATTTTTAAAAATCATCTAGTAATAAATAGTTGAGAATGTTTTAATGTAACGAGAGGCCAGTGTAACTAATAATAAGTTAATAATAATTTCAGCGTTTCTTTTTTCAGATTACGGTTTTTCTTTTTGTAATTTTGAGTCTCTGTTCTGTGTGTAATTACTAGTGTATAATTGAAACAGAGCTGAGAACGTATTGATACAGACAGACGTCCGATTGCGCAAATTACAGGGATGTTCGCGCAACTCTCGAATCCGACGGAACAAAATGTTCGATAATTGCTGGAAAGTTACATTGCGCACTGTAATTTCGCGTGAAAGTTCGTATCATCCGTAATTTTTAGCGTCGCGGCGCAAAACGCACCGTGGCCAAATATCGAATGGCAAAAAGCGCCCGTACGTTGGTCCCTCGGTCGGTTGAAAATGTATCGTGATTTCCCCGTTACAACCTGCAATCTTTATAAAGTATTTTCGATTATAGTATTTCGCGGACGACCACCAGCTTTACAACGGAAACGTCGTATAAACGGACGTTCTGACAAAATGTATCCTACGTAGCGGAGAATTAACGATTTTTCGAAATCGGCAAATTTTTCTGCAATTTTCTTAAGAAACAGAAGGAGATACAAACAATTTTTTAATTATATTTACTCTTTTTTTTTTAAACGCTGCATTCTCTTGATCTTTCTTCGAATTATACAGGGTGTCCCAAAAATGTACGTCCTCGAAAGGGGCGATTCCCAAGGTCATTTGAAGCAACTTTACCCTTTGCGAAAATCTTCTACGACGCTTCGTTCAGGAGTTATGAACGAAAACCACTGAGCGGGGCGTGTCGCCGGGGCGGAGCCCGTCCTGTAAGCGCGCTCCGATTGGTCCGTCTCTTTTCGCGAATAACTCCTGAACGAAGCGTCGCAGAACATTTCTGCAAAGGAAAAAGTTTCTTCAAATAACCTTGGGAATCACCTTGGTGAAAGAAACACGCTTTTGGAACAGCCTGTACTTTCGAAAAATTCAACTGTTACGCGGAACGAAATTTCCGAACCTCTAGAAACGTTCCCACGGAACAGATGTCTCGGAATTTGTGATTAAACGCGGTCCTCTCTGTTTAGCATAACGAACATTCTCGGCGAAGACTGTGTCAAGAGGGGACCGACGAAAGCGGGAAGCCGGGCGACAGCGAGATCGAGAAGGAGGACGCTCGTTTCGTAGACGCACGTAGGCGGTAGATCGCAATCGATCGAGAGGATCCACCGGCTGAAAACGGGCCTCGGGCCCGGTAAACCTGTTAAGCCGATGAACCTGTAATCACGCGCGAATTTCGAACGAGAGAACCAGCCCTTCTGCACCTCCGAGCAACGAACTGAAATCGCCTGGTTATCGAGGGGTGGGGGTCGGCTGGGGAGGAAGACTTCGACAGGCAAACAAGAAAATCTACGTGACGAATACCAATGATGACAGCGGCTCATTTTGCATTTTTGCAAAAGAAAAAGACCCCTCCGGTGAATATCCCCCCCCTCTCTTCCCCCACCCGCTAAAATACAGGCTTCCAGCTGTTCTCTCAACGACCTAACTCGGGGTTTCGTCGAATCTATGTACTCGTATCCCTTGCTGCTTCGAATGGTTCATTTACATTTTTTCTGACGGTCTTTTTTAAACCAAAAATTAACTGAATAAATTGTTTACGAGTCATTGCGATTTCATTGGCAATTCAATCATTTTTTTAATTAATATCGTGTTATTATATATCGATAATAATATTAATAAATTGTTTATAGGGTGTCCCAAAACTACTGAGTTAAACTGAAATGGGAGATTCCTAGGACACCCTGTATACAATAATTTTAATATAAATATTGATAATATGAAATCTGTATTTATATTTCCTCACAACTTACTTTATTTAAAGAAAATAATAGTAAAAATTATACGTATACAGGGTGTCTCAAAACTCCCTCAACTCCTAGAAATGGGAAGTTCCTGAGTTCTGGAACACCCTGTATATGTATATATATACACACATATATAATTCTTATTTTTTAAAAATAAAGTTGTGAGGAAATATATATACAGATTTCAACATCGACATTAAAATTCCACTTACTCCAAATTGTAATTGACAAAATGAGTTGGCACTGTATAAAATAATAGGAGTAACGTAAAAGTGAACGAGTAATAAAATACATTTAGTTGGCGAGAAAGTAATTTCGGATTTCACTAGTAGATAGTGACATGTATATTTTTTTCTCGTTTCAATAACTTCTGTTATAATTTTTTTCTCTCTGACATTCGATAATAACATCGCAGAAAAATTTTACTTCGCCTTAAAATACCGAAATTAATTTCTTGCCAATCCCATTGACCATTAGGCTTAGAACATACGAAGGTCAACACATTTGTGTGTATAAAAAATAGGACGATCCATTAAAAAAACAGAGTTGACCTTCAAATGACCTTGAACAAAACGCCACCCAAATAAAGAACTGACACTGCCCCCCACTTTCCCCTCGAAATCCTTGCACACTTTAATCATACTTTTCGAGGTATTCGCCCATTCTAAAATGAACAGCCTGTGTGTACACGGTCTAAGACTGTGAACCGGGCATAAGGGTGCGCGCGTAGCTCGATCGCAGGCGTACGAAGACGAGCACGACTCTCTCGTGTCATGAACGGGTCCCGGTCATGAAATTCGGACGGCGTTGTCCAGCGGTTCGCGTCGCGTCGCGTCGCCAAGCTGTCTCGAATGGAACGTCAGAATTCGCCGGCGGGCATCCGTAAATGGCTGAACCTGTTTCGGTACAGGTGGTCGTCAGTACGCTACCAGAGCTCTTAATGCCTCTCCTCGACCTCTCCTCTTGAATCACCGGCCGCCACGGATACGCCCTTCAGTTTCAAACGAGATTAGGCCACGATTACTCCGTAGTACTCCGTACGCACGCGCACCCCCCTCTCTCTCTCTCTCTCTCTCTCGCGCGCTCGTGTTGTGACTTTCAGCGACGACGGTCCTCCTTTTGTCGGATAATGCCTCTCCTGTTATGCGCTGTTTAACGTTCGAGCGGAGATTGTCCGGAGATTCATGGCTCTTCAGGATCCCTTCTTCATCATCTCTTCTTGCTTCACCTCCCCCTCCCCCGCACCCTGCCTTCGCCGCCCAACCGCCGGTCCTGCAGGGCGCTGAAATTGTTCTTTTTATTACTTAGTGCCACACCACTGACCGTAAAAGTCACGGGAGACAATTTTTGGCTTTTTCAGAATTGCACAAGCAGCTGAATATAAGATTCTTTTTTTCTGCAATGATTTTAATCGGTATTTTGAAATTTTATTCATCTGTCTAGACTTTTATACGTGCACGAGGAGGTGAAAATTGAAACAATTTTGCATGAAGAGCCGGAGCCTGATCGTAACAATGATTTTTGTAACATTCTAGCAGATCCTAATGTTGTAAACAATTAAAAAGATTTTAAATATTGTTGTATCATTTTCAACTCAATAACATTTAGAAAATTTCAAAATGATATTCTACTATTTTCAATTTATTGACTTTTAGAAATTTAAAAAACACGATTTCTAAATCGTTAAAAATATTAAAAAATTTTAAAATACTGTTTTACTATTTTCAACTCGTTAGAATTTAGAAAATTTAAAAATACTGTTCTACTATTTCTAGCTTATTAACATTTGGAAAATTTAAAAACAAATGCAGTATTTCCAACTCATTGACATTTAGAAAATTTAAGAACACTGTTTTAGTATTTCCAACCCATTAACATTTAAAAAATTTAGAACGATTTTTGCATTATTTCCAACTGATTAACATTTAAAACATTTGAAAACACTGTTTTAGTATTTCCAACCCATTAACATTTAAAAAATTTAGAACGATTTTTGCATTATTTCCAACTCATTAACATTTGGAAAATTTAAAAACACTTGGACTAGTTCCAACTCATTAACATTTAAAAAATTTCAAAATACTGTTGTACAATTTCCAACCCATCAGAATCGTTAAGTAGCCAATTTTTAATGTAAACATCTGCTAGTTATTTCATGGTACTTCTACCTTCTTCATCCTCCTCTTCGTCATCCCGGTGCGCAGTCCTGCAGGGCGTTGGAATTGTTTTTATTTCGAACCCGATGATGTAGAAAATGAGATGGGCTCGGAAATTCGTCGATGGCACGAATGGTCCGTGGTATAGTTGACTGTGTAATGAGTGGACAGATACTTTTCTGGGTATTCGTGACTGGTTCCCCCTTCTTTCTCTTTTTGCGAGCAGTCGAAGGGCGCGGGGATTCCTTGCTGCTCGTTTTCGGTCGAAAATGTGGGAAGCTTGCAACTTGTGTGGTTTACTTCAAGGATCCGTTTAGCTGATTGCGAATAATTAAGTTAATCGACTTCCTGACAGCGTCTGGTTCTCTTCTCCACGGTTTCAAGAAACAAATTGTTTATCGAATACTTCTGTTGACGTCCTTCTTCTTTCATGTTGGTTTGTGCAAATATTAATAAACAAAAGTCAACAAATATTTGACCTTGGAGTGCAAGGTCAAGGATAATTCATTTTAATAACACATCTACGCGTCATGGAGAATACAAGCTTTAATAGAAGGTAAAATACATGATACAAGAAAATGAGATAAAAAAATATTTGACCTTGAACTGCAAGGTCAAGGACAATTTATTCTAATATTGCATTGCATTCTACGCATCGTGCAGAATACAAGGTAAAATATATAATGAATTATCCAATGATGAAATACAATGTATTACAATAAAAAACAAAATTTGATCTTGAAATTCAAGGTCGAACAATCCCCCCTTGACCTTGAATTTCAGGGTCAAATTTTTTTTTTTCATTACGAAGGATTTAAAAAGGTATTATTTCCAGATCGTTAAAATTATTACGAAATTAATCTCTGTACAGATTCTGTGCATAGAAATGAATGCAAACAATTTATATTTTCATAAATCTTACGAATTAATTAGTACACCGAATGTTTAAACAACGACGTTGAAAAAACGTAAAAATCCACGCGGTGCTGACCGCTAACAAGCCTAACTTTCGTCCGCGAAGGGTTAACGTTCTTCGTACGCACGAGTTGCCCCGAGGCTCTCGGGAAGGGCACAGCATGCAGCGGGACAGGATAATGAAACGACAAAAAAAAAATGGCGAACCGTCAATTAAAGTGGTGATTCCCTAAGCAGATGAAAGCGTTTGTCAGCGAGAAATCTTCATCTTTGGGTAGGCCACTCGCGGGGCAGACCTTTCCAATTTAATACTGGACGTTTCGAAAAAAATCAATTTACGCCATTAATAAAGGGCAATCTACGTGGGCCAACTGGGCAATTACTGTTTTATTGAGGGTGGACTCCTCGGCGCAGTGTCGCCAGATGAGGGGAAGATCTTCCCCTCTCCCTCTCTCCCGGTACCGGATCAGTCACGTGGCACATGCGCGACGAGACCAGTCACGTGACCGGCCGGAAGGGGATAGCGTCGTAGAAGGGGGAGGTGGAGTGGGGACACAAGTGTTGACGCAGTGACGCAAAATATAAGTTTGTACCCCCAGAAAAAAGTTCAATAAACGAAAAAAGGATGTTTTTTTATCAGTGTACCCTTGATTGAAATTAAATTAAGGACAATTTTAGTAAAATTATAAGATAATAAATGCAAAAACTGTGGCCCAACCCAAAATATCGGGTCTTGTCGATTAAGAAATTATTTACTATTATTAATATTAAAGGCTCTCTTTAAATATTTTTTATAGCGTTATAAAAAAACATTAATTACTATATTTGCAAGAGTGTATGTAGAATCGTTCTACATAATAATAATAATTTGCACAGCTTTTGCCAGTGGAGTAAAAATTTCTAAAAAAAATTGTTTTAAATTATAAAAAAATTTATATTAATTTTGTAAAATTACACATAATAAACAATTACACGTAAACATGAATACGATACGCATGAGCATACATTTTGTCGAGGACGTTGCTGCGACATGGTGGCGAGCCGTTTAATTAATAATGAGGCGGTGATTTACACGGCCGGCGAAACGATGCCTCAATAACGGAATTTAATCGAGATGGCGAAACCGGTCGCCGCGGCCAAAAAGCTGCCGGTGTCCCCGGCCGCCAGATTTATTGTCCGCGGGTCTTACGTTAGCCCGAGAATGAACTTTCGCCGTGCGACACAGTGGCGGTTTGAACGGGGGACGGTCATGAATAAAACGATACGTATCGTATCGAGTCCGGGGCCTGGGCATTTGTAGTACTACACGGTGCACGTGTGCAGTGTGCATCCGTGCGCCTAATGTGTACGGGCCGAGCGCCATGCATTATTAATACGTTTTCGGCGCGGGACCTCACTCGGGATGGAACCCGTCTCCGATGATTTCGGGTATGCACGCCGGGGACGTGTAACTCTTGCACGGCCGAAGGCTTTGACATCTTGTATGCTTCACTTTTCTTTTCTTTTCTTCTTTTCGTTTAATATACAGCGGCGCACGCTTTTTGCTAAGTCTCCGATCCGAAAGTCAAATTCTTGCGTTACGCGGTGGCGTTTCTCTTCGCGAAAAAATTTCAGATTTTCTCACGTTTGTCCCAGCTTCTCGAACGCGGTACCAATCGATCGCCGAGATCCTGCCGGTTCAAACGAGTCCAAACACGACGTGAATCGGTCGACTTTTGCAGATTTCGTACATGGCAATCATGCGAATGTTCTTGATTATGTCAGTTTCGTGATGGCTGTGAAACTAGTCCGATTTGGGTCGTGTTTGGGCTCGTTTTAACCGAACGGATCCCAGCAATCTATTGGTACTATGTTCGGAAAGGTGAGATAAAAATTTTGAATCATGGGAATGTTCTTAATTGTGTCATTTGCATGAAGACTATGAAACTAGTCCGATTTGGGTCGTGTTTGGACTCGTTTTAATCAGAAAAATCTTAACAACCCACTAATACTACATTTGAAAAGGTATGATAAAAATTTGCAACAATAAAAAATATCTAAATTCAATCATGTTTTTCTTACCTTCTCAACGGTGGTACCAGTCGATTGCTGAGATTCTTCCGATTAAAATGAGCCCAAACACGGCGTAAATCGGTCCACTTTTACAAAATTTATACATATCAATCATGCGTATTTTTTTAATTAGGTCATTTACACGAAGTCCGTAAAACTAGTCCGATATACGTCGTGTTTGGACTCGTTTTAATCGGGAGAATCTCAGCAATCCACTAGCACTACGTTTGGAAATGTGAGACAAAAATTTGAAAAGTAAGAAACAAATAAATAATGAAAATTGTTAACGATGTTAGAATAGGTGATTCTACTTACCGATTACACCGCAATTCCTGCTGCTAACATAGTCATCAGCGTCGTTCGAATGATTGTGGTCCGTGGTCAGTGTCCTGTCCCTTTGGATCGCGTGTTGCAGCGAAAATTCTAGACGATCTTCGTTGTTCCCCCGCCACGGTTCGGCTGGCTTGATCATGTAGCTTTCCGTCGACGTTATCACGTGGCCCGTCTGGAAGAAAAAGAATGCCAAAAATTTGGTGAGTCACGTCACCATGAACGACCTTTACCTCCTCGACGCAGCTACCCACTGGTAAATATTTTTCGATTGCTACCGTGAAACTCCAACAGACTGGCACTAACCAGGTAGAATGACCGGTTTTTAAATTTTTATTTCATAATTATTGAAATCACAAAGATGCATCCACTGGAAATTATTAAATAAACTTTATTCGAGCACGCGTTGTTACAAAAATTTAATTAAATTCTGTACTGAGACAGCGAGAAATATTTTGTTCATCGATATTAATAATTGTATAATAAAACAGGTGTGTTTTAATGGCATTACTAAAGATAGCAATAGATTGAAGTAATTTATGAAATTACGTTTACGATTGTAAGCGGCCGTGAGTGTTATTAAAAACATTTACGGCGCTATCCAATAGCAATAAATTGCGCGGTCAACATAAATTCTTAACAATATTACTACCATTTCGAATTTTTCGTATCGCACATGTACGCCCATTCGAATTTCCGTCGTCACAGGTATTTACAATCCTCCGCGAGAGAAATCGTACGCGCGAGTATGTATTAATTATTTTAACATGTTGAAATAATGACCACGTCGCATGAAACACTTCGTATAAATATCGCACGGCAATTCGATCCTCCTCAGAGAATTTCCTGATCGCTTGATTTCACCATCCGATAGGGCAAAATGTTTCTATCCTCAGGTTTTGAAATTTTTTTTTAAAAACTCAAATTTTCAAATTCAAGAATTTATTCTATTCTCACTCAAATGCTAGGCGAATTATTCTTCCAAAAATAATTTATTTTTTTTTATAATGCTGTTAACATTTAAACGTGTTTAAAAAATTAGTAATAGTTATGTTAACAATACCAAATAAAGACTTTTTTAATCGTCGAAGCAGATGAAGACTTGTGTCCCCGCACTACTTTCCCCCTCCCCACCATTTCATAAACAAAGGTTGTACAATAATGGAATTTTCCCTCAGATTTTCAGCTTCAAAAATAAATGAAACAAACAAACAAATTTCAAAATATGACTGAAATTTCTTCAACGCTAAGCACAGCAAAATCTGTATTAAAAGTGTATGGTAATTGTTAAAAAAAAAAAATGATAAAATTTGTTGGACAATGTTGTTAAATCGCCGGGTAGAAAGGCGTGGATACGTTTCGCGGGATTAGTTATCGCACTCGTTACGATTTATTTATACATGCAGCGGTGCCCTGACATAACTTCCTCGATTTGAATGTGAAACACACCAGCTACACGGGACGCCCCCGCTAAATATATACCACCCACGTAAATTCCGTGTGAGGGCAAAGCCGCGGAACAGACGAACCCGTGTAAATCAGGTGAAAATAATCGATTAAAACTGGTTCAAATACATTACTCGTAATCACGTACGCTGCTGTAAATTACAATTTTCATATACAGTCGAATCCGACGCGTTCAGTTTTATTTTATCGCGGGTATCGAACAGTACATATCCCGGTGGCAAAACCTATAAAGACGTCCTGAATGTCCTGCGAACGTCTTTCGAAAGACTTATATTACTGTGTACGTCCTAAAGACGTCTTTTGGGCGTGTGAAATGAGACGTCTTTGGGACGTCTTTAGAATGTCTTTGGGACGTCTTTAGAATGTCTTTAAGACTTCTTTAGAACGTTTTTAAGATGTCCTTAGAACATCTTTAAGACGTCTTTACAATGGCTTTAAAACGTCCCAATGAAAACGTCTTTAAGACATCCCGAAAAAACGTTAGAACGTCTGTAGAACGTCTTTAGAACATTTTTAAGACGTCTTTAAGACGTAATTTAGAACGTCTTTAAAACGTCCCAATGAAAACGTCTTTAAGACGTCCCGAAACAGACATCCGAAATAATTGGAAAGTATTGAGAACATCTTTAAGACGTCCCGACAACGACATCCGTTTTAAATGGACGTCGTGTGCTACCTGGATAGCAAATTACAAACAATTATTGATATCAATTGTCGTGAAAGATCGCAAAGAAAATTGAAATGGTGGCCTGTATATAATTTAAACAATGAAAAAAGTGTATTCGCATATCGTGATTCGCAGCGGAGAGTCGGATCGCAAGAATGACGGCCAGGTTGACAGAGCCGCGGTATAAGTATTAATTTTCATAGCAACACGGAAGCTGCACCAGCCAGTTTCACGGTGGCTCGGCCAGAAACGGGTCTAATTAAGAAGTTTATAATTAACCTCGCCGATTAACCAGTTGCCCGGAACGGGAGGGAGCGAAGCGGGTAACTGGCGCAACGAGGGCCAGCCGAAGTAGGGCTAATTAATTATTGCTCCTAATTACAGGAATCTCGGTTGGCCGTCGAACAGACCGATCAGGTGGAGTGGTAAGTAATGACACGATGCGAACGCGACTCGCCGAAGGGCATCGCTACGGTTACTTATCGATTATCAACGCCTACTTAGCGAAACTCCGCCAGCAGTTACTCCGTTTCCGAGGCTAGTTCTGCTTACGCGGAGCGACCATGCGTGCGAAAATAGACAAAACGACTCGGAGAGACGTAAACAGTCATCCGGTGCTCTGTCCTTCGGCGTGTTACGTTCGCCAACTCGACGACACGGAAGAAGCTCCTGAAATGGTCACTCGCATTTTTTTTCTTTTCCAAAAAGCTACTCAAAATTTTGGTTACAATACTTCGTCGTATCGGCGAGGTTTTTCCGATTAAAACGAGCCCAAACACGACCCACTTCGGATCACGTTCACACGTTGAATCCACGATATAGCGGACTTGTGATTATGCGAACGGATTACTATGAAAGGTAAAGATGCTCCGAAATGTGTCGTGTTTGGGCTCGTTTTAATCGGGAAAACGTCACAGATACGTTAGTGATATCGAAAAATAATTATAAACAAGCCAGATTTGTTGGTGGATTAATGTTGTCTTATCGGCAACGGTGACAAAATTATTTAGATTTGAAAAATAATTTTTCGTAAAACTTGCGCTGGAAATTTGAAGAATGATTTTGTGATCGACGTTCGATCGAATCAGGCTTCGGCGTCAGCCGAGGCAGCCTCGGCGAAACCCGTGTCGTCGACTTCATTGTGGCCCGGTCCACCGTTGGCATCCGACGATTAAGAGGACCAAAATGGCGGACAAAGGGAGCCGAATGAGAAAGCAGGAGGGACAGGTATGCTTCCGATGGCGGTGGCACTGCGCCGCGCCGCGAGCACCAAAGACAACGTGGGCTTTCAGCTGTCATTGCCGTCAGTGGATTACGATAGCCGTAAACGGCTACCTCGTGTCGCTTGTAAAACACGTCGAAAAAAGAAGTTCACCTTTCGACTGTCGGTTCATTCATTCAGAAGCAACAGTTTGCGGAACGAGGAACGGCCGGGAATTTATTGCACCGGGTGGAAATCCGTCTTGTTGTCAGTCCCCCGTTTCGAACTGTCGCTCGGCAATGTTTCACATTTTCAAAATCCTTGTAAAACTCGTTGTTTGTTATTATTGGGTGATTCGTGACATTTTTCTGATTCAAACGAGTCCAAACACGACACCGTTTGCATCATGCCGAGGCCGGGTCAGTTTTGACCCGGGGCATCAAAATCGTCATTTACTTTTTGATGATTAAATTAAACAAAAGTTGGAATCGAAGCAAAAGGTTAACGTTTGTGAAAGAGCTTCAGAAATATGTTTAAACAAATTCATAAATAAATAAAATTATTACTGATAATACAGTGTTCAATGAAATTGTTATTGATTTGTATAATGAATCCTGTTGCATAATAATTTATAAAAATTTTAAGTTTAAAAATGTCTCAAATAATTTATAAAAATTGTTTAAAAATGTGTTAAAATACTTTTTCCGGAATTACGCGATGTGTGGACTCGTTTCAATCAGAAAAATGCCACCAGCAACAATATACAGAAACATCGGGATTTCAACGTGAGAAATAAAAATCACCGTCACGCACGATCTACAAATTTTCCCGGTCGCTCCTTACTGGATCGTCGGCTCCGTTTCTTTTTTCTTCAATAAAATCCAAGGAATTCCTCGCGGACACGCGCCTGCTGTCCTTTCGAAGAAATCCGTTTCGTATTTCCCAGAGACAATCGCACGGTGACACACTGCGGACGAGCATCGAGTCCCCGTAAAGGCGAAACGCGAACACGACGAATTCCCATTTGGAAAATCTGGGTTGGGAACGCTCGGTGCTAAACCGTAAGCGCAATTTGTAAGGTAACGTATAGCTGCCGACTGGTCCGACGCCATAAGTGTTAACGAACGATATGGCGTCCGCAAGGCTGCCCGATCGTGTTTGTTGTCCTTTGGGGATCAATCATAAAATTGTTCTCTCTCGTTTTTTCTCTCTCTCCTCGCTATGAATCACCGCGAAATTCTGAGGATCCGCGGTTTGGTATCCCTGCTCGCCGCCGATTTATTGACTCACTGGCCAAACATTCCGGGAGGAGCTCTCCGCGGGATTTGTTTGCTCTTTCGAAAGATAGTCCGGAACGCTTCCGAGAGAGTCTGTACACACGGACGAGAGCCGGCTCGCGTGCGGACGAAACCGTGCTGAACGGATCAGCTCGCGAAGGTTTGCTGCTCTAAGCTTGAACTTGGCCCAATGTCCCGCATTTCTCGGGAAACTCCCCGTGTAACCGTGAAATTATTCGAAAAATCAATATGCGGAAATTCCTGAAATTTTACCGGTCAGAAACTCTACAGACCCGTAACTTTTGAACCAGCGAATTCCTAACATTGACACTTGGATTTTCGGAATTCTCTCGCCAAAATCTACGGGATCGCACGAAAAAAACTTAAAAATTTTTGGTTCCCTCAGACGAAGTACAGCCTGTGTATCAGTTTTCTAAGAATTTAACAATGTTTTTATAGTATGGGATTTTGGTTTTTTGAAAAATCAAGATCTACAGCTTGTTGTACGATGATTGAATAGCGTTTTCCGAAAGTTGAATATTTTAAATCGAAAGAGCGTGACATTTTTCGAAACCCGTTTCAATTACCAGACGTACACGTTGGGGAACATTTGGCAGGGGTCTTTTCCTCAGATTTAAATGATCTTGAAATACGTTGCCAAGGTCACCATGACCGAACAACATGTCCCATTAAAGTTTTTCTCGATCGGCTTTACTTTACGAGATATCCGGAGAAAAATTGCAAACCTCTCCGATGACCTTGAAGTGTGTTGTCAAGGTTATCCGCAGACCTAATCAACGCATTTCCAAGTCAAGTTTTCCGCAATTATCTCGCGAACCGAACAGCCGGAAACTTTACAGGGAAGTGTTGCTCGGAGCGATGACCTTGACAACATATTTCAAAGTCACTGAAGTCCACGTGATTTCTAAATTTCCGCGATTTCAAAAATGGCTACTTGCCGATCACCGTGGTTTCCAATTCCGAAATTAATTCCCAAATATATTGGAACACAGCTGAAAGCGTGTGGAGCGTCCGAGCCGGTAGAATCTTTCCGTTGGAAATCTGCGAAGCAGCTGGAGAGAGAGGGAGTAGAGTTAGAGGAAGAGAGAGAATTGAATGGCCATCGGTCGTATCGTACGCCCGGTGCATTTGCGATTTGCATTCCTGCAGGCGTGCACCTCCTCGTCCGTGGCTATCCGATGGCACAAAGACTGACTTCAGGGTTACCGAGAACTCTTGGCAAGAACGCTGTTTTTCTCTCCCTCTCTCCCTCCCACTCCACATCGCGGTTCGCTTGTTCCCTGTCTCGCTCTATCCCCCTTCCCCCCACCCAGCCGGGCTTCGTCCATCTCGCTCTCTCTCTCTTTTTGCCTTTTCGACCGGCGAACACGCTGGCAACGACCTCGAAATCCACCGCTGGAACAACTCATCGACCTTTCGACGTGCACTACACAGCTGATCTCCCCGCGTGCCGTTTTTCCTTTCGATGACCGATTATTTTCGACCGCCGCGGCACGGCGTGTCGCTTCGCGCCGCGGCGTGTCGCTTTTCCTTTCGCGATCCACCGATCGGAACGACGCAAGCTGGCCCGCGAAAGCGTTTCACCGGTTTCCGGCGCCTCGTTTGCACACCGGACTGCATTAAATTTCGGTTGAAAGTGGAATCGTTGTCGAGATAAAACGGCTTCGAATTGTTTTAGTGGAATTTCGTAAAAACCGTCCGAGACACCGTGTCACACGGTCAACGACCTCGCCTATTTCCTTGCCTTCTTTCTTCCTACGACCCCCGCGACCGGATTCCTCTTCCCCTTCTAATAATAATTCACCAAGAGCCTCGAACCGTCCCCGAAAGATTGCACCCTTGTTCGATTTATTTTCGCAAAAAATCTTCAACGGTTCCGAACTCGGCGAAAATGTATTATTTATAACGTCCTGGAAATGTCTCGTTCAAGTGTCGTAAAATAAAAATTGTTTTTCCGTTCTCAACAATTTTAATACGCCGCAAAGCTATACGCTGCAAAGTAATACGCCGCAAAGCAATACGCTGAAAAGCTATACGCCGCAAAGCAATACGCTGAGAAGCAATACGCTGCAAACTAATACGCTCCGAATCAATACGCTCCGTACCAATACGCCACAAACCAATGCGCTTCGAATCAATGCGCCCCGAATCAATGCGCGCCGTACCAATACTGGTCGAAATTGTGCAAAAAACACTTTTCCACGTTAAGAAAAATTGCTTCACTATGCCACGCGGTACAGAAAAATTTAGAAAAATGGCAACTGTACAAAAAATACAGTATAAAAAAACAGAGAGGATGTAGAAAATACAATGTTTCGTTAAATTACGTGATAACACAACGATCATTCCGAGCACCTCAAAATTTACGATGGCACCTTGAACGGTTAGCTTGAAGAGGCCCAATTTATTGTTGCATAAACACCGCTTAACGATGACGTTTATATCCCCCGGATGATGTACAACGAATTTTCTCCGTCGAAAGTGAATCGCGGCG
Organism: Lasioglossum leucozonium; assembly: GCA_028454225.1. Lineage (NCBI taxonomy): Eukaryota > Metazoa > Arthropoda > Insecta > Hymenoptera > Halictidae > Lasioglossum > Lasioglossum leucozonium. The sequence continues at coordinate 1,963,615 of CM052213.1, forward strand.
TGCTCTGAAAACGTAATTAATTAAATAGTATCGTCCGGTGGCGTTTCTTCGACGGCCATAAGGAAATTGAGACAGACCCAGTCTCGGTTCGGCACCCTCGGGACCGTGAGGCCCACTTTCATCACCTTAAAAGACAGTTTCACTCTCTCCACTCGAATTACAGACTCGCTTTCGCCACCCTCGAAACCCATTCGCAACGCTGCGCGCGCGGCCGCGTATGTATGGTATGTTTCTCCCAGTTGACCGGAGGTGTGTGCTGCCGCTGAGAAAATATTGCCATAACCAACACGCTCGAGCGTGTTTGGATTTCTAGCACTCGGGAGGCAGCTCCTCAACATTCCTCTACGGTGAATACACTAATCTACTCTGCGCCGGTCGCGTGTACCCCTCATTAACGCTTCTGACGTCGACTATACTCGTCAAGAAAATACGGAAATCTTTTGGTTAATCGTGTACTGCGGCTTTTATGCGTTTATCATAAAAACACGGACCTATAGGGACGCCCGAAGAACCGGACGATGTTTTTACACACAACAAACCGTTTTGAAATTGACGTTATTTCACCTGTTGCCATTTCGTCAATAACAACCGTACAGCAATAAACTTGGACTCATTTTGAAGCCTGAACATTCTACTTTCGCATACCATTGTTCGTTTTCCTGTAGCACATTTTTACACGATGTACCAGACGAGAAACTGACGGCCCATTTTTCCTAAAAATGGTGCTAGTTCAAACCTCCGTGGAAATGTTAAAAAATTTTTTTCGGGAATAAATCTTCCACGGATTTAAAGATTGAAGTTTCCTCTTTACAACGACACCAAAAAACTTGACCTACGATTTTTTTCAGCCGAGTTATCAAGCTCTGAATGAGACGTGTATATTGGTTCGATACAAAACTGAGGAACTAGTGCAAACTAATACGCCGCACGTTCAAAACTCGATAAGTCGACTAAAAAAAATCGTAGATCAATTTTTTTAGTGTCGTTGTGAACAGGAAAGTTCAATCTTTAATTCCGCGGAAGATTTGTTCACGAAAAAAATTTTTCATTATTTTTGGAGAAAATCAGTTTCCCACCTGTCGCGTGTGAAATTGTTACAAACATTCCGTATCAGTGCTGCTTATCAAGTCTTGAATGAGAGGTGTAGCGACAATTTTGCACTACGTCACTTCTTTCGAAACAAAAAAGAGATAAAAAAAATTTTTTTTAATCTTCAATTTTGCGCCCGTTGCGTCACGCGGAAGGGTTGAAACAAGAAAATGCAGTTTGACGAGGGGAAGGGCCTCTTTCGTCGCGTCCCTTTTGGAACGAGACTTTTATGCGATATGTTTTATGCGTTCGATGGGCACCGGGGACACAATGGCGGCTCCTGGGTGGGCTACCGACCTTAAAGTTTTCAATGCGACCCGCAGCACAGGCCTTTGCATCCCGTGCACGCTGGATACTTCTAAAGGAATCGATAGTATAGCAACGTGTGCGGCTGTCGAGCCCGCGGCTGATCACCTTCACGTTAAATATTCATAAAGAAATTAATTGCCCGGAGTGATGCAATCGGAGCTTGTTCGCAATATGATCCTTTAATTGGCCTCGCAGTTTTGCCCCCGTGTAGATTGCAATTTTCCTCCTCGTGATGTTTTGCTCGTTTACGCTGCCCGCCGACCGAGGCAGCTTCTTGGCCCCTCGCTGGGCATGCGGTGGAGGGGAGGGGATAGTCGTTTTTTCTTAGATCCTACAGTTTACTATTTCTTAGATCAAGGCTTCACTGTATTTCTAACTTTTTATTGAGAAGAAGCCTTGATGCAATCGGAGCTTGTTCGCAATATGATCCTTTAATTGGCCTCGCAGTTTTGCCCCCGTGTAGATTGCAATTTTCCTCCTCGTGATGTTTTGCTCGTTTACGCTGCCCGCCGACCGAGGCAGCTTCTTGGCCCCTCGCTGGGCATGCGGTGGAGGGGAGGGGATAGTCGTTTTTTCTTAGATCCTACAGTTTACTATTTCTTAGATCAAGGCTTCACTGTATTTCTAACTTTTTATTGAGAAAAGAAATAAATCTAGCTCCAGTAGCTTGAAAATAATGCAAACAATTTTTTCTGGGGTATCTAGTGGAGGGGAGGGGATAGTACTTTTTCTTAGATCCTACAGTTTCCTTTTTCTTAGATCAAGGCTCATCTGTATGTCTTGATTATTATTGAGAAAAGATATAAATCTAGCTCCAGTAGCTTGAAAATAATGTAAACAATCTTTTATGGGGAATCTAGTGGAGGGGAGGGGATAGTTGTTTTTCTTAGATCAAGGCTTCACTGTATTTCTAAATTATTATTGAGAAAAGAAATAAATCTGGCTCCAGTAGCTTGAAAATAATGCAAACAATTTTTATGGGGTATGCTGTGATGGGGAGGGGATAGTACTTTTTCTTAGATCCAACAGTTTCCTTTTTCTTAGATCAAGACTTCATTGTATTTCTAGATTATTATTCAGAAAAGATATAAATGTAGCTCCTATAGCTTGAATATGATGTAAACAATTTTCATTTGACAATAAAATATGGCATTATGCATTGTTTTACTATGCAAATCTGTATTTTGTAATATTAATATCGATATAAATGTTTCTAACGTTTTTCAAGCCTCATTCCCAGATTGCTTAATATTCAACGTAAAACAATTACACACCCTCCTTTCTCTTTTGAATTACATACTGCATCGCTTTACACGTTGTACACGATATTTATCTGTTCGCATAATCCGCGATCGATTCATTCAGATCCCGTGTTGATCAACCGGCGAAGTGTTAACGTTGCGTAAGCGCATAATTGATTAATGATACTTAAACGAAGCGGATCGTGCCCACTACTGACCCAATTGTTAGCGGCTTCCCACTTTCTTTCACTTGCTAATGATCCGTACACTTCGTATCTCTGTTGGGCTAGAGATATCGCCATTACAATGTCGAACCAATAATAGTCAATAAAATTTTTGTGGTTTAATTATTAATATGTTTAGTGACACAATTTTTCATCCATTTTTATAAACAAATTGTTGATGATATCATTTTTCATCCATTTTTATATATCAATTTTTGATAATAAAAATTTTTTATCAGTTTTGGAAATCAATTTTTCATTACTTTTCAGAAATCCATTTTTGGTGACACACTTCTCCAGCCATTTTTATGGATAAATTTTTGTTGACACAATTCTTCATCCATCTTTATAAATAAATTTTTCGTTCATATTCATTAATTTTTATAAACCAATTTTTCGTTCATTTTTATAAATCAATTTTTGACGATACAATTCCTCGTTGATGTTTGTAAATTAACTTTCGTCGTGACACGTTTACGTGAACTGAATTCAGCAAATAATGAAGTGTGGAAAATACTAAGGAGCGACTCGAAATTCGAGCCACTTTATCTCGGCAGACACAAGTAACAATTTGCTGACACGTTCCCCTGTCAATTCCGATCTGATCGCGTGCCGGTGGATCCGGAATGATCGAGAGACCGTGAAGAATTCTTCAGGGAAGATGGCCATCGGAGCGCGAACGACACCAGGGAAATCAAAGGCGAGCCGAAACGTCATCGTAGATCACAATTCAGTCAGAGATTCCCAATTAATTTCACCTGTACTACATATCGCGCTTCTCGAGGCCGGCGAGTTCTAAGGAAACAGGTCGGGCCGCGCCGTGGCCCAGAAACCCGCTAAATCGGAACTAAATTAACGTGAAGGACGATCGCGAGGATCTAGCCATTTTTTAACCCTTTATGATCAGAGACAGCGGCTGAAACGGTTCCAAAATTATTCAAAACTTTTATTTAATTTCGACTAGATAGATAAATTGTGTAGTTCAAAATTTATTAAAAAACTTTTATTTTTTAATAAAAATTTTAAATAAATAATTTTTATTTATTCACGAGAGTAAAGATAGCTCTTAATCTTACTACATTAAATTATTTATTTTCCGTTATAGCTAGAGTGAATCGCAGTTGTGACATCGGGACTGTAATGTTAGTTATTTTATGTATGTAATAAAATTTTGTTATGAAACCTTTAGTAGTACATCCGCAACATTTTTCTCGTTAAAACGATACCAAACACGATGACATTCGGATTATATTTAACTGTTTAATCCACGATATAGTAGAACCTCCATTATCCGAACTGGTCGATGAGACATCCAGCTACAGTGTTGGGTTAAATCTTTACAGATTTGTACAATAAATCGTGTTCTATATCGATGGCTTTATATTGAACTATTTCCATTGAATCACGTGAATTCAGACATCATCAGTTCGGATAATGGAGGTTCCATTGAATATTGTCTGGGTTAGGTCGTGTTTGGACTCGTTTTAATCAGAAAAACGTGAACAAACGTAAAAAAACGATAGCTTCCTAAAACGCATTAATTTTTCACAGCGAATCATAGCGTTCGCCCACCATTAACCGCGTCAGTAGCATCTCGCGTCGACGCGGTGAGTTATGGTTCCGATATTTGGCGCGTCTAGACCACTGTGCGCCGGATCCAGCGTGGGAATCGCGAATTCCCATGCGCGTGCCTGGCTCATCGCCAAAAAAGCGGTCGTCGGGGATCGTTCTTTTATTTATTTATTTTCTTCTTTTTTTTTTTGTTTGCTCGTCGCGAGAAGTCGACCGTCGAGAAGATACAAGGAGACAAAGCGAGAAAACCCTCATCAAGAGAGTCACGCTGAGAAAAGGTTCGACTGGACCGGGTCCCGAAAACGGCCCGAGACACCGTATCACACGGTCAAGGACCTCGCCTATTTTCTTGCCTCCTTTCTTCCTACCCCGCGGCCGGATTCCTCTTCCTCTTCCCGTCATAATTCACTAAGGGCCGGCCTCGAACCGTCCACGCTAGACGCTGCATCCTTGTTCGATTTACTTTCGCAAAAAATCTTCCACGGTTCCGAACTCGCCGAAAATGTCCCCCGTACGATTATTATTTATAACGTTCTGGAAGTGTCTCGTTCAATTGTTATTTGTAATTTCGCTGTTATGTTCTCAACAATTTGAATACGCTATAAGCAATAGAATGGAAACAATACGCTGCAAAGCAATACGTTGGAACCAATACGCTGAAAAGCTAAAAGGCTGAAAAGCTATACGCTGCAAAGCAATACGCTGGAACCAATGCGCTGAAAAGCTATACGCTGAAAAGCTATACGCTGAAAAGCAATACGCTGCAAAGCAATACGCTGGAACCAATACGTTGAAAAGCTATACACGCTGGAACCAATACGCTGAAAAGGTATACGCTGCAAAGCAACACGCTGCAAAGCAATACGCTGCAAAGTGATACGCTGAAAAGCAATACGCTGGCACTCTTAAACGCTTTCAATATTGTTACCCCCTTAAATTTTACTCTCTTCTGTGAGAAATCCGCATTGCAATAATAACGACAATTATTTCTCGCGAAATTGCACTCATTTACTTTGTTTAAAATAAAATTGGGACAATTACTCATACATTTACTCACTAAGTTAGCTCAGAAATGGCAAAATTAATAGAACAGAATGGGTAATATCTCATCGAATAAATCCATAAATAAATAAAATATAATATTAAAAAATAAATTTTTCTTTTTGAATTTTAATTTAAAAACACCACGACTTTTCGTACCAACCCAACACAGTGTTTTAACCATTTTAGAGTGCCTAGGAGGGTCTGAAAATGTCTCGCAACAAGTGTGATCGGCGATTTCTTCCATCGGGCCGAAAATCTGCTATGATCTCGAGATGATTGCCCCGAACGACGTCATTTTATTACAGAAATTTACGGCGTTCGACGCGAGCACTCTGATAATGCCGGTGGTGTCCGATACACACCGCGCGTCCGAGGCTACTTAAAATCGTATACCGAGCAGCTACGTGTCCACTAAATTTCGCAGGCGAATTTAGTGCTCGTCCCGCGGGATTTTACGCGCGCATTTTTTTCCTCAGTGCCTGCTGCTCGCGTGTCCCCCTCGTTTTATGGATCCCCGTCGCTTCGTTATACCGCGTTTACATCGATATTAAACGGTCCGCGTCTTTCCGTATCTCTCGAACCGTATCCAGATTCGCCGTGTAACGCAATCTAAATAATGACATCGAACGTTCAGCGTTACAGCTTTCTGATATTTGTAATTGAATAAAACGTAAATAACGATGCCACTTTCGAAGTGGTTACCCTCTTCGATTCGAATAAAATATAACAAATCGTTTAGTACATCTTCTTTTTTTTTGTAAGAGAATATAACTTAATAATTCTTTTATTTTCTTATATATTATTATATATTATTGTAATATAATTTATTTTATTCATAGTTAATCTTTAGCAGGTATTTGACCAACGTATTCGTGGCATTTTTCTCATTGAAACGAGCTCAAACACGACATAATTCAGACAACGTTCGATAGAACCTCGATTATCCGAACCGACCATATCTGAATTCTTGATTGTTAAATACAAACAGTTCGGCAGATTTGTTGACACTTTCCTGATTAAAACGAGTCCAAACACGACACAGTTCAGACAACATTCAATAAAACGGTTAGGTTAGGTTCAAACTTAGAGTAGTTAGGTTAGGTTCGGATAATGTTTAAAGTTACGTGATTCAATGAAAATAGTTCATTCTAAAGCCATCGACGCAGCACACGAGTCATTGTACAAATCTGCAATGATCTAACCCAACGTTGTAACTAAACGTTTCACCGATCAGTTCGGATAATCGAGGTCCCACAAAATCGTGGCTTAAACGATTAAATATGATCCTAATGGGGTCGTGTTTGGACTCGTTTCAACCGTAAGAACGTGACGAATATGTCACTAAAAGATTCACAAGAAAATTATCAACAACGTAAAAGTTTTGTTACGAATAAACAATATTTCGTTTTGATTTTGCACAAAGATCCGTTGATTATTGACAGGACGGATTTCGATCGGCGAGCATCGATTGTTCGGCGAAGATTGACGGGCCCGATTCACGAGCGAGTCCGCACCTGAATTTCTTGAAAGGCTTTCCCCTCGTCCCGGCTCGTTACGAGTCCCTTTCGCCCCGTTCGTCACCGTTTCGCGGCGCTAGGATGTTTGTTCTCGTTCCGGTGAATAGAAAGTGAAAACGTTGCCAGCTACATAATCGAACCGGTTGATTGATAGTTACAGGCCGGCCTGCCTACCGTTTATTTACTTATCGGCCCGTTAAAGTACCCGGCCCGGCCCGGCCCGACAGAGGAAAAAGAAGGACAACGAGGGAATATTTTCGGCGCGTTTACGCAAGTCGCCGACGGCGGCCCGTGACACCAGATAACAGCCTCGACTACCGTTTCCCTATTAATCTTTCGCCGCACTCTCTACCTCGAACGCCGCCTGTCGCTCTAAATTAAACTAAACCGCCAACGCATGTTGTCAAACGTAACGTGAAAATTGCCAAGGGATTTTCTTTTTATTGCACTTTCTCGTCGTGTTAAATAACCTGAGAATGTTTATACACATTTCTACTATTCGCAATTTTAGGGTACAGTGTGCTGCGGACGTTGCAATGTTTCATTTTTAATTAGGCAGGGGATGCTTATGAAAAATTTTTCAAAAATGTTGTACTTGAAAGGGGCGATTCCTGAAGTCATATGAAATCATTTTTTCCTTTACGAAAATTTTCTACGCGGCTTTGTTTGGGAGTTGTTAACGAAAAACACGGACCGGGGCGGGACCTGCCGCCGAGGCGGAGCCTGTTAGCCGCGCTCTGATTGGTCAGCTTTCTTTTGTTAATAACTCCGGAACGAGGCTTTGGATAACATTTTCGCAAAGGAAAAAGTTGCTTCAAATGACCTCAGGAATCGCCTGATTCAGAGAAGTACATTTTTTGGAATATTCGAATTTGAATTTTGTAAAACTACAATTATTAAAAAAAAATAAATTTACAGCTTCTGTGTCTTGTAAAAAAAGTAACTAATTTTTATTTTTATTTAAATTGGTGTTTTAACTGTCTCGTGAGAAAGTACAGGGAACCAAAATTGTTGTTAATAAAAGAGGCAATAAAAAGTGCTGATGAACGACAAAGATAAAAAGTTATAACAGAACAGTCGATTAAATTTACCGGGAACGGTCTCTTCGAGCGTCAAACGGTGTCGAGATTGTTTACAAGAGAAAAGCTCGAAGAATCCGTGAGTCACGATTGTTATTTTAAATGTGACAGTGCAGGCAGCCAGTTTAAATTTCAGTCACGGATCGTTAAGTCAAATCGTATTGCAATTATCTCCGTCTTCGCCTTCGGGCTGGTCACTGTAAATCGTACGTGATTTCGATGACGCGAGCCAGATTATGTTCGGCAAGAAGAGCACGCGCTATTAAATATATCGTTATCGCATATATTATTCGGACACTCCGACAGATCTTATCCGCGTAATAACAAAATCATACTCTGTCGATTGTGTGGTTATAATTACCGGCTGATTTATTGGCGGATTGCACGACTTGAATTATTCAGGACAGATCGCATAAGAGATACTAATTGCGTTTAGTTAAATGTTCATTAGCTGTTTAACAATTAGATATAGTGCGCATTTTGTGCGTCTGGAAAATTGTAGGCAGAACTAGTTGGGAATATCGTATCTTCCATTAAGTCAAAAACCATTTTTACTATTATCAATTTTTTTTAAATTTTACAATTATCATTTTTTTTTTAATTTTACAATTATCAATTTTTTAAAAGTTCTACAATTATGAATTTTTTAAAATTTTACAATCACTTACCAATTTTTGTTAAATTTTGCAATTATCAAATTTTTTAAATTATACAATTAGCAATTTTATTAAATTTTACAATTACTTATCGATTTTTGTTAAATTTTACAATTACCAATATTTTAAAAATTCTACAATTAACAATATTTTAAAAATTTTGTGATTATCAATTTTTTTTTTAGTTTGACAATTCTCGACATTTTTTTAATTTAACAATTTTATACTCTTATACAATTTTGCAACTTTTTACAACTCTTTAGAATTTTTTATAATTTCTTATGGTCCTACTAACCACCCAATCAACAAACGCGCAAATACCGAATCGGTTGACTTAACAGCTGAGAAAGTACATACAAAATAGTTACGAGACTACGCGAGATGGTAATCAAGATATGACGTAATCGTCTCGTAAAGTTAATGGAAACGAATCGAAATAACTTGACGTAATAATGGTTGCCGGTAATGCTGGAGACTTGGACCGTGTTCCACAGAGTTCTATCGTAGACTGTCGTTTCTTACTGAAGCACTGTGTAATATTTTTAACAGAAGTCAATTTTAAATTTGAAAACCTACATACGTCAACAATTTTAATTTCACTGAAACTGATTTCAAGTGGTTGACGAAACCTCAGAATTTAAATACAAAGACCCTAATTCTGGGTCAAAATTGGCCCATATCCCACCATACAGAGGTTAAATAAAACGACCCTAATTCTGGGTCAAAATTGACCCAAACCCTACCATACAGAGGTTAAATAAAACGAAGAATCTGCAAACTTCAATGTATAGAATTTCGGAAAAAATATTTTTACGCAAAAAAATGATAATCACATTAATTTTTTAAATATTAGTTTTTTATTTCAGATTGTTGACCTACCACATTGGAACTTTGACCCGATAACGCTAGAATAACTTTTACCGTTTTTTCGAGATAAATATCGTGTGCGGCGTTGCAAAACGCTCAAGGTCGATCAAGGTCAGGTACTGTCAAGGTCACCTTCACAAACAGTATAGCCCATTACAGTTGAACTCGGAACAATTCAACCGATTACGGTTGGTCTGTTCCTCGTAACTCGCGAAGGGTTAAACCGCCACGGTCTCGCGTGTATTAAACATTAGAGCGTAAATCTTATTGACTAAAATTAATAATCAGAGTGATTAGGGCAACCGGGTTGGGAGGAGAGGGGGGCACCGTAACAATTTTGTAAAAAATTATTTTAAACAGTACCTAGTAAACAAATCCTGTTAACATCTCGAAGAATGTAGACTCGTTCGATGCAATTTTGATTTTTGGTCTATTTTTAAAATTAATTCAATTAACTTTGTCTCCAGACCGTAGATATAAATTTAAAAAACCAGGCATGCCACAGTAATAGTATTGCCAAGTGTTGAAACAGTGGAAAGATGGAAACCCTGTAGCGAGGGAGCAAAACTCTGACCATTGTTAATAACAATGTTCGGTGAAATTGTCAAAACTGTCTAAAAAATGCAGGTAGTCGAAGTGACCCTGTACAAGGGTGACCCAAAAATTTTTAATCGGCCACAGCCTCGGAAGATACGATTTTAACAGTTACGGTGGAGGTCGTCGCGACAGTTACGGAGATAGGGTGAACGTAGGAGGTTTTCTCCGTCTTTTCCCGGTGCTCGTAGCGTGTAATTAGCAGCTGGGCGGTAGGTCTCCGCGTTTATCAGAACACCTGGCTGGCGGAGGTGTTGCGAGTTCATAATCGCGTGCGATAAACGGCCGATCAAAGGATCTAGATCGGCGGATCGCTCGGTGAATCGCCGATCCCGATCGCAACCGCAGCTGTCGAACTAGGTCTCGAGCGTTATTACACCCCATTAGCCGGCGCTGGAACTGGTTTTTCTATCAGTTACAGACTTGTTCGCGAGCTTGTCCTTCCCCGCGATTCACGGTTACGGGTTTCCCGTGGGACGGGAGACCCGTTCCGGGGCATCCTCGAGATCAATCCCGCGGGAATCGCGTGAATAAACAACGGACGTTTAAAATTTTTTACCCTAGTCGTTTATAGGATGAACATAATATTATTAACAAATTCTGCTAATGTTGTTGCTGTTTCATATTACGCTTCGATTTTGTCGTAAATGCATAAACAATATTGGCTGCGAAAAATTGGTGAACATTTACTCGGAATCAGAATCGTGTCTCCTACATTCCCCCTCTACGACGCTGTTCCCCCACGGCCCGGTCACGTGACGCGTTCCCCCTCCGTCGCACCTGCGCCACAATGTCACGTGACTGACTCGGTACCGGCATTTTCAACATAATAATCCGAATTAATTCCAGCATGTGTATCTGGGTGTTTCTCACGTGTACGATTTTTTTTTTCAAAATTTAGAACGTCTTAGAACATCTTTAAAACGTCTCTAAAAATACATAATTATGACGTCTTGAAGACGCCCTAAAATGGACGTCTGTAAGACGACGTGTGCCACCTGGATTTGTTATTAACAGCCACCGCTAAAATTATAAACAAATTTCTGATCTCGTTCATAATTTCCGGGACAATTTTTAATCGTGTTCCCCGTGGGATACTTATTCGCGGTGACCCGGGGGTAATTATCGCGGGGGAACAATAAACTTCGATAGCGAGCGGAATGTCGACCGCGCGCGGGCCAGTGACATCACGGGCGTCGAGAGCGCCCGGGAGAACGATACGATCTCGTTGCTGGTGTCTCTCGTAAAGTAGCCGGGCAATTTATAGTCGCGCGTGGGAGACTTTTATAAAGGCTGATTATCGCGGTCCTCGCGTACCCTTGTCCTTGTTCATTAACGCGATTCCGGCGTTTCAAGCGGAGAAATCTTCGCGGCGGCCAAGGGGGTAATTCCGGCTTGGGCTCCGGTGCTCGTAAAATTTTGCGAGCGGCCATAATGAGCCGCGGAACGGGCGACTCATAAACCAGATTCGAGGCTGTCGTAGTTGCGTCGTCGCCTCGTCGTCCGCGGTGACGATCCCGATTGAAAATGCTCGTATCGCTGCCCCTTGATTAACGGCCGCACAATGCCGACGCCGGAGTGCTTCGCGCGATGCCTCATTATTTATTTACCGCGATTGGGCGCGAAGGAGGGCCCCCTGTTTATACAGAATCATCTTTCATTAGACGCGCCCGCGCGACGCTTAACCCCTCGCTCTGCAACACATTCGAGGCGGACGCGTTCATCGAGATTCTGAACGGAGTTTAATAAATACGTTATTGATTTAAGCCGTAACAAAAATTCGGAAATTGGCAAAGGTAAACAAATTTTTTATTTCTAATTTGAACGGTATCTCCCCCCATCAGTACTGCGAAAGACGGTCATTTTGGTGCCAAACCACGCTTTCAGCAGCTCTTGGTGCTTATTTGTTGTGAATCTGCCGCCAAAATCTGCGGACAAATACCTGGGGGCAGAATTCCATGCCAAATCTATGCCAAATCCACGCCAAGTCCACGTCAAATCCATGCCAAGCCTTGCCCTGGTTTTGCCCCCGATTTGCCATGGAATTCCGTCTCCAAACTTTGAAGGCAAATACAAAAATTGGGGTCAGATTTCCATGCCAAATCCATGCCAAATCCATGCCAAGACTTGTCCTGGTTTTGCCCTCGATTTGCCATGGAATTCCGTCTCCAAACTTTGAAGGCAAATACAAAAAATTGTGGTCGGATTTCCATGCCAAATCCATGTCAAATCCTGCCCTCGCGAAGAGGGCAGGATCTGCTCTTGTTTTGCCCTTGTGAAAAGGGCAGGGAAATAGGAAGGAAAAAGTTGTTTACTTCGTCAAAATTAAACAAAATATTCTGGGAGTCACACCTAATCGAGACTACGTGAATTAGGGGTATGTACCTCTTGAACGTAGATTATTGTCGATGAAAAAATACATGTTAGATAGTTTTTCAACGAAATCTACGTCCTGTATACTAAAATTGGTGTGCGACACTTAAGCGACGCCCCTAGTAAATCCCTCGTCACAGTAATTTGTCAAATTACTACGACATCGTTTCGAGATTTCGTTTGATTCGAAGGTCGAAGATCAACCGAGGGTTCCATTTCAACAATTCGAAGAATCGCCGGATTAAAAAGCGTGTTAAACAATAATAAGATCGGGAGCGGTTTTTCTGTCCTCCGCGAAGCTGACATTGAAGGGAATCAGTTTGATTTAGACTTTCCAACATACAATTCTACTAATAAGGTTAACAAGAACACGACAATGGTCGACGCGGTCCAACTAGACGGATAAATTGACGCTTAATGGATCGCCCATTTAAACTAATTAATTAGATGAATTGGAACAGAGAGGAATGCCTCGGTAATTTGTTTCCCTCGTCGGGCTATTTCTGGCAACCAATAATAGATGGAGACAGAGGAGAAGCACGATCGGCGCACGATCTATGGATCGCACGCGTGATAAGGGGACTAATTACGAATCGTGACTGCGATCTGAGACGAGTTCCGCGATGCTGTGTGAATAAAGATTGGCAACGTTTAAACATGCTCGCGTGGCCCGCAAAGTCTAAGAAGTATTTTATACATGGAAACATATTTTCAAATTGATTATTATTTTACCGAAAATTATACAGTCATAAAACAATGAACGTTAGGTCTACGAAGCACTAAAAGTGCCTCAAACAGCTATAGAAAAATAATGTATTCACATAATTTAATAAATTAAAATTGAGTGTTCCAAAAATGTTGTACTCGCACAGGGCGATTCCTCAGGTCATTCGAAGCAACTTTCTCCTTTGCGAAAATGTTCTCCGCGGCTTCGTTAAGGAGTTATCAACGAAAAACGTGGGCCAATCGCAGCGCGGCTAACACCGGACGAACTCCGCCCTAGCGATAGGCCCCGCCTCTCGGCCAACGTTCACGTTTTTCGTTGATAACTCCTGAACGAAGCCACGGAGAAGATTTTCGCAAAGGGAAAAGTTGCTTCAAATGACCTCAGTAATCACTCCTCTCGAGTACAACATTTTCCGGCCAGCTTGTACAATAGATTAAACAATTCAATATTTAATTAGCGTTCTGTGGAACCAATGTTAAACAGAATTACATTTACGGTTCTATCATTGTATAATTTCCTTTTTTCATTTTTCCACAGACGTATCAAATAATTAAATAATCCAGGAGAGGGCAGCGCTTTGTTGGAGAGACTGTACCCTCGTAAAGGTTGCATCGATCGGGAAAAAAGCGCGCACATCCCGCTAGAAACTGTCGAGTCGATAGCGTCCCCTTATCATTCGATAAGTCGGCCGATGGCGGCGGTGCCGCGAAGAAAAACGGTTTCACGTGGGTGAGACTTTATCCCGGTTGCGTTACCGATAAGGATATCCACGTGCAGAATATCCGGCGTTCACGGTTCGAAAGGCTGCTCCGCGGGAATGCCAGCAAAAATGGTACGTGGGCCGGTAGTAAAAGATGCACATCCGCGAGGCTGCCAGTTTTTTATTCGACGGCCGGCCCGACTGTCCTTTCCTTGCGAAACGACTGTATCTCGAACGAGACTCTAATTTATTGCCGGCCGCTCTTCGACGTCGACGCGATTCTCCGCCGTTCTTTTGCCCGGCTATGCGATAGAACAGTCAAAAATCTAGCTGAATTTGAATTGCTAATCTTTCGACGCTGCTCACCCCTCTCGAGCTGGGTACACGTTAACCTGACCAATTTTTATTTTCCATAAAGATGCTTTGTTCATTGATAATTATTTATGAATTACCTTCTTCGTACCTACTGCCTATTTATTAATTGCATTTTATTAAATTTTATAAATGTAAAAATTGATTCCATCAATATTGTAAACATCTTGATGGAAATACATGATTATGTCTTTACATTAAATATTTTAATGCAGGAATTAATACTAAAGTGAAACGGGGTCCACATCCACGGAGTCCACACGCACGGGGTCCACACGCACGGACTCCGAAGCAATCGCCAAAAGAATGACCAAACCATTCGAGACAGTCAACGTTCTCAGGACCGTGCGTAGGCTTTATTCGCCACTCTTTTGTTTGTTTTGAACCCGAAGCGTATTTCCTGACCAACTGAGAATATTTATTTTTTCTCCAATCGAGAAGTATTGAATCTTAGAAGATTTATTTTTTTCACTAGGGGAAGCTCGAGAGAGCCGAATAAACCGAGTGTAAATCACGTTCGAAAACGTTATAAACAGATTCTCGCAGATCTTTTTCCTGTCGAATAATCTCGATCGATGTGCAATTGTGTAATACCGTAGCGTCTTACAAATATACTGCGACGTGTAAATAATCTGATCTTTCAGATCTAGTTTCCATGACTGGGGAGGATTACAAAATGACACATTAGTAATTAATTAAAATTGACACGATTGAAAATTCTTATTTAAGTGAACCAGTAAAATTTTTGCTAACAATTACTCAATGTGTAAATATTAATAATAAATATAATTTAATTGAATCGTTGCATTTCAAGGTACATTTTGAAGATCCAGTTAAGTAGGGATTTTTAAATATTTTGTCTCAACGAATTTTTTAGCAACAAATTTTTCAGATCGAACAACATATTTAGTAGAAAATTGTAGACACTCCTAGTGGAAGTACATTCAGTATCCTCCAGCCGAGGCGTAGGTTTAGTTACTTTTAACACGGTCTGCTTAGTCTTACGGCAACGTGTAGGATGAAAGAGCGTACATCTCGTTTAAAATCAGCGAACGGTGAGCTATCTGCTAAAATCGATCGGCAAGGTGAGTAGGAGTAAACAGATACGTTCTACCGGTGTATAATAATATCGAGAAATCGAATGGTAATGTGAATCGCTTTATTATTATCCTGTTGTTAATGCACCAACACGTTGGTCTAGTAAAACATAGCTGAAGAAATAACTATCTATATTTTGCATAATATCTGTCGTTTTACCTTCCAATTGTCACCCTAACTGCATTTTTATTGCGAATTGTGGCCCACCCTGTAGATACAAAAAACGTACAGTGGCCCACAGTGAAAATTTTTCACTATGTTTAAATGTGAATTAAACTATGGTGTCCGAAAAATGTTGCAATTGAAGGGGGCGATTCCTCGGGTTATTTCAAGCAACTTTTTCCTTTACGAAAATGTTCTGCTCGGCTTCGTTAAGGAGTTATCAACAAAAGAACACTGACCAATCAGAGCGCGGCTACAGCGAACAGACTCCGCCTCGGCGGCAGGTCCCGCCCAACGTGGCCTTGGTCCGCGTTTCTCGTTAATAACTCCTCAACGAAGCCGCGTAGAACATTTCAGCAAAGGAGAAAGTTGCTTCAAATTACCTCGGTAATCACCCATATTAAGTGCGAAATTTTTGTTAAATTAAAATTTTTGTTGAAATTGTTTTCCATGCAAGCAGGCTGTAATTTTATGACTGTCAAATTTATGACGAAAGTATCTTGTTGATATAAGTGCACCACCTTTTAGCTAAACTTACTAAAGCAAACGTGGTGGACGATCTTCGCTGTGAGCCACTACGCATAATGCTGAGATGGCAGTATTAATTCTAAACAAACGAACAGTCCCCGGCGAAAATCATAAATAGCACGCGCGACCATGAACTCGAGATCTTGTTAAAAATACACTCACAGCGCAATCAGCAGCGAAGCACCCAAACTAGAGGAGCAGAGTGTATCGGCAAGATGCAAAGGGTTCGATAAAGAGGATATTGGATATTTTGACCCACGGCCACGTGCATGCAACACGATTTTCTTTGAGCGGTTCCACGAACGACGCGTGGCCTTCCGACTAGAGATGGTATCAAATTTAATACGCAAAGCAATGTAGCGATAAGTGAATCATTACCAGACTGTAAAAATGTATAATGGGACACTCTAACCCATCACTACTCCCGAGTAAACATCCCGATTATTTTTATTTTCTGAAATATAGTTACAAGGGGTTCAAAACAATTTAGAATTAGAACCGTCTCGAGAGACAGTCTAACCCATCACTACTCCCGAGTAAACATCCCGATTATTTTTATTTTCTGAAATATAGTTACAAGGGGTTCAAAACAATTTAGAATTAGAACCGTCTCGAGAGACAGTCTAACCCATCACTACGCCCGAGTAAAAATCCAGATTATTTTTTTTTCTGAGATAATTATACAGGGTTCCAAACGATTTAGGACTTGAACCGTCTCGAGAGACACTCTAACCCATCACTACGCCCGAGTAAAAATCCCGATTACTTTTATTTTCCAAATGAATTGTAAGAAACGATTTAGAATTTGAACCGTCTCGAGAGACACTCTAACCCATCACTACGCCCGAGTAAAAATCCCGATTACTTTTATTTTCCAAATGAATTGCAAGAAACGATTTAGAACTTGAACCGTCTCGAGAGACACTCTAACCCATCACTACCCTCGAGTAAAAATGATCACCGTCGATAGTGATCGATCCTACCCGTCAATTAAGCGAGGAACATCCTGCCAATGGAACTATTTTCGACAGCGTGTCGGCTTGTGTCAGGACACAAGGTCCATTTGATCCATTTATTCCATTAGGTTCAGACAGGTAACGTTAGGCGTGGTCACGAACGAGACCTCTCGCATTTAACCAGTTGATTTTGCATCGGATCGAGCCACGATCTTTTCGTCAGACTATACAAGTCGGGCTGTGTATTCTGGAAGTTCGTGGATCACAATGGGTTTTCTGTGCGCTAAGAATAGCGCGAGTCATTGGCAGCGAAGGGCCCGCAAAAAATTTCGCACCGATTCGGCACCGTAATAAGTCGCTCTTCACCTCGATGAGAAACGGTTTTTCAAATCTCAGAATCATTACGCACAATGACTTATAATTAGCCTGCGTCATTGTTCTATTTTTCTAACCTTTCGCTATTTTATGCTATTTAGCACTTTATTTTTTTATCACAGTTTAAACAAATGGTGCTTTGCAGAAATGTTCGCGGGAATATGCCTACCGTGTCCTTTCAGTTATCCAGCTGAAACTTTCAATATACAGGGTGTCCCAAAAATGTTGCACTTGAACGGGCTGATTCCTCAGGTCATTCGAAGCAACTTTTTCCTTTGCGGAAATGTTCTACGCGGCTTCGTTCAGGAGTTATTACCGAAAAACACGGACCAAGGTCACGCTGGGCGGGGCTTGCTGCCGAGGCGGAGTCCGTTCGACGTAGCCGCGCTCTGATTGGTCAGTGTTCTTTTGTTGATAACTCCCGAACGAAGCCTCGTAGAACATTTCCGCGAAGGACAAAATTGCTCGAAATAATCCGAGGAATCGTTCAACATTTTTTGTACAACCTAGTTTCATTTATTTTGATTGTTTATTATGTTTTATGTGCATGTTTGTTACGTCTACAGGGTGGGCTCGAATGATTCCTAAGCCTGTAAATCTGAAAAATATGGGCGGCGCTATAGTTACGTATAGCGTGTACCTGGCTTTCGCACGTGCGAAAACAAGGTTTAGCGACCGCCAGTCCGGCACGTGCGGGCCGAGGTAACCCTCGGGAAAGAAATCTGCGCAGTGTTTTCGAAGCAGTTATACGATCCGCCGGTTGTAAGCAACGAGCAGCGGGGAGTCGGTCCGACGCCTAGATACCTAAGTCCCTGGTGTGCGCGCGTGCGAAATCTAATTTTGCAAAAGTGGGTTACGCGTTCGCGAGTGCGTCGTCGCCGACGGCGGGCAGCCTTGCTCATCATCGTCGTCCAGACGTGTGCTCCCTTGTTCCTTTGTCCCGGGCTCCCTGATCGCGATTGATAACGACGAGATCAAATATTTATTGTACCAATCAACCAGCGTGAGTAATACACCAGCGACTTCGCTGCTCCGGTGATTTAATTTGATTTGTGATTTAATTCGCCGTCGACTCTCGGTGATCTATGCTTCGCGAGATTAAATAGGTTACCATAATCGATTTACGTTAGCTCGAAATTGAAATTTATTGCCATACGGGAGTGCATTAGGCGCCTCACTTCTGGTATCGTTGCTGATCTATCACGTGATCCGGAGGTCACGTACCTTCTGATCGATTGGAAAATTATTAGCAATGGTTTTTGTAACTGAAATTTGGTCCCTTCGAGAAATTAATATATACAGTACTTTTTGCGATATTTAAGGCATTGATCTAAGAAAAAAACGTAGGATCTACTGGCGTGTAGATCCAGGATCTATAATTCAGGTCCCCACTGTAGCGCCCATTCCTAGGATTTAAGAAACAGCACGGTCCTCAGGATTTTCCTTAGATCGAGGCTTTACCGTTCCTGCGTTTCTAAGGATTCAATTTTGTTTATGCATAAAATCTCGTTTGTTTAAAAAATCATATTGTACCTTATATTGATTAAAACAATAAAGAAATAATAAGATATTATTATACAATATTTAACTACGATCTAAGAAATAACACGGTCCACAGGATTTTTCTTAGATCGAGGCTTTACCGTTCCTGCGTTTCTAAGGATTCAATTTTGTTTATGCATAAAATCTCGTTTGTTTAAAAAATCATATTGTACTATTAAACTTTACATTGTTTCAAGCAACAAATAAATAATAATATATTATTATGCGATATTTGAGTAGTACATCCAGAAAAATTCATCATTCGTGTCAGTCATGTTGTGCCAAGACGATCGAATGTTATGAACAATTGTAAACATCCATCCAGTGCAAACATGACTAACCAACTGTAAACGTGAAACTTTCTTTTGTCCGGCCGAGCATGCACGTGTGTACTAATCAGAGACAAAGAGGTCCGAGCTGCCCGGAGGATTCATTGTTGCTCGCGAGAAAGAGTCAGCGCGCACATTGTTCCCGAAGAAGACTCGGACCATTGAATTTTATTATTCGCCGGTCATTTAACAGTGTTCCGGACCATCTGGGTCACGTTTTAATTTAGCTTCATCAAGGTTCGGCTAGTCAATCAGACGTCTGTTTTCAGACATAGAAATAGGAACCCATAAACACACGCCGCGGGCGAGAAAGAGAGAAAGATGAAACCCGGCGCTTGAACGGCATTATTCTCCCGATGCTGGATCGAGCCACTCGACCTAATTACCCGACCCTGCAACTCCAGACGAATCTTGATCGTCTGGGGTCATTTAGCTTCCAGCTGGAATCCCACGTTCGCAACGCGTTTCGCGCATCTCCGATCAAAATATTCGTAATTTTCATGAAAAAAAAATTTATGCGTAATTTGATTTATAAATAAATTTATGATAATTTTATAATTAAATATCTTCACATGTTTTGCGTCGTATAGCTCATAAAAAAATACATTTAGGTATGAGTGACATGACCATCAAAATATTTATAATTTTTATCAAAAAAATTGTTATAGTACTTATTGTAGTTTTTAAGCTCATCGTTAGTTATTTTTTTTAGTATTTACATATTCGTGTTGGGTCGTCTAGTAAGAAAAAATACACTCAAATATGTGCTTCAGTGACATGACCTTCAAATGACCTTGAGCTGCGAAGACGGAGGTCTAATCTCGTTTGTGGAAGTGTTTTTCTACAGTTAACACAATGATACGGTAAATAAATGTAAGACGATGAAAATTTTAGAGGTCACGCTTCAGCGAGACACCCTGTATATACAACTGCTTTCTGGTTGTAGTCGTGCTCGAGACGTAATCCATCTCAATCGCCTAATTTTTGCATTTATCGTACTGGCAAACGAGAACAGCAATCGCTGCAGTACTATAAATATAAATGATCAGACTGTTGATCATTGTTTATACTAGCACGTTCGTTTTTCTGCGACTTTGATAGCTCGATGAAATAGGCAACTCTGGGCGGTTTGCAATTTTAAATGAAATTGCGTGCATAAAATTTTAGCTAAAATTCATTTTACACACAACATAAGCACACGATTTTATCCCCGTTATGCGTAGAATAGAATTTTAAAAAAACATTTGACCTTGAAATTCAAGGTCGAGCGCAATTTCGGCGTCAATGGCGGCTATTTCTTGACACCCTGTACATATCTCAGTGCTGGTACAATCGAATTTTTGCACAGTTTTTTGAGAAACAAATTATTTCGAATGTCTAAAAAAATCCTCGTCAGCAAATGGTTAATACATCATTATGGTTCAGCTGTACAGGAGAGGTATGGCGTACGAGCCGGGCTAGCAATAAATTCTGCGAGAACAGTCGCAAATAATTCTTGCGTCCTCTACCTCTCTTACCCTCGCAGCTCGAAGGGCGCGTAAAAGTCGTAGTTTAAAATCCAATAGCACTTACGTACACCGTCCCATGCGTCTCGTCCACGGTATACGTCTTCGAGGCACTCTGACGTGGCCATCGAACATCCACGAACAATCCGAATAGCAATGAGCATTCAGTTCTAGCCATCGCGAATTGTCGGACGATTTTGTCGTAATGAAAAAGGGAAGGCTGTGAATGGAATTGAAAGGCTTTACGATGCCATAGGGCACTGCACCCGACTGCTCAAGCCTACACGGTTGTGTTATCGATTTTTTGAGATTAGGAACCACTCCCAGCTTGCGGCCATGTTGGAACATTTAATTCTTTTGGGATTTGATTTTTCGTCGTGTTATTCCGTTTATAAATGCTAAGAATTTTTAATGTGCGAATTTTTGCAATATTTTGCAATTCTATAAATAAATTTTTGAAATATTTTGCTGTTTTACAAATAAATGTTTCGCAATATTTTTCAATTTTACAAACAAATGTTTGCAATATCTTGCAATTCTACAAATAAATCTTTGGCAATATTTTGATATTTTACAAATAAATTTTTACAATATTTAGCAGTTTTACAAATTAATTTTTGGAATATTTTGCAGTTTCACAAATAAATGTTTGCAATATCTTGCAATTTTGCAAATAAGTGTTTGAAATGTCACAATTTTACCAATAAATTTTTGGAATATTTTGCAATTTTACAAATAATTTTTTAAAATTCCTTAGTTTCAAATAATTATTAATAGCAAATCAATTTTCACAATATTTTGCAGTTTTACCAAATAAATTTTGGAAATATATTGCAGTTTTACAAATAAATGTTTTGCAATATTTTGCAACTTTACAAATATATTTTTGCAACCTCTTGCAATTTCACACATTAATTGTTGTAATATTTTGCAATTTCACAAATAAAGTATTGGAACATTTTGCAACTTTACAAATAAATTTATGGAATATTGAGTGAAAAAATTTACCCCCTCTCTGCCAGTACCGAATCAGGCACGTGACGCATCACGTGACCGAGCGCGTCAGCAAGGGGGAATAGGAATCGTAGAGGGGGAAGGTTGGAGTGGGGAGACGAGTGTTCATCTGGCGTAAACAGACTTTGACGGATCGCGTTCGAAGAAATATTACACTCTCCTGAGCGGCATATTTACGTGTTTATCAAGACACTCGGGCCTTTGGAAATTAGCAGTCGTCCGAATGGTCGATTTCCGTCCTCGACTGAGTTTCATAGGGGTCTAAAAATAATCGTGGTTCAAGGTCTTCGTAGGTTCGCGCGGCGAGAATCCGAATAAGAAACCGCCGCAAGGTGGTAGCGCGGCCTCTCGTTTTACGAGAGACTTTTACATCCCCCGCACCTGTTGATGCGGCTGACTGGAAGTCATCATGCGCGTTCCTCTTGCACGTTACCCGGAAACGCCTTGGGCGTTGCGCCAGGACTCCTTCGCCGATCCGAAAAACTCGCCGAGGACTCTCGATCGTATATCAAACTCTACCGGGTTTATTGGCAGCCCGATACCGGCCCGGCCCGAACGTACCCGAAACTCCCGAACACTCCCGAAACCATTTTTACTTGCGAACCATTCTTTTCTATAAAATTATCTTTCCTAATTATTAATTTTTTTTTTTATAAAATTATCTTTCCCTAATTAACAATTATAAATTATTTTTCATAAAATGTTCGTTCTCCAATTGACTATTATAATTTCTTTTTGTAAAATTGTCTTCCCCTAACTAACAATTTTTGTTTATGAAATTATCTCCTTGATTAACAATTTTTTTTATAAAATTATCTTTCCAAATTATTAATTTTTTAAATAAAATTATGTTTCCTAATTATTAATCTTTTTTATAAAATTATTTTTCTCTAATTAAGAATTTATTTTATAAAATTATCTTTACCTATTTAGCAATTTTTGTTTATAAAATCATCATTCCCTAATTAACCATTTTTTGAATAAAATTATCTTCCTGTAATTAACAATTTCTTTTCAGTTCCATAGTTTTTAAAAATTTTATAAATCACGTGACTTGAATACATAAAATCTGCTATCTGAGCAGGAATTTTTCAAGTGCAAAATAGAACTCGCGCGAGGGGAGCAGAAGCCGACGCGGAAAGAAAAGAAGACGTCGCGGGGTCTTGAAATAACCATGACTGCGTATGACCCAGATCCACGTGGCCAGCTTCTTTGGCACGGTCATGGTCGCGAATGATCCCGTTCTGCCGATTAAACGATGGACAGTCATAGATCTGTCTGACTGATCGTCTGGCCGACATCGTGCGGACACTTCGGCTGCTAACAGTTTCACGGTTGCGTCACTACCGGCAGCGATATGCACGAATGGTGATTGAAAGTGACATCGTGACATCTGAATGTACAAGGTGTCTCGAAAATGTTGTACTTGAAGGGGGCGAATGCCAAGGTGATTCAATGCAACTTTTTCCTTTGCGGAAATGCTCTCCGTGGCTTCGTTGAGGAGTTATTAACAAAAGAATACTGACCAATCGGAGCGCGGCTACAGCGTACAGACTCCGCCTCGGCGGCAGGCCCCGCCCAGTGTGACCTTGGTACGGGTTTTCGTTAATAACTCCTCAACGAAGCCACGGAGAGCATTTCCGTAAAGGAAAAAGTTGCTTCAAACGACCTCGGTAATCACCCCTATCAATTGCGACATTTTCATTAAATACAAATTTTTTGTTATATTATTTTTGTTGAATTTGTTTTCCATGCAACCAAGCTGCAATATTATCAAGTCCATGACAAAAGTGTCTCGTTTGTATAAGTGCACTCTGTGGATTCGTTACGGAGTTATCAACGAAAAACGCGGACCAATCACAGCGCGGTTAACAGCGGACGGACTCCGCCTCGGCGACAGGCTCCGCCTCTCATCCAACGTCCGCGTTTTTCGTTAATAACTCCTGAACGGAACCTCGGAGAACATTTTCGCAAAGGAAAAAGTTGCTTCAAATGACGTCAGGAATCATCTATTCTAATTCCATAAAATATTTTTGGGATAATCTGTCGAGTTTCCTAAAGTTTTTCATGGAATTCGCACACTGATTCACAAAATCATGTGCTGATGCAAATATTTTGTGACGCGCGTCTACTAAATCCGAAAATAAATCCCTCGGAAATTGTGAAAATGTTCAAGCGTCGAGAGGACCCGACTCCCATTGCCAAATCTGTTCGGTTCGACGCGGTTATGGCCGCACGTGGTAATAATAAAGTACAGTTTATACGAGCGGCGAGCGTACGCCGCATTAATTAAAGCGGTCGTGAAATAGAACGGGGTAAAAAATGTCTGGCAGGAATCCGGTGACGCGAAAAAGACACGGCCGGTAAATCATACGCGCGTGGCGTTAAATCTTCAGTTTTTCTCGCGCAGCCGAGTTTCAGGCCCTGAAAAATCGCCGACATTAAAGAGCCGATGCCATTCCGCTCTTTCTTCTCCCTTGTCCACGCGACCACGGGACACGGTGCGTGTGTGTGTACCCATTCAATGCAGAAACGCTCTCGGTGCGGGAATCGCGAATGCGGTAAATCTTCGCGGAATTTTATGAAAGCTGTCGCGACGCGCGGCGTCTTTTCCGTTCCTGACCTCGCTCGGACATTGTTCGAGGCGTATTAATAATGTAACTGTATATAAACAGCCGGCGCAGGTGTACAGAAAACGCGGCGCGGCAAGCCCCTTTTTAATTACGCCCGGAATCTCCTGCTGCTCGCAGGAATGTTTTCTTCTGTGATCGCGGCTTGAAAATTCAAATTGTTTTTTTTTTTTCAACAATATTTATCGCCGTTGTCGCCTCTCGAAGTATTTTTCGTGGATGCGGTATTTGATGGTCGGCATTTAATTTACTTTTTCTCAGACATTAGAACAATTTACCACGCGAAAAAGGAATTTTGAAAAAATTGGTGAGGAAATATTAAAATATTTTTTAAGCGTATTCTCTGCAATTGTTGCCAATTGCAATCCTGTGAAAACTTCTCTTTCACTGTATATTAAGGCTTGATCTATGAAAATGGGAACTGCAGGATCTAAGAAACCGCACGGTTTTTCTTAGATCGAGGCTTTACTGTACATCTTTTTAATCAGCTTAATCGAATGAAAGCAACTTTAAGAATTTTTTTCTTCTATTATTTTGATGCAATAATTGCAGTTTTAAGTATGTAATGATATTTGGTCCCCTCAGGGTTTCAAATCCATTCCGCCACCTCTCCCTTCACCAATCCTCAACTATCGCCTAATTTCAAGCGGGACCTACTTTTTATTTAACACGTGAAACGCACCCAGAGGGCCACTTCCCGGTTTTTTACCGAGCGGTCACCCATCCTAGTGCGTCCCCCGCCCTACGCCGCTTAACTTCGGTGATCGAACGAGGACCGGTGTTTTCAGCGAGGCAATGGTCGTTGATTAATGCAATTTTAAGAATTATTTTCTCCTACTGTTTTAATAAAATAAATGCAATTTTAAGAATTATTTTCTCCTACTGTTTTAATAAAATAAATGCAATTTTAAGAATTATTTTCTCCTGCTGTTTTAATAAAATAAATGCAATTTTAAGAATTATTTTCTTGTATAATTTTGACAAAATAGTTGCAACTTTAAAAATTATTTCCATCCATTGATTTAACAAAACAAATGAATCTTTGAGAATTATTTTCTTCTATAATTTTGACAAAGTAGCTGCAACTTTAAAAATTATTTCCAGCCATTGATTTAACAAAACAAATGAATCTTTGAGAATTATTTTCTTCCATAATTTTGACAAAATAGTTGCAACTTTACGAATTAATTTCTTCAATTGCTTTCAATAAAATAGACGCAACAGTCCTCGAAGTTAATGAAAATCAATTCCCCGGTGGTTAATTTTTGCCGTGCGCCGATTAACGTCCCGGGCGATCCGCGGTAATCGATAGCGCCACTTAGGGGCTCGCGGGAGCCACTCCGTATTTCCGTCGCCAATAGAAACGCGAAACACGGTGCATCAGGAGTTATCCGTGCGGCCTGTGAATCGATCTACCGAAGGCGCGAGATTAAACGTGCCGACCGCGAGCGGCAGCTTGGTAAATTTGCTTTCATAAGTTACGAGCAGAGGTCCGCCGCGCCGGTGGAGTTTACGCGAAGCGTACAGCATAGGCAAGCCCCCTGTGCCGTTACCGCGAATGCCGCGCATAGATCCGCAGATAATTCATTAAACAAGCGCTAAGAAGACGCGGGGCCCTCGGATCTAACGTCTAAATAGAAGGAATTTATTAATTTGATTCATCCTTCTCAATTTGCATCGCAGTCGTCCCGTGGACAGTCGAGTTACGGCCGCTTTGCATTTCGCATCCTGGTCAGGACAACGCGCCGCGCCGTGTTGGCGCGGACAACGCGCCCCGCGTTGGTTCGTACGCCCGCCGGTGACACGGAAGTATCAATTTCAGGTTCGGAATTCTTTTCGCCGACCGAGAACAGGCTCTTTTGAAGTAGATTTGCAAGCGTAATAAAGTGCAGAGTTCACCGTACATTTTCCACGATTCTTTATTAATAGGCCTGTTTGATGTTCGGCGAGAGCCTCGGCCGTCATCTTGAAGGAGCCTTTTGATGATGTCTATTATTAAATCGGTGAACGTGGATATCGCGCGCATAAATCAGGCGAACGACCTTTTTCAGTAGAAAGTCTACAACGCCAGTCCCGAATGTAAAACACGCCGCTAAACAAGCTGCCAGTTTACTCTGTCGCGTGTACAGGGTGGCGCAAAAATGTATGTCGAGGACACCATAGGTGAACAAAGAAGTAGCAACAATGATAGAAAATTCAAAATAATTTTTCCAGAGGACGGTCGAGAATCGAGCCTTTCACAAAGTTGGTGAAAGATAATTGAAAAAGAGAATATTTTTGTTTTCTTCACCTTGACTTTCATGGTCAAGGTCAATTTCGCAGCGTGTTTGTGTAAATTTCCACCACTTCGTGGGAGTGCAATCGGCAGACACAATTTCTTGATCATCCTGTACACACCGTCTCGAATGTACAACACAGCGCTAAATAAGTTACCAGTTTATTTAGTTGTACGTAGATACACGCTGTCCAGAAATTCGTCAACACTGCTTTTTTTAGACCGCCGATGCTCGCAGACGTCCGCGACATATGCCGGGTTGGTTCACGGCGTTTTATTTCGCGAAATCTACGATCGCCGCAGATGCAGTTCCTCGAATCGGACGTGGTAACGGCGTACGTTTATTGCCGAGTTCGCCTGCGAATTTCCGCGGAAGGAAAATAACGAGACCAAATCGACGAACACCGCCGTGTTGTCCCGAAACACGTTCCCGGAACTGATATTTACGTGATCATATTCCGGTCCGTCATTTTTCATGCGAAAAGTTTCTTTAGATTTTTAAAAAAGTTTCTTTCAATTTTATCCATCTCCCCCTACTACTTGTCTCCCGTCACTATAGGTATACTGGTTCCCCCACTACCAGAGTACCGGTCCCCCCACTGTCAGTGCACCGGTCTCCCCACTACCAGTGTACTCGTCTCCGCCCACTACCAGAGCACCGCCTCCCCACTACCAGTGCACCGGTCTCCCCACTACCAGTGTACTCGTCTCCGCCCACTACCAGAGCACCGCCTCCCCACTACAAGTGTATTGGTTCCCCCCACTACCAGTGTACTCGTCTCCGCCCACTACTGGAGTACCGCCCCCACTACGAGTGTATTGGTCCCTCTACTACCAGTGTACTCGTCACCGCCTACTACCACAGTACCGATTCCCCCATTATCTGTGTACTCGTCTCCGCCCACTACGAGTGTATTGGTCCCCCCACTACCAATGCACCGGTCTCCCCACTACCAGTGTACTCGTCTCCGCCCACTACCAGAGTACTGTCCCCACTACCAGTGTATTGGTTCCCCCACTACCAGTGTACCGGTTCCCCCACTACCAGTTTAGTCGTCTCCGCCCACTACCAGAGTACTGTCCCCACTACCAGTGTACCGGTTCCCCCACTACCAGTTTAGTTGTCTCCGCCCACTACCAGAGCACCGCCTCCCCACTACAAGTGTATTGGTTCCCCCCACTACCAGTGTACTCGTCTCCGCCCACTACTGGAGTACCGCCCCCACTACGAGTGTATTGGTCCCTCTACTACCAGTGTACTCGTCACCGCCTACTACCACAGTACCGATTCCCCCATTATCTGTGTACTCGTCTCCGCCCACTACGAGTGTATTGGTCCCCCCACTACCAATGCACCGGTCTCCCCACTACCAGTGTACTCGTCTCCGCCCACTACCAGAGTACCGATTCCCCCACTACCAGTGTAATCGTCTCCGCCCACTACCAGAGTATCGCCCCACACTACCAGTGTCCTGGTGCCCCCACTATCAACTATTTCCTATTAACCCCTACGGTGCCTTGCCTCGTCTATACTCCACAGGAGTTTGGTGAGGGGGCCCAGGAGTAGGGAGTCGTCTGTAAATGACCGTGTAAGAAAAATTTGAACGGCGTTCAAGGGTTGTAAGAGTAGGCGAAAAATGTGGAGACCGTAACAGATCCCTTATCCGCAGCTACCTCGTTAGAGGACGGTTACGGTTGACTGTTAGCTGTCCCCGACGATCACTGTTACCATCCTCCTAACGAATCGAGGAAGACCAGAACATCGCGGTACACCGTGTACCTTTAATTGGGGGTGGCTTGTAGCCGTAGCCGGTAGAAGCGAGTATCTCTGTTGCTTTCCGATCAGCCGGCTGATTTATCGACGACGAACGTCTATCTTACCTCCTGCGCGACTTCCGAATTAGGTATTTCACGTTTTCGATGCTTTGAATTCTAAAATGATTCGATTAGAATATATTTAATGGTCATCTGTATCGAGACGGAAACGTAGCGGGGTAGCAAAATTTCTGAAACCAGAAATGGGTATACGATTAATAAAATTTTCAAAAATTTACAACCTTGGAAGAGACGATTCCTGACGTCATTTGATGCAACTTTTCCCTTTACGGAAATGCTCTCCGTGGCCTCGTTGAGGAGTTATCACCGAGAAACACGGACCAATCAGAGCGCGGCTAGTAGCGGTACCGAGTGGCGGGACCTGCCGCCGCCGGGGCGGAGTCCGGGCGCTCTCCCGCGCGGCGATTGGTCCGCGTTTTTCGTTAATAACTCCTGAACGAAGCCTCGGAGAGCATTTTCGCAAAGGAAAATGTTGCTTCGGACGATCTCAGGAATCACTTGACGCCGGTAAAACATTTCTGGAACGCCCTGTACATTACATAAAGTTAGAAAAACGTTGCCCGTTGTGAAATCGCTGGGAAGAAAGTTAAAAGTATGGAATAGTTGTCGAGAATTCCAGGTGTCCCAGCCCGAGGAAGCATAATGTCCGCGCTGTCTCGTAACTTTTTCAATTCCCCATAAAGTTAGCCTCTCCCCGACGGGACGGCGAGGAGGTGTACAGTGTGTCGGGGCCGCGGGTTATTTTTACGGTTTAATTGCCGTTGATCGTCAGGCAACTCGTTAATGGGTGATAAATCAATCGGCGATCCTCGGCCGGTTTCGGGGAATCTCTCCGTGAATCGGATCGCGTCCGAGCCGATTTTCTGGGGGCACGGTCGCGTACAGGGGGCACCGTGCTTGCGCGCATATTCCCAAGGTGCACACGGTGGAAAGGAAAAAAGTTTACGAGCATCTCGTATTCTTTCGCACGGCTATTTTCGACGCGACGCCGGGGGCCCCGGGGGAATTTAATGAATGAAATTTGAACTTCCTCACGAATTGGACGGGTTCAACGGCACCATCACGACCGATTTGTTTGAGCCTGCGAGAGAGGCCACGACCATTCGCGATTTCCTTTCTCGTCGCAGAACGCGAGAACCCCCAGGCCGGTCGCTGAACAAAGAAACATTTAAGAATTTATTTAGTAATCTATTTTTAATTTAAAACAGAGACGAGTGCGAGTCCAGTCACAATTATAATCGGATTTTGTCTTGCGTATTCTCTATGCTTCATTTATTCCAGGTCGGTTTAGAATCACGAAATTTTTTTCATCCAAAAAATGCTATTACAGTCTACGGGTGCGTTCCCAAGGTCATTTTGAGTAATTTTGTCCTTTACGAAAATCCTCTCGGAGGCTCCGTTGGGGAGTTATTGACGAAAAACACTGACCAATCGGAGCGCGGCTACCGCGGACGGAATCCGGCGCGGCCAATGCCAACGCTCCGCTCAGCGGGGACCGCGCTCTGATTGGTCCGCGTTTTTCGTTAATAACTCCCGCACGAAGCCTCGGAGAACATTCTCGCAAAGGAAAAAGTTACTCGAAATGACCTTGGGAATCGCCTCGCTCAAGGAAGTCCATCGCCGGGAACCGAAGCAGAAATTTTTTTTACTTTTGACAACATGATCCGGGAAATCGATTGACGGGTGAATCATCAAGGATTCAACGCCCAACTCGGTCAGGGTGCACGGGCGCCACTTGAAGATTCGTCTGCCAAGAAAATCTGGAAACTCGTTCTAGCATTACCATGGCAAATGTCCAATCTGGACCGTGTGCCACCTACCAACGCGTTCACTGCGAAATGTGCCGGGAATGCGGCCGTAAAAACGCTTAGGCTACTTGCAACTGTCTCTTCGCGAACCCCGTAAATTCTTTTGTCGTCCGCGAGATGACGTACTTAATTATACAGATAAATATTCCGTTTCGGTTCTCTAATATTACTATCTAGCAATTTTGCAATTTAAATTATTCTCAACGTTCCGATCCGGATATGGCCAATTGTCAAGAGAAATTTGCGTCTGCAAAGTATTGTATAATGTAACGTACGTTTAACAAATTGTTTAACAAATATTAGATCGAATCTGTACCGCCGAAATCATTAATTGATTCATTATTAATTATACAGAACTTGGTGAAAATTCATTTTACACTACCCACATAGTGAAAAAACTCGTCTTCAGCACAAACAATTTTTTTTTAAACTAAAAGTTGATTTTTACAACTTTTTTATCCAAGACCGTGTCAAAAATTTTAAAAATGCATTTTGTAGCTTCAAATGAATGCTGAGTTATATACAATTAAAAATCCGCATTGATCACAAATTACAGCAATTATATGCTCTTCAGCAAGTCATTAAATTGTTATTCGATATTACTAATTGGATAAATGAACTTAACGTGCCAAGAAAATCTCAACTATTATCGAATATCAGATAGACATTATAAAAACTCGTGGCATAAGATGAAAGTAGGCTAATCGTTCTCCAGTGTTCAGAGCTGGGATTCAAAAACCTCGGGAATGGCGTGGACAGTAATCCTCTGAGTTATTGAAACATTGAGTTTGACGACTGTTAAACGGTGAAAGGTCTAGCTTCCCATGGCGCTGCGCTATAAAATTTTCAAAACTTGATTGCAAATATTAAAAGACGGAATTCTCGGATCGACTTTTAGACTGTCCCGTGGATTACCTAATTGATGATGTAGAAGCGAAGCGGAAGCGTTCCTAAGTTAGCAGGTCTAACGATGCGAATGGGTCTGTGCATGTGGTCGTCGTCCGTGGAGTTTTACTGTGGGACAGGCTTCACGAATATTGAAGCTGTTGGCATAGAATTTGCAAACTGTTATCAATTTCCACGTTCGTTATTGTCGAATGTTCACCACTCGGAGGCTTTGATTAATGGAGCCAGATTGTTTCGACAAACTGGTTAGGCCGCTTGAAAATTGCTAGAAGACTCGAGAAGAATTTTTCAGGAAATAGGGGCATGATTCGAGCTCAGCTATTTGGGAAATATTTAAAAAAAAAATCAGTAGACTCAATCTAAAAGATGGATCTACGTATTATTTTCAGCTTCATAAAATTATTAAAGAAGCAATTTTTATTTGTCATTCAGACTCGCAGTCTAGCGATAACCTCAGTCATGTTTATCTATTCGCGCAAGGGTTTCACAATGCCTCGCGCGTACGAGCATCGAGCCGTGACTGAGGAAGTGTAAGAACGGAAGAAAACAAGAATGCCTGTTTATGCAAAGCACTCTGCTCCACGCTGTTCCCCCACGCGGCCGCCTCGGCCCGGTCACGTGACGCGCTCCGTCTCTGTCGCGCATGCGCCACAGCGTCACGTGACTGGTCCGCTAGCGGCGGGGAGTGGGTAACTTTTTCCCCTAAATTCGTGCTCCCTCCCCTGATCTGGCGACTCTGGCCTGCAGATACGTCTTTGTGCTGCAGGCACGCCGAGTAGGAGGCATTTTCGCAACTGTTTCATTCTGGCAACACGCGAGTCTGGAAAGGAATTCGCGAGAGAGAGAGAGAGACGAGTCCCTAGAGAGGTCACTTGGACGATGACTTCTAAGGAGGATGCGCCGGAGCGGAAAACGTATTTTTAGACGACAACCGAGCACCAATATTTTCATGTTGCCGGCCCCGTACTTATTTAGGCTGGCTCTCTGAATATTTTCAGGAAGTCTGGAAATCTACCTCATCGAGAATCGAACGTCCCGGCTTTAAGGATTTATCGCGACTGGACGGCGGATCTTTCTGCAAAATAGAAATTTTTCACAATCAATTTTCAGGAACACGGGCCATATAGAAATTATGAAATTCCTAAATTCAAAATCATTTTCCATCATACTTTGTCAGAAATGCATAAAATCCCCAGTCCAATTGCAATAATAAATAATAATTCCTCGTGGACGCATCTCTGCAACGCACTATGGGGTATAATTGACCGATCTAGCTGCGTAGGGCGGGGAATGCACTAGGATGGGTGACCGCTCGGTAAAAAGCCGGGAAGTGGCCCTCTGGGTGCGTTTCACGTGTTGTTGGCGAAATAGGTCGTTCGGAACCCACCTTAACCCGGCTACGCTTTAAAAAAAAGGCACTTAATAAGTTGTTTTGGGTTTTGGATAAAATATTTTTTAATTTTCTATTTATCTGTTGTTATTAACGTAAATTACATACTAATTAAAAATTACATTCTCTTGTACAATAAGTGCAAAGCGAGGCTCTGTGCTCTTTACAAATGAATTTTGAACAGTTGGTACGATATACATCGTATTTGTGATCTTTTTTATTGGTCTCACTGCAAAAAGTACACCGTCCTCTGACCCTTTTTTTATGGTAGTGCAATATCTTCAGTTCTTGTTCGTCGCTTGTTATGGTCACGAATGTGGTGACCATAATAAAAACACGTATGGACCCCAAATGGACCCCTAACGCCATACGTGTACCAATTTCATTACAAGTATTTCAAAAAGGATTTTAAATATTTTTTTTTTTTAAGTGGAAGAAAGATTTTAATAAATTATTCTCCGCCAAGAAATTTCAGACTCATCGGCCATTCCGTTTGGAAGTTACAAGCGCGCAAAGAATGCTTCGGGTCCAAATGGACCCAATAAGCGTAGCCGGGTTAATAAAGAGTAGATTCAGCTTGAAATTAGGCGATAGTGAGGATTGGTGAGGTGGTGGAATGGATTTGAAACCCTGAGGGGACCAAATATCATTACATACCAGCTAGAGAACGGTGGATTAGCAAATCCCGAACCTGCCATCTTGATGGATCACTTAGTCCTCGAATTTTTAATTGGTGTCTCGAGTGCTGCGCTCGGTAAAACGATAAAAACTACGAACAACGACTTACCATCCCGTGACAAAGGCTGACGCTAACGCAGGAAGCAGGATCTCCGTCTACGGTGCCGCTGTAAAAGCATCCAAGTTCATGGCCCGGATGTTCCCTCCTGCTGGTATTCGCGCTCATGTGAGTTATCTATACAAACAGCGAGAAACAATCGCGGTGTAATCAATCCGAAAATACATTCCGCGGTGTTGCTTCTATTTTCACTCGTACAATGATTCGGGGAACCGCGTACACACATATCTCGACTCGCAAATGGACGGTGTCAAGAGCCGGCGCTTGAGACCGTTGTGAAAAACCTTTATTTCGATTAACACACATCGACCGCCGTGTCGGTTATATAATTCGGTGGCACACGATTGCGCGTTCATCTTGAACGTTAATTTTGGACATAACTGGACTGTAAATCGTGTGTTCTAATATACAGAATTTTTTAAACAGATTTTTATGTTGCATTCTAGTATGTTTTAATAGATTCTAGTATATTTTAGTAGATTCTAGTATATTTTAGTAGATTCTAGTACATTTTAGTGTAATCTAGTATATTTTAGTACATTCTACTAAAGTTTAGTGTAGTCTAGTATATTTTAGTATATTCTAGTACATTTTAGTGTAATCTAGTACATTTTAGTACATTCTACTAAAGTTTAATGTAGTCTAGTATATTTTAGAACATTTTAGTATATTCTAGTTCTATATTGTAGTATAGTATACTATAGAATTCTAGTATATTTTAGTATATTCTAGTACATTTTAGTGTAATCTAGTACAGTTTAGTACATTCTACTAAAGTTTAGTGTAGTCTAGTACATTTTAGTATAGCTTAATACACTTTAGTATATTCTAGTATATTATAGTATAGAATTCTAATATATTATAGCAAATTTTAGTACATTCTACTAATGTTTAGTGTAGTGTAGTACATTTTAGTATGGTTTAATACACTTTAGTATATTCTAGTATATTATAGTATAGAATTCTAATATATTATAGCAAATTTTAATACATTCTACTAAAGTTTAGTGTAGTCTAGTACATTTTAGTATAATTTAATAGACTTTAGTATATTCTAGTATATTATAGTATAGAATTCTAATATATTATAGCAAATTTTAGTATAGTATACTGTAGAATTCTACATTTTATATAGATAATTCTATATTTTAGTATATCCTAGTATACTTTATTGTATTTAAAAAATGTGGCAGTACCACAAATGCACGAATATCCACTGGAAAGTAAAAAGATACTTTCTAAATATGTATGTTACGCGCAAACAGCTTCTGAAAGTTTGAATTTGAATAACAGTACGCATCTTGCAAACAGAAAATGTGTGAAAGAACGCAGGGTTATTTAACAATTTCTTGCGCAAACCCTGCAAAATTTCTACCGAGCAAATTCGCGTCGCGTGTTCGAACAAAACAACAACAACAACAACAACGAAAACGAAAAGAAGGAAACGGAACAAAATCGCGAAGTTTAATACTCGGCTATCGGATATTCATAGCGAAACATTTAAAACAATTTAAAAACCATCATATTACACGGCCAGCCGCGCTTTTAACACCTCGGCTATTACGAGCATCGATGCGCGGAAGCGACATTATGCAAGTCCCAGCAGCGCGGCGCTGCAGCGTTGAACCATCAAAGATGATATCTTGTGTATTAGCATAGTAATAACGCGCTAGCATCGTATAACGTAATGGGATTAACATCGATGAAAGCGTCTCTGGTTAGATTGAATTATCGCCTACGGAATGGAAGCTCCAAACAAACGAACCAGCGATATTTCGTGTGTCTAACGTCGGTCTAAAAATAATAAATTCTAATAGTAATTAACAATAATTTATAACAAATTCAATTCTCTTGTTCGTCTTTTGTGATTATATCGGTATTTAACATTTGTTTGGAGCGAAAGTTCGTGGTTTCTTTTAAATTAACATTAAAGACAACAATATTTTATGATAATTTTTAGTTTGTCAATAACGTAAGCTCAAAAATGGCAAGAAGTAACATAGAACGGACTAGAAATATTTCATTTTTAATTATTTATACGTTAATTAATTAACTTAATTATAAATATTAATTATAACAATATTTAGTTATTTTTTCTTTGAATTTTCATTGAAATACACTACGAACTTTCGTTCAAAATATTACCTTCAGAAATAAACAATATTTATTTATTTTATCTTTGAATTTTTTTGTTCTAACCCAATACAGTCGCCAGATTATTTAACACCTGTCCTCACTCTACCTTCCCCTTCTACACTGCTATTCCCCCATGCTCCCGCACGGCCGGGTCACGTGATGCGTTCCGTCACGGTGTCACGTGACTATTCCGATCCGGAAAAACTATGATACATTTAATTGTTAGTATTAAGATCAGTACTCACTTTAAAATGCGGCGAAATGAAACTGGAGTCGTGTGCCAAACGCAGCCGGAAACGTCTTCCGAAGGCAGTGAACTCGTACTGAGGATGAGGATCCCAGACTTTGGCTGTAGCGAGGCGAAAGTGACCACTGTGGTGCCTCTTGGCAGTAGAATATGGATCAGCTGCGAACACATTATTCATTCTATTATTAATAATCATTATCAACGACCATTATCTTTTTTATTAGTCTGCAGATTTTACAGTGAAGCCTTGATCTAAGAAAAATCCCTCCACTGCGGTTTTTCTTAAATCGAGGCTTTTCTGTAATTACAATGTGTACTGCAGACCTTTATGCAAAATAAACATATTTTTCATAGACTGGAGACAAACTTTCTTATTTTTTAAAAATAATTTTAGCTAGTTATAAATATTGGCAGTCCCAAAATTTGTTTATTCTTTCTATTCCATTAAATTTACTTAAAAATCCGGTATAATAAAGATTACAATTTATATAAAATATTTAATAATAAATATTATAATATTATAATATTAATAATAAATATTTAATATTAAATACTAATAATAAATATTTAATATTAAATACTAAAAACTAATAATATTAAAAACTATTAAATTTTTTTTGCAGTTGTCGGAGAATATTTTTATTTTGTACAAAGTCTATTCGCATAAATTATTCAAGTGTTGGTATATGCACGCCTATCGTGACAGACTTTGTATGGCGATCAGTCTTACTTCACACGCCGAACAGAAGAAATCCGTGCTAGTTACCAACTAGTTCATTTGTCACGAGTAATTGTTGACGATTGGCAGGCGACAAGCGACCGATGCGTGACAAAACAGCAATGTCGCGTTCCTGCGTTAAACTCGACGTTGTACCGTTCGAACAATTCTTTTCCTTTGACCATGCTCGCGCCTATCTAGTTTCACATCTCACCGCAAACGTGTTCTACACCGAAGACTACTATTTCGGTAACTGTTTCTTTTTTCCTTTTTCTATTCTGCATCTGGAATTTTAATTCACCTCTGTTGTACACGCGAACTGAGCGAATACAACGTACATGGAAAATTCTGGTAAATTATTATTCATTGTGAATAGTCATTTGTAACGAAAAGTAGATCCATTGCAAAACAGTGAAAATATTCAAACAATTGTATATTATTTTTTTAAACAAATCCATGGTAAATCAATTAATGAAAAACCTGGTTCACTAAATTCCATTTTCTTTAAACAACCCCTCCAAAAATCTTTATAATAAAAAATACGTCCACAGTACATAAAAAAATATTTTTAACCCAAGAATCTAGTTCACTGAATTCCATTTTTTAAAAACAGTCCTTCCAAAAATATCTAAAACACAAAATACATATAAAATATGTAGAAAAATATTTTTTTAAAGGTGGAGTAACATTTAGATGCCTCTGGGTCCATTTTGACCCAGTGTTCAGAAAGATATTACTCACTCTTGTTCATTAATTCCAATTAAAAATTGTGCAATTGACAAATAGAAAAATCAAAATCAATAAATTCCATTTTTTTAAACAAAATTATTTTTAAAGCTAGAGTAATATTCAGATACATCTGGGTCCATTTTGACCCAGTGTTCAGAAAGACATTACTCACTCTTGTTCATTAATTCAAATTAAAAATTGTGCAATTGACAAATAGAAAAATCAAAATCAATAAATTCCATTTTACCACGTTTTTTTTAAAAATTGTCTTTAAAGCTAGAGTAATACTCAGATGCGTCTGGGTCCATTTTGACCCAGTGTTCAGAAAGACATCATTCACTCTTGCTGATTAATTCCAGTTAAAAATTGATAAAAAAAAATGAATGGACCCAGATAAAGTAGCATTGAAAATACGAAAGATTGCTGAGCAGCTGCCGAAACGCTGCAAAACATTTCAGCGTGTGCAATTATCGAAACGGTCCGGCTGCCAAGTGTCCAAGCACATTTAATTATTTATGATGATAATATTCCGGGCGGCGTTGTTCCAACAGGGCGACATTGCAGAATAATAAAGTTTCATAAAACAGAAAGATCCGGTTCCAAGAAGCGGGACATTGTATCTGCCAAGTGGGAGCCGCGTGCTCATCAATATTTTCGCTATTAAATCAGGATTAGCCTAGATTGGCGGCGGAGGAGCAGAGTGGGAGGCAAGAACGAATAGGAGGAATCGGGCCCGGT
This sequence comes from Lasioglossum leucozonium, assembly GCA_028454225.1. Classification (NCBI taxonomy): domain Eukaryota; kingdom Metazoa; phylum Arthropoda; class Insecta; order Hymenoptera; family Halictidae; genus Lasioglossum; species Lasioglossum leucozonium. The sequence goes on from CM052213.1 coordinate 2,001,697, forward strand.
GCCATTCCGCAACCCGACGATTTACGCTTCCGAGAAACGAGATCGCAGATCGATCGTGTCCTTTATAAATATCTGGTTCCGTCCGCGCGTTGTCTGCGTTTTATCTGGTTTTATCGGCGAGGTGGTTGCGTTTCGTGCGTGTGGCACAATCGAGAACTTAACGAGCTGAACTCGATAAAGGTGGTGCACGAGGCTCGCGGCTTCGGAACGCGTCGAACCTCACGCACGCGTGTTCCATCATCGAAATGCATCGGAACGCATCGCGGTCTAATTGCGCTAATTTGAATCGCCGCGGATCCGCGTTCTTTCGCGCGCCGGCCGACCAGCGACGGCTGCGAGCGATTCGCGAACAGAGATAGCGCACGGTTCGAAAAATCTCTAACGGAACTGTCAACATCTCATCCCCACCACTCGGCGAGACTCACGCGCAAGTGAACCAAAATATTGTAACTTATTTAATCTTTTTTTGTTTGTGGAACTTTGAATATCGTTTGCGTCTTGTTTTTTCCGATTAAAACGAGACCAAATATGATACAATCACGATTATATTACTTCTGTAATAGGCGATTAAAGTTTCAGACCTCTGAATCAAAAATTGAAC
>CM052213.1:2002397-2183452 GCA_028454225.1 Lasioglossum leucozonium
GGGTCTACAATTATTAGGTTAATTAACAAGAAATTTACGTATGATAGCACTCCTAGGCAGACGATTTTCTCTAAATGTACGAAGAATTTAATATTTGTATTTCCAGCATATTAACCGATTTCCCTAGTAATATTTATGGTTGGTCCTCTAGAACCACTGGTCCACTATAAATGCTACTAGGGTTACATGTCAATGTTTCATTACATTTCAAAGTCATTATACCATAGAGAAAGTATAAATTAGAGAAATACTGACAATTACTTTTCGGTAGTCTTATTGAATATTCATATGACAAATAATTTGTTATTCGTATGGTGTTATCCTCTCGAACCGGCTTGACGTCAACGAAAAAACTGAATAAAGGACTAATTAAATAACTAACCAAGTAGCTACTAAATAAATTAATAGATAAATGAATAGAAAAAAGCTGAATAAAAATCTCAATATTCGTCGCACGGTGTAGCAAAAGAGGTGTGCGGTTTGGAGTGGGGGATTAGCCAATCACGATCGATCGATCATCGATTCTCCGACCATGCTACATATCGTGATACATAAACAATATTATCGTGAAATACAACTCACATGGATCCTCGAACTGATTCTCGCTAATCTTCGTGAGTCGAACGTACTCCAGATCTGCTTTCGGCGTAGATGGCGCCTCGATCGATTTGTTTTGCCTCTTCGAAGTTTCCATCGGTTTAGGAATCACTGCAACAGAAGCATAATCCTCAGTATAATAAAATGGACATCGGTAATCTTCCAATTGCATGTACATTAATTTGTTGCAATTTATTATTTTATTTCTGTTTTATCGTCTTCTTTTGACCATCTTATTTCCACTTATCGAGCTAAATATAGTTCCAGCGATTTCATCAATCGCTATTTCCTATGCAAATGTACAAAGACAGTATTGACCTCTTCCTAGGGTCTGTGGGTTTATTGAAGAGCGCCTCGTGCAAAGTATATTGACCTTCGCGCGCTATTAGTATCACTCGTTACAAAATTGCAAATCTTTTCACAGCAATTGATTTTTATGCATTAATGAATGGCCATTAGACGTTTTCTTGAATTAATTATCCAGCGTAATGATTTACGACACTGAAACAGTTACGTTTATTTACTGAGAGGAAAAAATACAGATAAATTATGTCACCAAGAGGAGAATCTCATTACCCACTTATCACGGTTAATAATTTGCAAGACACTGTTGGCTTTCCAATATTTTATAAAAAATTGTCTTTATATAGAAAATGTGGAAATATTATAATTCACAAACAAACAAGCATAAATTTAACCTATTGTAATTTCGTAAAAAACAATGTTATAGCAACAAACTTGGACTCATTTTAAAGCCCGAAGATTCTACATTCATATGCCAATATTAATTTTCCTCTAAGATATTTTTGCACGTTGCAACAGATGAGAAACTGAGGGTCCATTTTCCCCCAAAAATGGTGCAAATTCAAACCTCTGTGGAACTGTTCAAAAATTTTTTTCGGGAATAAATCTTCCACAGATTTGAAGAATGAAGCTTCCTTTTTCCAACGACATCAAAAAACTTGACCTACGATTTTTTTTAGCCGAGTTATCAAGCTCTGAATGAGAGGTGTATATTGGTTCGATACAAAACTGAGGAACTAGTGCAAACTAATACGCCGCACGTTCAAAACTCAATAAGTCGACTAAAAAAAATCGTAGATCAATTTTTTTGGTGTCGTTGTAAACAGGAAAGTTCGGTCTTTAATTCCGCGGAAGATTTGTTCACGAAAAAAATTTTTCATTATTTTTGGAGAAAATCAGTTTCCCACCTGTCGCGTGTGAAATTGTTACAAGCATCCCGTATCCGTGCTACTGTAATCGTTTACAGAAGACTATAGCTGTTTGAATAGCAGTGGCATCTAGCGTGAGATAAGCCGATGTGTCTATAATACAAATTTAAACGTGGATTCGCGCGATAACCCCGTTTTAACTTCTGCGCTGAATCGGAATTAGTCGTCAGTCGGGTATCTGTCTCACTATCCGTCCGATAAATAACGGACGGAGGAAAAAAGCCGCGGATGACGGGGAACCGTGCGAACGACGAACGTTGTTGCGCAACAACGTTGCTTAGAATCGATTAGCCGACCTTCCCTGTCGCACAAAAATCGAAATTCTTTCGCAGTATCTCATCAACCTTGACCAACAGCATCGCGAGCGTGCATCATGATCTTTTAATTCGATGATTTATCCGAGAGTCACCCGTGACTCCTCGAAAACAAAGGAACGGTCGGCACTTTGCCAATGCAACATTTTTGGAACACCCTATAAAAATGTATAGTTCTTGTGACTTTCATTACTTTCACTTGAAAAAAATCACACATACAGCTCAATTAACAGTAAATATGTGTGTAAAATTTTAATGTAAAAAGTTCAACAGTTCCTCTGAAAAAAATTGCTAAAAATTGACAAAACAGCCTTGACTATTAGGATACCCTTGAAATCATACCCTATATAAAAATATATAACTCCTGTGATCTTGATTATTTTGACTTGAAAAAAATCACACATGCACTTCAACTAACAACAAACACGTCTGCAAAATCCTAATGCAAAAAGTTCAACAGTTCTCCTAAAAAAAATTGTTAAATATTGAACAAACGACCACAAAAATTAGAATACTCCTGAAAACATACTCTAATACATAACTCCTGTGATTGTCATCACTTTTACTTGAAAAAAATCACAGATGCACTTCAACTAACAACAAACACGTGTGCAAAATCCTAATGCAAAAAGTTGAATGGTTCTCCTAAAAAAAATTGTTAAATATTGAAAAAACTACCGCGAAAACCAGAATACCCCCTCAGGCGGACTCGCGAGTGCAGCGCGAAGGACAAAGCCGACTGTTTATTAACTCCGCGGCGTTGTTAACGATCCGCTGGGGCGAGGCTCCGGGTTCAGCATTACCTTCGGGTTCCACCTTCGACAGATTCCCCGACGAAGGTAGACGGCCAGGCTCGTAAATCTCAGTCAGCCGATAATTGATCCAGCCGATCTGAATGCCGGGTTACGCGAACTCAATCAAGCCGCGAACAATGACGAGCAAACGATTTCCTGGTGTATCCGGGGATACACAGACTGGTGCACCGTGGGTCCAGGCGGAAGGGGACGTCACATTTCTCGGGGGCCTGTCGGCGTGACGCTAATTAGGCTCCGAGCAAATCGGCCGACCGCTGATTGGAAAACGCTGCGTCGCGTCGTGTCACTTTGCTCCGCGCCGGACTGGGCCGGGTCGGGCCGGGTCGGGCCGGCGTTTTTCGTGGAACCTATCCGTTCGAGCGTTCACGCGCAGCCGAGCGCGTTAATTGCGCATAAGCGGCGATCGAGTCAGCTAGAAAGCCGCAATTATCGACGGTACTTAACTGGAAAAACATTGTTTCACCTTTTTTTCTTCTTTTTCCGCGTGCACGCTCCTGCCGCAGGAATTCTTCTTCCTCGCGTTTCTTGAAAACGTAACCTTAACCGAATCCGTTTATGCGGAACAGTGAGGTCTCGTTGCAGCGGACGATTAACATTCTTCCGTTTAATGGTGATTTTAACGAAATTAACGGTAATCGATGCGCGCTGTAATCGCGGCTTTAGGAGGCCGCACTAATTGTTTTCTTAGAGGCGGATTGTTTACTGTAAACGGTCGTATTAGTCACTGCTTTTATGACTCGCGTTGCTTTGTTAGTCACCAATTATTACAGAATTTTACTGGAATTAGGAAAATTAATTTTTATGTTGAAATAATAAAATAACTAATTTTAACACTGTGAAATTATTATTATTATTATTATTATTCTGATTGTTGTAGCTGATAATTAGTTGAAAAACAAGAGCAACAAGAAAATTTTTGCATAAAAATGCAATCTAGAATTTCATGTTCAATAAATCCGAAATCAGGAAAATTAATTTATCTGTCGAAATTGTCAATATTGAAATACCAAAATAGTTGAAAAAATTATTAAAAACTTTCTGATTGTTGTAGGTGCTAATTAGTTGAAGATGAAATTCCTGCTCCTGTAGCTTGCAACAAGAAAATTTTTATTCTCCATAAAAATGGGGATCCAGCTGTCTGCAGCCTAGATGTCTAGATGATTGATGAACGCGATACCCCAGAATCACACTCTCCAGAAACAGTTTCCTCCGTGTGCTCTCATGGCAGATAAAATACCAATGACCCTACAATAACTCATGCGATGATACCAAGGGAACGTCACGATAATCCGTGCAAACACTGGACAGATAATCCGATGTGCACGTTACTAAATATTCATAATTAGATGCAAGGAAAAAGAATAACCCGGGTCAACCGATGACCCAACCCGCTTTTTTCATCGCGTCGACTGTCGTAAAAGAGATTCCAGAGCATTGTTTCGCTAGCTTTCAGCAGCTGTATGTACAACAACAACAACGTGACGTGCATATCTACATAAATGCAGACATCTCAGACTTAGATAAGACAGCCTCTTTTTAGGGACCAACAAACTCGCTGAACACGGCTATTAACGTGCTCCCGGTTTGGCGTAGTTTTCCAGGATTATAGTTCTTGTGCCTCTCGTGCTCGTAGCTACGAGCTGAGCGGTGGCATAAGAAATTATTAGACAGCATTTATGACAAAAATCAGCAGATGTTAATTAAAACAGTCAATTAGAAATTTTGATAATACTGTTAAATTGTTGTCAACCTATTAAACATATTAAAAAAATTTTATATTTCATTCCAGTTTGTTGCAATTCAGGTAGAAAATTTTTATATTGCATAAAATTGTCTGGAAATGTCATGGTATTTTTATATGTACAATATTTTTGCAGAAAGAAATACACAATCATTTGTATGAGTAGATGTAATATAAAACAGTCAATAGAAAAATTTGATCATAATGTTAAATTGTTGTCAAACCTATTAAACATATTCAGAAAATTTTATATTTCACTCCTATTTGTTGCAATTCAGATAGAAAATTTTTATATTGCATAAAGATCGGTTGTCCGGAAATATCATGGTACTTCGGCATGTACAATATTTTTGCACAAGAAAATAAACAATTATTTGTTTACAAGTATTTGATGAAGGACTGCCCTGTTCAATAAAGGACGCGTGGTCACCGTAAACACACGCGGACCAGATAGAAAGCTCGAGCGGTTCCAGACAGGCTAGCCCCTCGCAATGAACGTGGCCATCGATAAAAATTCGTTTTGTTTGTACAGCCTCTGCGAACGAGCAGTCCTAACAAGCACGGCAGAGAGTGAAAGAGAAAGAGACGCGCTGGCGAGTTCGTATCGAGTAACCTAACCACCACGCCTAGCGACTGCAATGTCTCAATTATTGGCGCGTTAATTTACGATATCCTCTCATTATAGCGATAGAGAATTCTGCGGTAGTCCCCGTGGCATAGGGGCCACGGTACGGTAGACTCCGAGGCATAGCGTATTGGTTAGCCGCGCAGTGTTACGGAACGTATTGGTACGCGGCGTATTAGTAAGCAGCGTATTGCTATGCGGCGTATTGGTATGCAGCGTATTGGTACGCAGCGTGTTGAGTTGAGGGGTATTGGTACCGAGCGTATTGGTACGACGTGTGCTGATTCGGATCGTATTGGTACGGCGCGCATTGATTCGGGGCGCATTGATTCGAAGCGCATTGGTTTGTGGCGTATTGGTACGGAGCGTATTACTTTGCAGCGTATTGCTTCTCAGCGTATTGCTACGAGGTGTATTGATTCGCAGCGTATTACTTTGCAGCGTATTGCTTCGCAGCGCATTGGTTCGTGGCGTATTGGTACGGAGCGTATTGATTAGGATCGTATTGATTCGCAGCGCATTGGTTCGTGGCCTATTGGTACGGAGCGTATTGATTAGGATCGTATTGATTCGCAGCGTATTGAATCGCAGCGTATTTATTCGCAGCGTATTGCTTCGCAGCGCATTGGTTCGTCGCGTATTGGTACGGAGCGTATTGATTAGGAGCGTAATACTTTGCAGCGTATTGCTTCGCAGCGTATTGCTTCGCAGCGTATTGATTAGGAGCGTATTGATTCGCAGCGTATTACTTTGCAGCGTATTGCTTTGCAGCGTATTACTTTGCAGCGTATTACTTCGCAGCGTATTGCTTCGAGGCGTATCGGTACCGGGCGAATTGGCAAGACGCGCGCAGCTGAAAACGCAGCGTGCGTTTCACAGTGAAGCTGAACAATGAACTGAGAAATTTTGACGTCCCACTCGAGGGCCAGCAACACATGGTATCCTGGCCGTGTGTCGCTGAACAAAGGGACTTTACGTCATGTCCGAGGAGATTAAACGCCGCTTACTAAATGTCGACGCGTGGGCGGCCCCGACGTGGCTCCGTGCATTGTACAATTGCATAACAATGCACACACACGCTTGACCGGGGGGGAATAGGGATTTGGTGATCCTAGGACAACGTTGTTACCGATTACGCGGCGGACGGGCACGGGCAACGGGCACTCTCCGCGATAAGGGGACGACAATAACGCAGCTCCGCGAGAGCTTTTCACTGTGTCTGTACATGCGTTGGTCACGGTTTGGGATCGTTCTAGCACCGTGGAAACTATTTTAATGTGACCGGATTGGGAACGATAAAATGTCTGTTTAGCGCCTGCCTGTCGCAAATTCCTTGGTGGTTTTATGTTTTTTAAAAATCGATTTCCCAGCGAAAAATTCTGGAAAAATTCGTGCTCGAGTATGCCGTCAGGTAGAACGTTCACGAATTTTTTCATAATTTTTTCACAAACAAACAGGTAGCAATAAATCAATCTTGCCGACGCATCTGGAGCTTGTGCATGAAAAAAACGAATAGAACGACGGTACGAAATGTGCCAAAAGCTTGATGGGGCAATTGTGAATAATGGTCGGTTCCCACGCCTAATCAGCGCGTCTTGGTGAAAAAGGCTAGTTGCGATTCATGCGACCCACCCTACGCCAATCGGGTTAATATTTCCAGGGCCCATTAGATTGACCACCGATGCGTACGGCTTTATCGATCCGGATCGAGGAACGAATAATAGAGACATTGTGTGGCAGCCAGCCAGTCCAGGCCGAGCAGTTTAACAATTTTACGGCGGCGCACCAAGAGAGAGAGAGAGAGAGAGAGAGAGAGAGAGAGAGAGCAACAAGATCAAATCGGCGACAATAAGCTTGTCGAATAACTCCGCGGCGCTCGGTTCGATTTTAGCCGGCCGTGTGCTCATTCTGTAATTTCATTTGAGGGCTGCATTACCTGTTGCGCAATCCATTGTATTCATAACGGCTGGTTCTAATGTACTATCATTACAGAACTATAAAGGATACAGGCATTCTTTTTTCTCGTCGCGAACGATGCGAGTAGGTCAGCTCGATCGTCGACTCGTACCTGGAGAACTTTAAAGCGTAATTTACGACGCTTTATTTCGGTCGTGAAAGCATTCGTGAGATTATTATCTATTATAGTTTATCCATTAGTCACTCCGCTACGACAGAAATGCTGTTCTACGGAGCGGTGCATCTAAAGATAGCTACCCAAAATTCATTGCGACTCGGGTAAAACATATTTTGTCTGCAATTTTCGTAGTACACCGAACTCTATTTTTACCAGGTCGAAAAACAGGCCAGACAGTCATGATTCAATCATTTTTCTTAAAAAATGGTATAAATTCAAACGTCTGTGGAACTGTTCAAAAATTTTTTTCGGGAATAAATCTTCCACGGATTTGAAGATTGGAGCTTCCTCTTTACAACGACGCCAAAAAACTTGATCTACGATTTTTTTTAGCCGAGTTATCAGGGTCTGAATGGAGGGTGGAAATGGAGGTACTAAGTTCCAGCCTCTGAAACTGGAAGTCTACAAATCCCGTTCTCGATAGTAGAAACACTATGTATTACCCTGTAATAACTGTCAAAGAGTTAATTTAAGGCTACGACCACTAGCACTTAGGCTCTATTCTACTAACTACTCTAATGCTAGTCTCACGTTGACGCCTAGCATTAGACTCTTATTGATCAGTTCTGAGAAGCATGAATCGTTGCAGGTTGCACGTGCACTAAGACACAGTTCTGCATACACCGAATCTAAAGTACACCTAACTCTTTTTTACACGATTTTCAAATAATACGTTCCAAAAAAAGGAAATGCAGTCAGTTTAATTTTCCATCGGTTAAAAGAAACAGTATAATAATAATCCTAATCTCATTTTGATTACCAATTGTAGCATTTTTGAAAAAATTTTTTTTTCGTGTCTGAAACTACCACGGATTTGAGGATTAGTGTCTCCCGTTTACAATGACACCAAAAAAATTGATCTACGATTTTTTTTAGTCGACTTATCGAGTTTTGAACGTGCGGCGTATTAGTTAGCACTAGTTCCTCAGTTTTGTATCGAACCAATATACACGTCTCATTCAGAGCTTGATAACTCGGCTAAAAAAAATCGTAGGTCAAGTTTTTTGATGTCGTTGGAAAGAGGAAACTTCAATCTTCAAATCCGTGGAAGATTTATTCCCGAAAAAAATTTTTGAACAGTTCCACAGAGGTTTGAACTTGTACCATTTTTGGGGGAAAATGGACCCTCAGTTTCTCAACTGGTACATCGTGTAAAAATATGTTGGAGGAAAACGAACAATGGGATGTGAAAGTAGAATGTTCAGGCTTCAAAATGAGTCCAAGTTTATTACTGTACGGTTGTTATTAACGAAATAGCAACAGGTTAAATCGGGACCAGGAAAATTCTTCTCTGCTGTCGCTTCTCGACTCCCACTACCAGTGTAACGGCTTCCCCACCATATTGCCTCGTAGTCACGTGACGCAAACCGCGGTAGGGGGGGGAACCGGTGCACTAGTAGTGGGGGAACGAAGATGATTTGTTACACCTCCACCGATTAATGAGCAATGTACTCGCATTAACGAAAGTGTTCACGTGGTTCTTCGAGCTCTTTCCGGAAGCAGCTTCCCCTTCGGAGAAACTTATCGCGTGAAAGGAGAAGGTGGGACCGTGGCAGCGACCGCGAGAAATATGCGGTCAACCAAGAAATCGTATACTTTTCTTAAAGACACTCGACCTTTCGTCGCACGGCCTTGACGACTATCCGTGAAACCGCGCCTCGTTTAAGTGTCCAGAAAAATCAGCCCTTTTTCTTGCTGGCTCGCGTTTCTGGAATCCCCCTCGGCGCGGCGCGGCGCGGCACGGTGCGCCGGGACTCGATCATCCTTGACTCGCGAGAACTGAGAGACCGGGATTTATCGATCGTATCAGTCTGCCTTGCACAGAGATCCATTAAATTCCTGGACAAAGTAAAATTGTTACGAGCATCTTCAATGCATACGGTGTCCCCGAAATCCTGATGCGGAAATCTACGAAAATCCGAGAAAAATGCATGTCTCGCGTGGGAGGTACAGAGACGTCAGTTTTTAAAAAATTCGGTGGCGAGACATTATCGACAGCAATGTTCTTGATTTTTTTCCGATTTTTCGGATTAGGCGAACTCGGTTAAAAAATTGGGAATCTTAAAAAATCCGAGAAAAATGCAGATTTCACATGAAAGGTTTAGAGATACCAGTTTTAAATAAATTTGGTAGTGAGATACTATCTAAATCAATGTGCTTAATTTTTTTAGAATTTTTAGAATCAGGCAAACAAGCTCAAAAAATTGAAAATCTCCAAAAATCCGATAGGCCTGCAATTTTCTTCGTATATGTACTATCAAAAATAATATCCTTAATTTTTTAGAATTTTTAGGATCAGGCAAACAAGCTCAAAAAATTGAAAATCTCCAAAAATCCGATAGGCCTGCAATTTTCTTCATATCGCGAAAATTTCTTTGCTTGTATTTGAAAATTTAGATGTAACATTTATAACTCTGTGTTGCGTGACTGTTTTTGCAGATGTGGACGTCCACATTCGGACTGGTGCACTTACTATGAGAAAACGATTCGGAAATGGGATCAGAACCGGGACCGCGGAGGCAGAGAAAAATGCTTACCGCGTGATAATCCGATATCCCGACAGAGGATACAGGATATGGGGTGGGCAGATAGAGGGTATACAGTTGTACCGTGCGAGACACGCGTCGCCGATCACGTGAAAAGAAGAAGGTTAAGTAATTCTCACCACTGGACACTGATAGATGCCTTGTCTGACAGATACGATAAAGGGTAGACAAATTTCTCGGAATGCTTCCAACCCGAGTGCATTCCTTCGTATGCACCTCGAGGACATCGAAAACCCTATCTTGTAGCACCACGTGCGGCAGCTTGGACGTCGCACAGTGGAGTATTTGGCCACAAAAGCTGGCAAAAAGTCGATTAAAAAATTTTGTCTAAATTATCAAATTTTTTAGATAGTTGAATACATAGAAAATGATATTCCAATACCTTTTTTTTATTTTATTCACTCATGAAGTGTCATGCTTTATTGAAGTTGAAGAGTTTTCGTAATACAGCGTTTTATCGATAATTGTCCAAAGCACATAGAAAATGATATTCCAATACCTTTTCTTTTATTTTATTCATTCATGAAGTGTTATGCTTTATTGAAGTTGAAGAGTTTTCGTAATACAGTATTTATCGATAATTGTCCAAAGCACGGGTCAATTATCCGCCAGGGATACTATTCTTTTTGTTACTATTCTTTTGTTTACTATTCTTCTGCGGAACATAGGAAAGGACAACGAAGCCCGAGGGCTGGGGTCGCTGAAAAGTGTAAACATAACTAATCCAATAACAAAACGTCTTCATTTCTTATTATTTGTTATGGAACTTTGACCAACCAAGTTTTGTCACTGGATTGGTAGTGGTCTCCCGGTCTCACACCGATATACCCGACCCGTATTATGTCACACTTCTCGGCGACACGTGAAAAGCACCCAGAGGGCCACTTCCCGGCCTTTTACCGAGCGGTCACCCATCCAAGCGCTGCCCACGCCCCACGCTGTTTTACTTCGATGATCGTCGTTGACTCATAAGTTTATTATAATTTACATGTAAGTGAAAGTTTACTATAGTTTATATTATTAATTTGTAGTTTATTATAGTCTATTGTAATAGTTGAGTTCACTTTAATTCAGTAGTTTAGTATAGTTTGTTATTATTTATTAAAATTTATTGTAATTTATTGTTACATTATGGAATCTTCTGTAGCATGTAAAAATTTTGAAATGTCAAACTTTGAGAGCTTGATACAGCTATAATTTGTAGTTAACTTTATTAATTCTTTCATGTTTGAGGTCAGCGGATATTTGATAAACAATACCAATTGATTAAAAATCATTCTGTGAAAATTCATTTTTTGGTAAAATGTCACAAAAATCTTCGATCCAGCCCACCGTGCTCCGGTTTGCGTTCAACGGCCGCTACTATCGGGCCGTGTTCCGCGACAGGCCCGAGATAACAATCGCCGGTAGTTCGTCTCGAAAGACAACGCCAGAAACGAGGTGAAGAACACACGAGCCGGGTCGAGTCGCGCCGCGCCGCGCCGGTTAGAAAGGGCTTTGTGAACTGTGTCGTCTGCCGAGGCGGCGCCAGCGGACCACGTGTCGTTGAACTGGACGACATTGTTTGACGCGCAAAAGGCTGGCCCTCTCGAGCTCGCATTGAACTCTCCTCGCCTCCTCCCTTGCATAAACATTTTCGTCTTCGCCTGGCGGACGCAAGCTTTCGTCGAGTTTACCCCGACATTCGGGGAACGGATGTTATTCGGGGAATAAAAGTCGCGGACGCAGTCTCCGCCGACGCGTCGCGGGGTCAACGGGCGAGGGTTGCACACCTCTCACAGGGTCGAACGCGGGTTCGACAATTTTTCCCGCGTGGAAATTCATGCTCCATTCAGAGAATTGTGTTTCCCAGAAACATTTAACCTGATACCGTAGATTAGTGGGGTGTGGCAGCCATTTTTGTGAAGCTTCTTTATGGCACCAAATGTATCTCTATATTTCTAAGAATTCAATAATTTTTTTCATACAAAAAATTATGTTTCTTTGGGAAATCATCATATACATTTTACTGTAGGATGATCCAATAGTACTTCCTGAAAAATTCAGCCCAATATTTTAAACTAACAGGGCATGACAGCCATTTTTGTGAAGCTTGTTTGTGGCACCAAATGTGCCTTTGTGGCCTTGAAAATTCAATATTTTTTTCTATGTAAAACTGCGCTCCTTTGAAAAATTAACATATACATTTTGCAGTCGGATGTTTCAATAGAACTTTGTGAAAAATTCAGCCCAATATTTTAAACTAACAGGGCATGACAGCCATTTTTGTGAAGCTTGTTTATGTCATTAGATGTCTGTGACCTTGAAAATTCAACAATTTTTTTTATATGTAAAATTATGATCCTTTAAAAAATCAACATATACATCTGATTGTTTCAACAGTATTTGTTGAAAAATTGAGCCAAATATTATAAACCAAGAGAACATGGCAGCTTGTTTTTGTTGTTATGCTCATTAAGCATAGTTTGTAATTACCGACATACATATTTCCATGGAGTTCCATCTAATGCACACTTCTTAAATTAACATTCTCTGGCAACAACAACAAACACAATTACAATTTATTCTAAATATTTTATTATTTTGTTTATTCAGCTAACTTGCCGAGCGACAATGTGGGATTCGCGCAGCCTCCATTACCGGGAAGCTAGCCGGCCATTAGGACAACCCAATACCCTAACCTCGTGCGTGTACCAGGTACCACTATACCGAGTACCACAATCAACTATAAAGTTTCCTTTAATCGTGCTGTGTTTATAGTCGGGCTATTTTCTTTCTGCCGAAGACAATCTAAATTCCTTGGAGACACAAAGGATGACTCTCTTGGTCAGCGAAACATCAGCCCTGCCAACTCTGCGTGTGCGCACGGCGGCGTGCACGAATTTCATTTTGCACGCGGCCACATTTTCATCGTGTGGCAAGTAGGTTGCATTATTCAGTCGTCGGGTATTCGAACGAGACGCGGAATTAAACAGCCTCTCTCTCTCTTCGTCTCTCAGTATCTCGCTTTCTCAGGGCACAGAGAACAGGCTGGACAATTCACCGTGGTTATATGAATTCGAAAACGACGAGCAAGAGTCCGGCTGCAGCTCGGTCTATTTTGTCCACGCGCGTAATTTGGCCGGCTGTCCGCTCGTATTATCCTGACCTGGGACAAAAGCAGGGTGACTTTGCCGGAAGCTTGCTCCAAACAGAACCGGCCGGGTCGGGTGTGTCTGCTTGTCCGCGCTTGCGACGACGGAATGGACAAACCGCGGGCCCAGTCGCGTCGAAAATAAACTCCCATTATACTTCGCGGAAGATAAGAGCCAGCCCGCGGAACATTAATCGCGTCGCGAACGCTTCGGCGAAACAAAGATAACAGGAAAGTGATTTTTCCCCGCCGCGACAGAATGGACTCTGATGGGGACTATATAAAAATTTATAGCTCGCACAATTTTGGCTAGTTTTACTTGAAAAAAATCACTTAGCCACTCCAAGTACCCGTGAACATCTGTGCAAAATCCTAGTGCAGAAAGTTTCACAGTTCTTCCGAAAAAAATTCCTGAGGATTGGTGTAGGGACACTCAAAACCAGGGTATACCCTAAAATGTGCTCCACATAAGAATGTATAGCTCATACAATTTTGGCTAGTTTCACTTGAAAAAAATCACTTAAGCACTCCAAGTACCCGTAAACATGTGTACAAAATCCTAGTGCAGAAAGTTTCACAGTTCTTCCCAAAAACGTTCCTGAGGATTGGTGTAGGGACACTCTAAACCAGGGATACCCTAAAATGTGCTCCACATAAGAATGTATAGCTCATACAATTTTGGCTAGTTTTACTTGAAAAAAATCACTTAGGCACTCCAAGTACCCGTAAACATCTGTGCAAAATCCTAGTGCAGAAAGTTTCACAGTTCTTCCGAAAAAAATTCCTGAGGATTGACGAAAGAACCTTTAGGGGTACCACCTAAAACATACCCTATATAAAAATGTATAATTCCAGTAATTTTGATTACATCTGCTTGAAAAAAATCACGTTTGCCCTTCAACTACGTATAAACGCGTGTGCAAAATCCTGAACGAAAAAGTTCAACAGTTCCTCCGGGAAAAATTGCTAAAAATCGAAACACGGCCTGGCGGAACTGGAATACGAGCCTAATTCGGTGCTTAGCGGTGCTTCATGCGCCGTCGAGAGGATTAACTGGTACGGTGAACGCATTAGCGTAAATTTTCAAGAGCATCGTACGATAATCGCGGCGTCCCGATAGGCAGCTGGCCATCGGTTCGGTTATTTTCGACATGGGGCCGCCTTAGAAAATGAATTACAGGCGGACGACGACGGATATATCCTGCTGCGAGGTGGCGATTCGGGTTTCGCGGCCCGACAAAAATGTTTACGGGACGAGTTTAGTTAAACGTCTGCACAGCCGCGACCGTCCCGAGGATTTTACGGCTTCGACATCTTTCGAGCGCGGCCGCATCAAGGTCAACGCCGAAAATCCTTCGTTGCTCCTCTTCCTCCGCTTCGCCCGCCTCCATTAGCCCGCCTGATTCACCGGATGATTTAGGGAACGTCCCACCGGACGCTTTATGCAGGTGTCATTGGTCGTTTACGAGCATTTAAGTATTTTGTGAACTCGTTGCGGGGTCGGGCAACCCCTAAACGATTTACTGGGAATGGGCGCGGTGTATTTTACGGCGGATTGGAGAAAATGGCCGAGTACACGGCTCTCCGGGCATAAAATTTTATATCGCCGACGTAATCCTATAAGCCGAATCACGGAGGAAGGGGTAGCAATTCGGCCCCCAGATCAAGATTAGTCTCCCCCTCTTCCCCTTCCACGACGCTGTTCCCCCGACGCCGAGCGCCCGGGGCGGTCACGTGACGCGGCGCGCCTGCGTCGTGACTCACCGCGTAGCGACGGGGAGGGGGTAACTGTATTCCCCTCGATCCGAGTCAGTTGAAATCTGGTTCCCCAAATCACAGTTAACCTAATTTTTTTTAACAACAATGTCCCGGTTTATATAATTTATGTCTTGCGGCCGATATTAGATAATAAATGTTAATACGATGGATCACAAGAGCGTCCTCCGGGCGTCCGCCGTGGAGCTACAGCGTTATAAATATTTATGCGGATCCGTAACGAGTTGTAAAAATCGTGAGGATGCCGCGCGTCGCCGAACAACCATAACTCCGGAATGAATTCGTGGAAACGGCACGTTCTAATGTCCTTTTTATAGGCCCGAGTCGATATTGAATATCGTCGCGAGCAAGGAAACCGTGACGCAACCGTACAAATATCTCCGGGAATGTCAGGCGAATCTCTTCTACCTGGAAACGGCGAACCGTTCTGTCGACGATGATCGATAACGAGAAAAAAGAAATTGTTGCTCCGCGGCTAGCACGAACTTCATTACTTGAGAAACTTGAACGCCATTTAAAATGTCCCAGCAATTCAAGCAAGAACAAGAGTACCGCGTTCCGGGCAATGAAAAAGCGAGTCGATCTAGAAATTCCATCGTATCTTTGACCTAGATCGAAATCTCTTTAACGGGAGTAAAACGCAATTAATTCAGCGCCTTCGATCATAAATATTCAAACGCGCTGATTGGACCTTGATCGGTCAGGGTTTAGTGATTGGATCGTGTGGTGAGTTGTCTGGCGACTCCTATTGTTTCCTACACAATTATGGTTTTTAATACGGAAGTAATACTGAGGTATCGATTTTTCAGGTTATGTTGCTGGGAGCTTCGAGTTCGTGCTAAAATTACACATTTTTGAGTTCCTACAGTCAGTAGTTTGGACCCGGGAGATTGGTGGGAGGACACAGTCCTAGGGGGAGGACCCAGGAATAGGGGGAGGACCCAGGAATAAAGGGGAGGATCCAGGAGTTGGGGGAGGACCCAAGAGTTTGGTAGGGAGGACCCAAGAGTTTGGTAGGGAGGACCTAGTACTAGGGGAGGACCCAGGAATTGCATGGGGAGGACTCAGGAGTAGGGGTTGGACCCATGAGTTTGGGAGGAGTTTTGGGAGGACCTAGGAGTTTGGTGGGAGGAACCAGGAGTAGGGGGGAGGACCTAGGAGTAGGGGTAGGACCCAGGAGTTTGGTAAGGACGACCTAGAAATAAGGGTTGGACCCAGAAGTAGGGGGCGGACCCACGATTTGGGGGGAGGAGTTGCTTGTGACCCAGGAGTTTGGAGGGGAGGACCTAGTACTAGGGGGAGGACCCAGTAATTGCATGGGGAGGACTCAGGGGAACGGGAAGGAGGCAGGGGACCGAGGAGTTGGGGGGAGGAGTTGGGTGGGACCCAGGAATTTGGAGGGGGGGGACCTAGGAGTTTGGTGGGAGGATCCAGGAGTAGGGGGAGGACCTAGAAGTAGGGGCAGGGCCCAGGAGTTTGGTAGGAACGTCCTAGAAATAGAGGGAGGACCTAGAAATAGGGGTTGGACCCAGAAGTAGGGGGCGGACCCACGATTTGGGGGGAGGAGTTGCGTGCGACCCAGGAGTTTGGAGGGGAGGACCTAAACGTAGTGGGAGGACCCAGGAGTTTGGTTGGGAGGATTCAGAAGTTGGGGAGGACTCAAGAGTGGGGAGAGGAGTATCCTGGCATATAGAATATTCTATTTAAAAAATTTTTTAAATTCTCAAGATCATTGAATTAATACTTGTTTCCTACCTGTTACAGAAAATTGTTACCGTGGCGAAGAAATTTTTATCAACAAGGAGGAAAAGGATTTGGGCAGAGGTCGAGCAGCTCGTAAATTCTCGAAATTATCGATTGCATTATTTGACCAGTGATGCCTGTTCCGACGAACTCACTGATAAACGTCGTGCTTTGTAACATTAATCGCTGGAATTATTTGCAGTTATTTTATTTACAATTAGACTGTGGATCTGTGTGAAAAATAAAAATTTTCTCGGTACATGAAAATGTATTTTCTCTTTTAAACGTTTTAAAAAGTCGACGCAGTCTGTTTGATTTGTTAATAATGTTACAGTTATTTTACCAGACCGAGGAAGTGACTAACAATAATTTATTTCCAGCCAAAAAATGGGGCTTTAAAATTGAAGAACAGAAGCCGCGGTTATTTAATATTGCAAACGCGCGGCGAGAAGTTTCCCAGCACGGTGTATCCTAATCGTTCCAAGGATACTCGGAAAGAAGTTTACGAGCGTAAAAGCGGCCGCGGCGCGGCTCGTAGATCGACGAGATCTTTCAAGCGCGACGAAACGAATTGATCGACCGGCTGGTGAGCGATCGATTGTCGTTAATGAATGTTATAATTTACAAGACCGGCGGGCCCTGATTTATCGGCGGGCCGGCTAACGCGTCCTCGTCGCTATTAATCGTCGATCGAGTTTGTATATCGCGTAATTGCGAGCAACAGTCGAATTCCGACTGAGACCAACGATCATGTTAGATCTCTCTCGATCATCGAGTTTTTTAGCCGGATACCAACAAAAAAAAATATTATCTTTGTCGAATGTACTCGCGGCGGAACGACTGCATTCTATCGTGGTTAATCATTTATGCTCGGCCGAGCCATAAACAATCTCCGCTTAGGTGGTTTTGCTAAGTACTATGTAGCCCTGGCACGAAATTGTTCGAACGAACAAATCGACTGTCTGTCATTATATACGCGATTAGCGGACTGTGGATTGCGATGAATTATGTGAAATGATGTTTTTTGCATAATTTCTTGCAATTCAATAATTGCAAAATAATATGTTAATAATGATATATGGACATTCTTGGATTGAATTTTATCACTAGATTTTATGCATTTATGAGAAAAATGAGTAGCTGTGATTTAAAACAATAAAAATTGATTAATACTGTTACATTATTTTCGAAATTTTAAACACATTAAGAAAGAAAATCAATTTATATTTCACTCCAATTTGTCGCGAATTGAAAAATTGTTCATTTTCGTTATAAATGCATAAAATCCGCAGTAAAAATTGAACCAGTGTCGCCAGATTAATACTTATCCCCCCCACTCTAGGACCAGGTCACGTGGAACGATCACGTGACTTATCTGACAAGAGAGGGGGTAACTTGAGTCAAACCCCCTGATCTGGCGACTCTGGTGAGAACCTGAATTTTTTCGATGCATTTTCCTGTGTCATTGTAAACTGAAGCTCTAAATCTCCAAATCTTTGAAAGATTGATTTCCGAAAACAGTTCTTCAATAATTTCAGAGTCGAGAGAAAACGTGTCTTCAGTTTTCCACCTGCCACGTCATACGAAATTGCTTTAGACAAAAATTAATGATGTCTGGCAGAAGTAGGAGCCTGAAGCTTTAGAACGAGACCAGGGTTATTATTGTACCATTTGTTAGAAGGAAGTTATCACTGTTTAAACGTCGAGACTTCCTGAGGTTCACCGTGGTCTGCCGTGTCAGCGATTTTCTAATGGTCATAGTGTACGACCGGAATTAGAAAATAGCATCGAAGGCTCATCAGGGAAGTGGATTTCATCTTCTTTGTCCACCCTCGAACCGACAGTGACGAATGATCCTCGGAACGATGGTGCTCCACTTAATATAGTGTCTCGCGCAGATGTCTCTGTACCTTTGGATTTCGCTGGACTGGCTCCAGTCCGAGACGATAAACCTCGGAATACTTGTTTTGACATACTTAACCGGGATAATGGCAAACCATTACTCGACAACGGTTCAAACATCTCGAGGAAAATTTGGGACCATACAACATCATTGCTGAATTAATATAAAATTCGGCGCTTTTCGTTTTTTCACGACCACAATTTCCAACCGAAAAATCGGAAAAAATTCTGTACCATATACACAGGTGTCTGGGATGTGTCAGATTTTTTTCGGAATTTTTCGACGCATACGAAAGGAGAAAATGAGGAAGAACTGAGGCCTTCGAATTTCCTGCTAGGTCCTTTAGAACAGGCCTCCCTACTCCTGGGTCCTCTCCCCACTCTTGGCTCCTTCCCCCACTCTTGGGTCCGGCCCCCACTCCTGGGTCCTCTCCACCAAACCCCTGGATCCTACCCCTAAGCGCGAGTCCTCTCCTACTTCTGGGTCCTATCCCTAATCCTGGGACCTACACCTAATCGTGAGTTCTCCGTACTTCTGGGTCCTATCCCTAATCATGGGTCCTTCCCACCAAACTCTTGGTCCTCCACTTACTTCTGGGTCCTTCGCCTAGTCCTGGGATCTACTCCCAATCCTGAGTCCACTCCATCAAACTTCTAGGTCCTCCCCCTACTCCTGGATACTCCCTGACTCTTGGGTCCTGCCCCCTCTCCTGGCTCCTCCTCCTACTGCTGGACGCACCCCCTAGTCCTGGGTCCCCCCTCTGCTCCGGGGTCTTCTCCACCAAACCCCTGGGTCCTACCCCTAATCCTGAGTCCTCTCCACCTTCTAGGTCCTCCCCTACTTCTGGGTCCTATCCCTAATCCTGGGTCCTACTCCTAATCCTGAGTCCTCTCCACCTTCTAGGTCCTCCCCCCTACTTCTGGGTCCTCCCCTACTCCCGGGTTTTACCCTCCAAACTCCTGGGTCCTCCCCTACTTCTGGGCCTTACCCCTACTCGTGGGTCCTCCCCACCAAACTACTGTGGAGTGTAGGAACGTCAAAAAAAATGTAATTTTAGCACGAGTTTGTTCCTGCATCCTCCCCCTACTCCTGGATCGGTAGGGGCAATGTGAAATAGTTGATAGTGGGGGATCGTAAAAAGAGATAAATAATGATGATTACACCATAACTTCTGAAATGTTTCAGAAAATCAATTGGACGTCGGGGTCCCCGCATTCCCAGTCGAGAAAAAAAAAACATAATAGGACTGAGAAGTCACGCAGAGAATTTCATTCTTGGCACATCCACTTAATTCGCCAGTGAATCACGAACACCGAATACATAGCGTGATGAAAAAAAAATTGAAACTCTGTTTGGATTCGAGTGTGACACCTGGCCGCCTCGGGGCTTCGCACGTCCGAGATTCACGGTGGACATTCTCGCGGCGTCGTCTTACGTAAAGGTAAGATCGACTTCATTCATTCGAATATATACAGACGCGCTAGGTGATAAATTATAATCGAACCCGGTATTGCGATATCTAAAAATGATAGCCGAGACATTATATAATTGCCTCGCACCTGCATGTATGCATAGAAAACTCTTCGAGCGTTCAACTATTTACTCCTGAATATTCAACGGATGGTAAATGTTGACGGACGTCCAGGTATCAAGACAAACACATTAATATTTGTACTCGTCTTTGTTTACTAATAATCGGAACGAGCCGCTGCTTTTGGGCAAAATGATTTGCCAGAAATTATGTTAACCAAATACATTTAATAATATAATAATAAATTAATTTAACACATATAACAAATTCAATTAATAAATATAACAAATTAATTTAATAAATATTTCAAATTCTGTTAATTAAAATGGCAAATCCCAAAAATATATTTTACACCTACTGTGTGACGAAACAAGAGAAGTCCCGCTGAGCGGGGCGTTGCCCCCAGCCGAGGGGCGTGGTCTAACGCCGAGGCGGAGCCCGTCCGCTGCAGCCGCGCTCTGATTGGTCCGCGTTTTTCGTTAATAACTCTCAAACGGAGCCTCGGAGAAAATTTTCGCAAAGGAAAAAGTAACTTCAAATGACCTCGGGAATCTTTTTAAGGTTTTTCGAGTATTATTGAAGTACCCTGTATACTTTAGTGGTTTTCAGTATAAAATTTCAATAATTTCAATCTTATGGAAAAAGAAAAAGAGTCTAATCAATATTTCCTTTGAAATTGTTAGTATAATTTGGTAATAATTTAGTCTAGTGGTTTTACGCATTTGTAGCAAAAATAAGTGGTTGTTATTAAAAAAATTATTAGGTCGTGTATCGCGACAGTGTAAATGCGGGGATTAACCGGTAATTAATGTAGGAAGTAAGGAGCCGGTTCTGTTAATAATAATAATGGTGGGCCCATGGCGTAACCGAGGCTATCTGTCGCGGGTTTCCATTCGAATTCCGCGGTGCGACGTTAAAGTAGAAATACGCGTTGATCCGAAGAGGCAAGAGAGCATGCGTGTAATTTCACCGCGGTCGCACGTGCGTGCATGTCATTCCCTCCTCGGGTGGAACGCATAAAGAGATCCTATTAATAGGTCGCATGCTCAATTGACAGAGCCCCCGTGTAATTTATAAGCGGCACCGCGACAGTTATTAGGAACCGGCCGATGCAATAAGGAAGCCGATCGGCCGATAACTGCTCGGTTGAATATTCGAGAGTTTCGAAAGTCGCCCCCCCCCCTCCCCCGCCAGCCCCTCCCTCTGGGTATTCTTAAGTGGGGGATTCTACTGCAACTGGTCCAGAAAATGGGGGAGGGCTATTTTTTGTTTGAGTCAATTGTGTTAAAAGGAATATAACATTTATAAAAATGTGTACAATTGTTTATTTTCGTTCAGGATCTGATGATTAGTGTACTGATCGTCCACCAGGAGGCGGCAGTGGACCCCCCCACCACATCGCACTGTTCCAGTCACATTAATTCGCGCATTGGCTGTCTTCGTCAAGCGATTCGGCCAATAGCGGAAGACCTGTAGCGCGGAGTAGGGGTATCACGTGATCCCTACAAATTTCTCACTGCCATCTCCTGATGGACGATCAGTAGAGGTAATTTAAAACAGTAGTAGAAGCACTTGGAAAATTTACAAATACTGTTGTGCTATTTTTAAAATTAAAAATTAAAAACTGAGAATTGAGAATTGACAAGTGACAAATGACACTTGATATTTGGCAGTTGAGAATTGAGTATTGAGTACTGAGCCTTCAGAGTTGAATATTCAGTATTGAGTCTTGGGAATTGAATATTGAGTATTGACAATTCAGAATTGAAAATTTAATATAGACAACTAAAATTGAAAACTAAAAATTGAGGGTTGAGTATTGAGTATTGAAAATTAACAATTGACGATTGAGAATTTACAATTGAGTATTTAAAATTAAGAATTGAAAATTGAATATAGACAATTCAAAATTGAAAACTGAATACAGACAATTGAAAATTGGAAACTGAGAATTGAGACTTGAGGATTGAGAATTGACTTTTGAGTCTTGAGTATTGAGTATTGAGTATTGAAAATTGAGAATTAAGAATTGAGACTTCAGTATTGAGAATTGACTATTGAGTCTTGAGGATTGACTATTGAGTCTTGAGAATTAATAATTGAGAATCGGCAATGGAGAATTGAAAATTGAAAACTAAAAATTGAAAATTGAAGATTGAAGTTTCGTTGAACCGAATCGTCTAATTATCGAAACGACCCGGCCGGACCAAATTCGTAAATCTATGAATTCCGATCTACCGAGCAGACCACACACGAGCATAGCGCGCTGTTCATAATCTATGATATATTATGCATATCGTCTGTCAAACCGATACACGCGTCGCCGCGAATCATTTATCAATCGTTATCGATCAAGTCGAAATACTTATTCGTGCATGGCGCACACTGTCCGCGTATCCCCGTTCATGCGACGAAGAATCGAATCCTTTGTGCCCGCGTACACGAACTGCAACGTTCAGCCGACGCAATAGGCGTTAGGACAATGTCTAGGTGTCTTTATCAGCCGGGTTCTTTCATGCGCAACTTTGAGTACATGTAAAGCCACTTTTGAGCCGTGTTATCCGTCGAATCGCTGGGAAGCTTATGCAAATGCTGCGCTGATGGTGCAAGCGGCTCGGCAAATCGGCGGAACAGTGATCTCGTTGAAGGAACAGACGAAAGTCTGCAACGAATATAATGGGTGTTCTAAAAATGACGGGGAACCTTGCGCTTCTTCATTTTAAGTAACTTTTTCCTTAGCGAAAATTTTCTCCTCTGCTTCGTTACGGAGTTATTAACGAAAAACGCGGACCAATCAGAGCGCGGTACAGCGAACAGACTCCGCCCAGGTTGTACTGAGCGGAGCGTTGCCGTTGGCCCGGAGGCGGGACCTGTCACTGGGGCGGAGCCCGTGCCCTGCAGTCGCGCTCTGATTGGCCTGTGTTTTTTGTTAATAATTCCTAAACAAAGCCGCGGGGAGTATTTCCGCAAAGGAAAAAGTTGCTTCAAATCACCTCAAGAGCCCTTCCAAGGCAGTCCGCCATTTTTGGAACAGCTTATATATGAGCATTTATTTTTAAATTTTAATGATTATAAAATATAAAAATATTAGACAGACAATACATATTGTAATTTGTCAAGATATTGTAACTGATAATTCTTAATAATTGCCCCATACATAGGCATGTTAGTTTGCGAGGGAGAGTTAAAGATAATTAAATAAATTCTTAAATATTAAATCAAATTAATGTAATATTAAATTCTTAAATATTAAATAAAATGAATCCAGTATTAAATTATTAAATATTAAGTAAAATGAATCTAGTATTAAATTACTAAATAAACAAATAAATGATGCAACATTTCGGGTGAATATTCTGTGGAAACATTTTGGCGGCTAACAAAAACGCGTTTCTAGGCTGCGAGATATTTTCCGGGGGGGAAAGATGCGGTTGCATCGGCGTGACAAGCGGCAACGTGTGTCGGCGCGGATATTAACGACCGTACGGAGCAGAGTCGAAGGATACACGCGGGCGAGAGAGCCAATCACGCAAAGGACATTCCGCGCGATGCGCAAGAGACGCGCAAGATGCATCCGATTCGCGCGTTGCGAGAACAGAAAGAAAAGCGCGAAAGAGCAGAGAGCCGCGCGACCTTTCGCTTCTTCTAGTTCGCGGAGATCGGCGCGCGATTTCAAAATTGACGCCGTTTCGTCGGTGGATCTGCGGGGCGGCGAGAGAAGCGACGCAACGCGCGCAATCGTCTCGCCGATGTCACTGGCACACCAATTATACTTGACCCCCGCCGCCGACTCGTGCTCCCTCCGCCAGGCGCTGACAATTACATCTATCGCGAAATTACCACAGGAACGTGTCAACGCCGCTTCTTTTGCAATCAGTCTCATTATCAATGAGCGCGCGGTTGCTCCTATGCAAATTGCACGCGATGCGGCCAGCGATTCTCGGCGTCCCGCGCACGGATGCTTCGAAATGAGCTCCGAGTACCATTCGCGCACGATTTCACACAAACACACCTACTTTCTGCACGGTGCGACGATTTTTTTTAACGTTTTCACAGAGGTTTCGACTCATAGCGTTTTTTAGGGGAAATGGGTCGCTGGTTTTTCATCTGCTGCATCGTGTGAAAATATTTTACTAAAAAATTAATGAGTGAGCTTGAAAGTAGACTTCTCAAGCTTTAAAATGAGTTCGAGTTTGTTGCTCTACGATTGTTTTTAACGAAATTACAACAGCCTTTAGTTCAGCGTTCGAGGATGATGCAGCCAGAGTAAAGGTTCAACGCAGAGTCGCTAAATTAGGGGTAGCATAGCGAATTGAGGGGACAAGTAACCTCCTCTCTGCCAGTATCAAGTCAGTCACGTGACGTTGTGACGCATGCGCGGCAGAGACGTAACGTGTCACGTGATCGGGCCATACAAAAAACTGGTAGAGTGGGGACACAAGTCGTACTCTGGCGACTCTGGATGCCAGTATGATACAGCAAAGACAGAGGTCAAGAATGAGACACAGTTTGCGGATGAGTAACCGTCAAGGGTGAAATCAAGAGGTTATGGATGAGTAACAGTCAAGGGCAATCATTCATTTGTCGATGAGTAAATATCTGGGGTGAAATCATTAGTATGCAAAAGACTTTCGTGTGACGAGAAATTGGGTATTTATAAATCAAACTTTAAATAATGAGGTGAGTTAAATATGGAGGTGGGTTAATTATTGAGTTGAGTTAAATATGGAGTTGAGCTGAATATAGAATTGGGATAAATATCGAGTTGAGTTAAATATTGAGTTGGGATAAATGTTGAGTTGAGTTAAATATTGAGTTGAGTTAAATCTGGAGTTCAGTTAAATATTGAGTTGGGATAAATATTGAGTTGGGATAAATGTTGAGTTGAGTTAAATATTGAGTTGTGTTAAATGTTAAGTTGAGTTAAATGTTGAGTTGATTTAAATATTGAATTGAGATAAATATTGAGATAAGTTAAATATCGAGTTGAGTTAAATATTGAGTTGAGATAACTGTTGAGTTGACTTAAATATTGAGCTGCGATAAATATTGAGATAAGTTAAATATTGAGATGAGTTAAATGTCCAGTTGAGTTGTTAAATATTGCCAAGAGCACCATTATCGACGTATTATCCCTAGATGGTCCGAAAAAAACGTAACAGCGGTAGAAACCGTACAATCTAGAGCTCGGTGAAAAAACGAATCAGCGACTCGATACGGGAAAACTGATTCTCGCGGATTCAGAAAGCGACGTCGTAAAACGATCCTCTCCACTTCCGCTGATCTTTTATCCTTTTACCCACGACATTCGATATCCACGTGGAGACTTCGCTCTCTGGGCCCTTTACATGTGTACACGGGTTGTTCACTCTCTCACGACCTCGCACTTGTTCGCGCGTCATCAACCATCGCGGCCAACTTGACGTCTTCGGCCATTATTGCTCGCTTGCAAATATTCGATTGGTGAATTTTTCGATTCGTCTGTGGTACCAGTGGATTCCTCAGGTTTTTCCGGTTAAAACGAGTCCAAACACGACGCGAATCGGTTCACTTTCACAGACTTCGTACATAGCAATCATGCTACGATCTCGATTATGTCAGTTACGTAACTAGTCCTATTACCGTCGTGTTTGTACTCGTTTTAATCGGGAAAATCTCAGCAATCCACCGGTACTATTCTCGAAAAGGTAAAACAGAAATGACTGAATTTGAACATTTGTTTTGCTGCATTTTCAGCGTATTCCAGTAGTTTCTTTCTCCTTGTTTACCGAGATAATGATCCTCCGAGATCGAGACATTAAATGGAGGAGTGGGGATGGTTCGTTGACATTTAAGTATTACAGTTCCAGTGTTGAACCGATCACTATTGGTCTGCAGCATATGTTACCTGTGTGCCGTATTGACCTGATCCAGTTTAGAGGTACGCGTTTCGCCGCGATCGGCATTTTTATCGGCGCCGCGGCAGTCACCTGCTACGGGGACGTAAACGGCGCCCCACGTCGCCGATTAAGTCGACGCGACGATAAACGTCGTCCATTGAATGTAATGCCGGCTTCCACGGACGACGATACGTCTCTGTCAACGGGGCTCAACACTCTCGCCGGTTTCACCCGACCCGGTCATTATTCCGAGCTATCCGTAACACGTGGGACGTAAATCGACTGTGAATCGCGTGACGCTCCTTAATGCAACCTAATGCACCAGACGGACCTAGCTTCTAATGCCCCGGCCGGGTCGTTAGGTGTATCTAAGTACGTCCGCGGTGCTAAGTGCGTGCTGCATCTCGCTGTGAACCATGTTACCCGCCAACTGAAGTATCCGAGTCCGTCAGCGACGAACATTCAGCTGAATCTATGGGACCACCTCATGGTGGTTCACTCATCGGGCACCATAAGACTCGTATTAATTTTGTCTGGATACGGTGGGTTGAAAAACGCAAGATTTCGTGGAAAAAATACCGATGAAGTAATTAAATATATGACCTTCAAGTTAAACATATGACCTTGAAGTTAAATATATGATCTTGAAATTAAATATATGACCTTGAAGTTAAATAAGTGACCTTGAGAAAGATCTTCCTACAGTGACATGTACCAATTTGGAACAGTAACTCTGAATGCACCACACTTTGAAAATGGAAACTAAAAATAGAGGCTCACTCTTCTGAAATCCCGCAAAGCTTATGGTTGCTAACAGTGTTAATTCTAGTGCACGAGTACACCACCATGTCGCGTGAGTCAGTAGTGCACTATGACAATCAAGGTCCCTAACCCAGTTAAGGCGGCAAGCCTAATTGCGGGGTTACGTTAACCACGAATGGAACTCAACCGGCAGGACTACCGAAGTAGACACGAACAATTATGTCGTTGATTGCAAACTCGTGTTCAAGCGATGTGGCAATCCCGATAGAAATGATTCTGGCTTCTTATGAAGCAACTGATCAAACACATTTGAATTTCATAGCGCGACCTGGATGCACCCCTATTTAGCTCGAGGAAGATCGTCGGAGTGTTTTGAGATACGGCTTGCAGATCGCCGAAGTAAAAGGCAACTGTGACGTTGAGTCATCTGCCGAACCCCGGAGTCTATGCTTGAAAATCTGGAGCATAAATCCACTTGGGCCCGCGGTGAAACCACGAACGATGTCTCAAGAATTTAATTCAGCCTGATAGAGATCTTTCACGAGGCTCAGTCGAATGTTATATAATAAATAAATCTATTTGCAATAATCTTTACTGAACTTCCACCAAAACATCGGGGACTTTCTGCTCAACAAAACGAGTCCAAACACGACACACTTCGAAGCATATTTGCCCGTTTCATCCACGGATGCGAAATTAACCTATACGCCGGATCTAGGCGTTCGGATAATCGAGGTTCCACAGTTTAGTGGATTACACAGGTGAGCATGATGCGAACTGTGTCGTGTTTGGACTCGTTTCAATCAGAAAAGTGTGGCGGATACGTTGATGAATGTTGCATACGGAAATAATCATAAACAAAATTGTAACATTTACTAGTGGTGTAAAAATGTTGTTTCGAGCTATAATTTCAAATAAAATTCTACAGGCACAATAATTTTCGACACAGTGAACCAGCTTGTCCGATGAATGAACAATGAGTCACTTAGGGCGCTCGGTGGGTCTAACGAGGAGCCAGCTAATCGGCCGTTAGGCTCGCGATCGTCGAGGAAACCCACTTCAGGCTGGATTTTCATGGTCGTTTTAAAACACGTTCCCGGGCGGCTGGTTCGAGGAAACGTATCTGGTGGAAGCGTGCGTGGTTCCGTTCATAAAAATACTTGTATATACTATACTCGACTGTGTATCTCAAGCAGATCAGCCGGTTTGGTTGGAGGTCGTCGCCGTGCAGTCTACCGGGGCCCCCGAGTGCCCCATCCGGGATATTCCCCGGACGATTTTTCGTTTATGTTACATCGCTACGGTCGGAGTTTTTATGTAAGCACCGTGCGCATCGGTATAGCAGTGTCGTCGTTCCGCTGACAGCTACTCGAAAATGTCCTTACAGTGTATTATTGACGATCGTACGATGGTTTTTAGCGTCGAATAGAAAACGCGGGAATCAAATTTTCGGCCGACGAGAATCGCGCGCGAGCGCGCACCGAAAACGCTGACGGGTCAGACACCGAGGCGGTGTTTTGTCGAACACGTGACGTCCGCAACTGCCAACCGTTGCTGAAATACGAACCGACACGACGCACGCACTTTTCACACGGTTTCGCCGCCGCCGACCAGACGAACGCTCGCGATACACGGGACTACTTAACCCACTACAACTTGTACATCAAAATAACAGAGTATAGTAATAAAATAATAATTTTTTTTTTGATAAATTTTTTCTACCCACAGATTTATATTTTGCATTAAATTTTCTCGAATATTCGCAACATATAGGACTACTTAACCCATTTTCGCTTATATAATATAATATAATGATATATAATAATTTTTTTTTTAGTAAATTTTTTCTACCGACAGATTTATATTTTGCATTATATTTTCTCGAATGCTCGCGATACACAGGACTACTTAATTCACTCTGGCTTATACATTAAAATAACAAAAAGTATAATAATATTATAATTTTTGTTAGTAAATTTTTTCTACCGACAGATTTATATTTTGTATTAAATATTCTCTACTCTCAACTGATTTATTATAATGATTTTAAATGACATCTTCGTTGAATAATGTTCGACTTCATGTTAACAGAATTCGGCCGCATTTTTTGAACAATCGATTGACTAACGTGCGTATTGCGTGAGTTTGCAAAATGATATTTCACATGTTTTGCGAACGAGGTGTTGTTAACACTTTGTCACGCAGAAGCACGACATACTAATGTAAAAATTGTAATTTAATGTTGATTGCGAAATATGGATGCCCCGATCGAAAATTGTGAATTTGCATGAACATGCGAAGCGGCAAGTAGATCGTATCTACTATTGGTTTAGTAATTTGAGGAAAAATTTTCGATTTGCAATTTTCGATTCGTCTGTGGTACCATTGGATTGCTGAGATTCTTCCGATTAAAACGAGTCCAAACACGACGTGAATCGGTCCACTTTCACAGATTTCGTTCGTAGCAATCATGCTACCGTCTCAATTATGTCAGTTACGAAACTAATCCGATCTACTTCGTGTTTGTACTCGTTTTAATCGGGAAAATCTCAGTAATCCATCGGTACTATTCTCAAAAAGGTAAGACAAAAATTACTGAATTTATGCAATAAAAACAAATTTCGAATTCAATAAGTCGACCTCTATTATTATTGGCCTAACCGTGTAAAAAAGAAGGTAAGCGGTTGGCGCTCAGGAGTCGAAAAGAAAGGTTCGTTATGGAGCAATTCCAGAATAGTAGCCCGATATGCAAATGAGATAGCGAGTCCCGGGGAAAATTTAAACGGAACACCGATTACGAAACGCCTAAATGGGCTGCTTCGCTGCATAATAGCGAAATCGCCCAGTTATCTTCGCCGGCGCTCGGCGAGCGTCACTTCTCTCGTAGCCATTTGACCATCGAATTAATTTGAATCTTGATATCCGAATACTGGCTTCGCTGTTCGATACCATAGATTTTTATGGTATGCCTGGTTACATATATCAGATATAATCTACATCCACTGTCCACGCAAGTGTTCAATTAAACTATTGAATTAGCAACAATTTTCTCCAGATTATTGAAATCTATAATAAAAAAAAATTTCCCGACTCCTATGTCTTAATAATTTGCATGTAGAGCCAGTGTCTAATAATAATTATTGTTTAACGAAGCTCGCTGGGAAATATCGCCGATTTTGGACAGGCGAAATCCGAGCTACGAGATTTGCGAGAGTTTCGTGAAAACAAGTTAGACCTATTTCCTCTCGCTGCCTCTATCGTTTCAATAACAATTTTAGGAAAACAGTCGCCAGGTCCGCGGACTAAGTCCGTTATTTCCGTCCGAAAATCCGTCGGTTTAGCGTTAATACGCCGGCGTTACTGCTTCCTCGGGGCATCGGCTGTGCCGATCCAACAGGCCGATGGCAATCCAACACGCCGGACGTGCACGAGCGGCTGTTCGGGCCGTACGTGTAAATACGTTTTCGCCCGCGGAACGTGTATGGGATATGTTACATACCTTCGTCCGCGGACGTGCTTACACGTGCCCGTGTGCACGGATCGGCGCATTATGCACGCCGCATAACGAATACACGAAACCCCGCACACGAAACTGCCGAGATAATTCTAGAGGAGATGTGCTTCTCCCTGCCTCGCTCCTCCATCACTCTCGCCGGTGATTTCGCCTACCGGGACTGACCACCGTAACTTTTCAACGTCCGCCAAGCCTGCCGCATCGTCGCGAATTTATTACGAATTTTCATCCGGAGTTCAATTTTTAACGACACTTTCTTTCTTGACATCGACTGCGAATTTCATGCATTTGAAAGCAATTATTATGTAGAGAAAGTAGAGAAAATCCGGGAGACGATTCCTGAGGGGATTCCAAGCAACTTTTTCCTTTGCCGTTTCGCGCTGAAACGCGTCGTTCTAGAGTTATCAACGACAAACGCTGACCAATCAGAACGGACTCCGCCTCAGTGGTAGCTCCCGCCCCCCCGGCCAACGGCAACGCGCCGCTCAGCGCGGCCGAGGCGGAGTCTGTCCGTTGTCCCCGCCCATTGAGTGTTTTTTCGTTAATAACTCCCGAACGAGGCCGCGGAGAACATTTTCGCAAAGGAAAAAGTTGTTTCGAATGTTCTCGGGAATCGCATTCGAGTACAACATTTTCGTGACAGTATAGAAACGTTCGAGGCTATGTTTATTTTAGGATTTTTAACAATGCAGAATTTTGTTATACAAATTTTATTTTGTGAATTGAGGAATGTCTACTAACACAGACCACGACATTATTAATTTATATTTA
Source organism: Lasioglossum leucozonium (assembly GCA_028454225.1). Classification (NCBI taxonomy): domain Eukaryota; kingdom Metazoa; phylum Arthropoda; class Insecta; order Hymenoptera; family Halictidae; genus Lasioglossum; species Lasioglossum leucozonium. Next base: position 2,033,414 of record CM052213.1, read on the forward strand.
ATTTGAGGACACCCTGTATCGCGCAAGTAGGCTATGCAGTATCATCGCAACATTTCGAGATAGGAGAACAAGTGATAAGACGTAATTACGCGATTTCAGATGCTGCATGTTTCCGTATTTACACGATGCATTCATTTGTTGAGAAACTTTAAGATTTTTTGAATTCAATTTTTTATCATTTGCAATTTTTCTAATTATGCAATATGCGTATTATAAATAATCAATATATTTAGAATATAGGTATGGAATGTTGCAAAATAAGAAATTGGTAAATAAATGAAATTTTGTAGATTCACAGTTGCACTAGAAATAGGTCTGTATAAATAATCGTCGCCCAAACGTCGTCCCCTATCAGTTTTATCTGTCTTTGCATAGGAAAACGTGACAATGTAAATTCAACAAACACGATTGAGAAAATTAAACATCACCGAAACTGTAACAGTCTACCGGGTGTCCCAGTCGATAACGATGTCCAACATGAACATTATAAATTTTTTAAGTGACTGCTAACTTCTTTTTTCATCTCATTCCGCTGCCAATCGTCATCGAGATAACAATATTTTTTATCAGATTCAATTAATCAGCGAAAAAATCGTGTCTGGGTGAACTTCCGCACTATTACCTGCGCAAGATAACAATTAGCCATTGAATAACAGATAAATTCGACAATATGTAACTTGACGTCACGTAGACGACGAATTTCGAATCATAATGGTTATTTAGCGAGATAAGGCTGTTTGAATAATTCAGTGACGGAGCTACAATACCGCAAGACCCGTAATCGAAGGGGGTCCAAAATTTTTGCATTTATTATCTTGCAATTTTACTAAAATTATCCCCAATTTAGATTAAATTTAAAAAATATTGTTCAAAAAAACATACTATTTGGGTTTATTAAATTTTTACAATTCTCCGTCCTGGAAAGCATTAAAAAATATCGAAAGACCAAAGGGGGGCCCAAAATTCTCGGGGTATAAAATTCTAGGGCCCAAAATTTTTGAATATATTATTTTGCAATTTTACTAAAATTATCCCTAATTTAGATTGAATTAAAAAAACACTGGAATAATTTCTATGTACAGGGTGGACTGTAAGTTACGGAACAAATAGGGTCATGAAGATTCCGTGGCTCGAAACAAGACTAAAATAAGTGTTTTGACCCATAGAATTCCCCTAACTCTATTTGTACCGTGACTTACGACCCACCCTGTATAAGGACGCGGACACCTCCCCTCGATCATTATCACGCGACAGTAAACTGTGGCCCGAAGATAGTCGCCGTCAATAGAACAAACATAAAAATCCCTAAAAATTCGAGACGACTTCAAAATAGGATCACAATATTTTACCCCATTGTCACGCTCAACATCGATCGTGATCAGTCAGATAAGAGTTCAATGACTGTAGATAACACTATCTTTCCAGCATTTAGTGTCCCGATTCGCCTAACATTTACATACTTCCTCGCACTTCCGTTTAATAAACTAATAACAGCTGGAAGAGGTATAAACAATTGTACATCAATTTTTAAAAAATTTTCTTGAACAAGCCGATTCCCGAGGTCGTTTGAAACAACTTTTTCCTCAACGAAAATGTCCTCCGAGGCCTCGTTCAGGAGTTATTAACGAGAAACACGGACCAGCGGGCAGACTCCGCCCCGGCGGCGGGGTCCGCCGAGCGGCGCGTCGCCGTTGGGCGGGGGGCGGAGCGCGGTAGCCGCGCTGTGATTGGCCGGCGTTTTTCGTCGATAACTCCTGAACGGAGGCTCGGAGAGGATTTTCGTAAAGGAAAAAGTTTGTTCGAACGACCTGAGGAATCGTCCCCTTCAAGTACAACATTTTTCGAATATGCGTTCTCAAATCGTAATAAACTTCCGACGCCGGGAAATAAAATCGCCGGAGGATCGTAAACTGCGCAGCATCATAAAATGGAAGAAAACGTGTTCAAGGCGAACCTTATTCATTGCAGACGCATTCGTAGGATCGTCAAGAGGCGAAAGGTTTCCGTCGCATAATAAACACGCGCGGGCGATTCACGACGACTCTATCCGCTCGCGCGAGCGCATATAGATGCATAATTATTCCCGGGGCTCCGTGGACCGAGCCTCGTGGCCCCCATAACGTTCTCTTACACCTTCATTTCATCGCGGCGCGGAGGATCCCGCGGGGCCCAGCGCGGACGCCACTAATTTCGCGCGGTTTATTAGTTTCTTTGAAGTCCGCTATCTCCGCGGATCTCTCCTCCTGCCTTCTGCCCGATCGAGGGGACCCAGGCGGATCATTAACGAGCGCTAATTGCACCGTACGCCCGCGGACCATCGTCCGGCTCTCCTCTACCGTATCTGTTCGCGGCTCGTCCCTCCCCTCGGCCCGCCTCGCGAAACCTCGCCGATTTCGATTACCGACGATACTCGGAATCGTAATTTACGCCGCGAGCCGTTCGCGCTTAATTAAAAGGAAAATTAATGCTCGGACCCGAGAAAGCAATCGTGCCACGTGTCCTTGTGCCGGTGGCGTCCTTGCGCGAGCTTCTTTTCATTTTGTCTCCGGCGAATTTTATGCCCGCCGCCACAGATTTTTCTCGGACATCGACTTCGGCGGCTTGTAAGCGACAATTTCCTGGTTGAAACGATACCAAACACGGTACGATTTGGATTGTAGTCGAGCGAGTAATCCGCGATAATGTGGAGCCTCTGTTATCCGAACTGGTCAGTGAAACACGAGTGCTGAGATGATAGTTGCTTATGATGAATATTTATGGACGCAGTTCAGATTGAACTGTTTGGGACTGAGAAATCAGACCTCGATTACGTCGGTTCGGATAACAGAGGTTCTGTTAAATCGTGCGTTGAGCGAGCATGTGTGCTGCCAAGTGGGTCGTGTTTGGACTCGTTTTAATCGGGAAAATTTGACTAATATGTTGCTGAAGGTTTTGTGAAAATATAATTGAAAATTTTTTTTACTAGTAAATTTTTATTTTGCAACTTTTGCAAATCTTATAATTATTTTGAAACTTTTGCAAATCGTATAATTATTTTGCAAATCGTATAATTATTTTGCAAATCTTATAATTATTTTGCAAATCGTATAATTATTTTGCAAATCTTATAATTATTTTGCTACTTTTGCAAATCTTATAATTATTTTGCAACTTTGCAACTTTTGTAAATCATTCTTCCTATACTTGTCTACTGCTTGCCTGTGGTGTTAGGCAGTTTACAGGCAGTTGCAATTTTACAAGAGTTAATTAACTGTATCTTCCCTTCTCTTTGAACTATTCATATTTCTATTTTTACTTGTTCCCTCACTTTTGCTGTCATCAATCAAAATTTCCTTTCACTTTTTCTGTTATTTCTTTCTATCTTATGTAATCGATACTCCGTTTCGATTGGTGCAATCAATACGTGTCTCTGATAGATGTGTTTTATTGACATTTGCCCGCCGGCCAAATAGGAGCTCCGCAAACTTACAGTTAGCTATTATTATCAGCGATCGTAGATAAGAAAAAATAGATTCTACGTGTTACAAAATCTTAAGTTCAATTTTACTATTAATAGACAATAAAATGATTAAAAAAGTTTAACAATGTCGATGTACTATTTTTACTAATATATCAAAATTATTAATCAGCAAAATATATTTTTACTTACCCACCAAGATTGAAATTGATGTATAAAATTTTTATTTTGCATTAAAATCCGCAGTCTAATTATTAACTGACAATAAAAACTTAGAAAAATCTGAATATATTGTTCTCAATGTAAAAAAAAAACTATTAAACAATGAAATACATTTTTATTTAACTCTTTTATTTAGCAGATCATTTTTATTTTGCATAAATTAATTTTGACAATTGGAGCAAATTTGTTACTGAGAGAGGCACTCGTTCAAGTTTATATTTTTCAACAAAAATCGAGAAGGAGGGGTTCTTGGAGTAGATTGATGGCTTTTTGGGATCGGTGAACTTTTGAAAATTGGCATCCTCTCGCAGAGGAGAGCTGCGAAAGGTCCGTTAACGCGTTTAGTCTCAGCCGAGGTGTGCAGCAGCTCTCAGGGAAAGCTAGAACGTCCAGACGTCCTTGTAAGGCCGCTGCTCCAAAGCATCCACACCTACACCTACACCTACACCTACCAGCCATTGCTAAGAGGCATGAGCCTTTATTCAGAGGCCGGCGTACTCATATTCTAGCCCAACCTGTATGCACACTTCTAAGTACAAGATACACGGTGCCCCGCGACCGAGCACTGACCACTGCACTTGACGGCGCTTCTGCGAATCGCAGTCAGCGTTTCATTCGCTCGTGAAAAATCACGTTCGCCTGCTCTTCCGTCGTCGAAATCAAACAGTTTCACCTCCGTGGTGGCCAGGGTTCAGTGACTCTTATTAGCGTCTATCCAAACTTCCAGCCATTTTTTAAATGATACTTAAATAATCATTTCATAATAAATAATAATATTTAATAGCGGATTCCTCGGTTCATTTGGAGCAACTTTTTCCTTTACGAAAATCTTCCCCACAGCTTAGTTTAGGAGTTATCAACGAAAAACAATGACCAATCGGAACGCGAGTGTGCGGGCTCCGCCCCGCTGATAGGCCCCGCCTCTCAGTCCACGTTTTTCGTCAATAACTCCTTAACAGCGTCTCGGAGAAAATTTCCGCAAAGGAAAAAGTTGTTTCAAATGACCTAAGGAATCACTCCTTTAAAGGAAATAAATTTTTTTAATAATTCTTGATGGACACAACTTCACGATATTTGTAAATTACAGATATTCCGTGCTACCAATTTCACTATCTAATAATATTCAGTGCTACCAATTTCTCAATCGTTTTTATGAACGAATATACTGGGCAGACTCCGCCCCGAGAAATAGGCCCCGCCTCTCAGCCCAAGCGGCTAGTAGCAACGCTCTGATTGGTCCGCATTTTTCGTCCATAACTCCTTCACGGAGCCTCGGAGAAAATTTTCGCAAAGGAAAAAGTTGCTTCAAATGACCTAAGGAATCAATCCTCTCAAGGAAATAAATTTTTTTAATAATTCTTGATGGACGCAACTTCGCGATATTTGTAAATTAGAGATATTCCGTGCTATCAATTTCGGTGAGCAAGCCTCCAAAAATTCCGTGATTAATTACCATAATAGCGTGCATCCTCTAACAATAGCCGAAGCTCGACCTACCTTCATTGGAGAGACTCATCCCGTCGAAAATAACCTCGACGCCGGCAGTGGTAGCCTCGACGGCAATGCTGGTTCCGTTGATCCTCCACGGGCCACCGAGAGCCTGCGAGTCCATCGTCCCCCGCTCGTCCTCTCTCTTCCCTAGGGAATTACGCGTGCACACACCGGTCCATAATATCACCAGGAATATCACCAGAAGCACGATGCCGACCACCGCGGCGAACGTGGACGTGCGATTCTCGATGCGCGACATGTCTGCGAACTCTCTCCGAGTTTGCTCGCGTCCACTCCGCGCTGGCGGATTCAGATTCTGTCCTCGGGTGGTGATCGAAAGGGGATCTACGGCGGCCTCTGATCGTTCAGTTACAGGCCAGCCATCGGGCAGCCCGGCAGTCGATCATACCCGTGGAACCAGATCGAACACGGACGAACAGACGAAGAGTATTATCGCGCCGTGGCAGGTCATTCGCCGCTCCGCTGCTACACCCCCTAGCGCCCATAGGGTCCTCCACGACCCGTGATGATCTCAAGGCTCCTCTTCCTCCTCGCGAATCCTGCTGACCGGCGATATCCAACCGCGATCCCTGGAATGCCCATTAAAACACTCGGTCCGAGACTGCTCCCGATCCTCCTATCCTGATGATGATGATGATGATGATAATTTCGACGACCTTGACCTGAACATCGGCACCGGTTCTCTTAACTCGGCAACACGATTGATCGGAAATTTGGCAACGCTGGAGGATGATGACTTTGTTGACTTCTTCTGGGTCCTGGAAAGAGATTGAAACGGTAAATATTAGGGTTAGGGGAGGTACCTCGGATGAACTTGACTTTGATGTATGTTGTCAAGGTCACCTTTGTTATAAACAACAGAATTTTTCGAAATATAGCAGTTATTTTAAGTGTTGAAAGCTGAAACGATGTACTCTGTATTGACGTATATTTTCAAGGTCACCTTTGTGAGTTTTTTATTAAAAAGTTATTTTTTTATTAAATAGTTTTTATGCAATTATAGAGTATGGAGAAAAGTTGTTCAGAATGTTGTCCTTGATAACATATGGCAATGTCAATAACAAGAAAATTTTTGTTATGATTACACAGCGATTTTTTTTTTTTTTATGAAAATTCTTAATAATTAATAATAATTTGAATCTTGTAAATGTTTTTTCTGTTTTGCTTATGATCGACTTTGGTTATGTCAGTAATATACAGGGTGTCCCACAAAAATTATTGTCAACAAAAGTTGATTGGTTTTCGATAAAAAAAATTCGAAAAAGTTTTTTCAATCATTTTCAAGGTGTCCAACTTAATTTTTTTTAATTGCACTTTGTATTTTTGACTTAACACTGGCTTCAAGGTCGCCCGAAGGTCATGGTATGGTAGGTCGATGAATTCTTCTGGATACGGGCTATAATACTGTTAAAAAATACAAAGTTTTTCAAGTACTTGGAAAATCGGGAAAAGTGTTGCGTGGGACACCCTGTATACAATATTTCGGTTCGACTTGAGCCGAAAAATAATGTCTACGTTTATTGAGTTGTTTTGGTAAATCTGCACCACGTGTCGGCCCCGACAAAGGAAGGCGTTAGAGTAGGTAGCTATTCAGTGGATACTAGAAAACCGTGCCATGAATCTTTAGTTTGGGAAACGATGCCAACTGGCAATGAGAATGTAAACAGTAGACTGCAATTTTAACACGTTCACGCCAATTTTGCGTGTCGCGGGCGCCACTATTGAGTTTCCATAATAATTTAAGAATAGACGATATTTGTCGATAATAATCGAAGTCGGTCTTCATCTGTTCCGCGTCCATCTAGAAATAAACTAATTTTATTTTATATATTTTATTTATTTTACTCAGTTTATTTATTTTATTTATTTTACTCAGTTTATTTATTTTATTTATTTTACTCAGTTTATTTATTTTATTCAAATGCAACCGTCGACAACACCTGCCAGGCAACATATTAAGTTTACAAATGAAATAAGCCACTAATGAAAGATCTATAATTTCCCGATTGAAAATAATTTGATGATTTCCGAGAGGTGATATAATAATATTTATCTTGACATTCGCGTATATATATATATTGTATATTTGTATGTGTGCATTTTCTCGCGGTTCTAAATATCAAACCAGTTTCCCGAAGGCTCTAAATAAGCCGAATGAGGAATCAATTAAAAAATCAGTAACCCTCGCGGACAGGAAACAGGTTTCGCTTCATCGAGATAACGCCCGGCAATATTCTGGCAAAAGAACGCTGACAAGAATTGGGGAATTAAATTGGAATGTTATAGCTCGAGATATTGGCCACACGTGACCCTCTTTCTCTCTCTGTGGGAACCTGCGGAGCTGTTTAGAGTGAAGAATGTCGAAAGTATACTTCGTGAAGCGATAGCTGACAGAACTCGGAATGTCCGATTTTTCGGTTGCTCGCATGCTAGTACGTTTTGGTATATTCAACTGTATTCTCATATATCCTGGTATGTTCTAGTATATTCTCATATATCCTGGTATGTTCTAGTATATTTTGGTATATTCTGATGAATTCTAGTATATTTTGGTGTATTCTGATGAATTCTAGTATATTTTGGTATATTCTGATGAATTCTAGTATACTTTCGTTCATTCTAGTATATTTAGGTATATTCTGATGAATTCTAGTATAGTTGGTATATTTTGGTTCATTCTAGTGTATTATACTGTATACTAGTATATTTTTGTACATTCTAGTAAGTTCTAGTATATTCTCTTTTAACCTAGTATATTTTAGCTGTATATCAAATGGATTTATCACAACAAATAAATTATGCGATTTGAAGCAGTAAACAGTTGAGGAATATCGAATAAATCAAAAGATTTCATTGGTTTCTTGTCACAAAAATAGATTTTTTGCAAAATCCTGATGTCGTAGACAAATTTTGAAACAAGACTTGAAATCAGCGTGAAAAAGTGTACGGGAAATGATGTGTAGCATGTATTAAAAAAATTTTTTCCGCGCGTGGTATTGAAAAAGCACAATCTTCTTGAAATTGTACAAGTTTCACGAATTTTATCAAGGTTAAAAAACGTTCGTACCATAATCTCCCTATTTTTCCCATATTCTACAAGGTTTCAGCTACAATTTAAAAAAAATTTCATCGCTCTATCTCATTTCTATTGAAAGTTCTTTGATTTTGTCGCCGATTTCGTCCGAATTGCCCGCCGTGCGGCGTATAGGTTTTTCGCCCGTAAATGCATAAAACCCGCTGTCTATTAATAACTAACACAAGTTCAAACATTCCTGAACCATCGCCAACTCGATTACACGTGGCGCGAGTCAATTATTCGCGACTTTAACTCGACCGCCCGGTTCAATCGACGGTGAGTCGATTAATTGTGAACGATCTCTCTCTCTCTCTCTCTCTCTCTCTGTCTTTCTCCCTCTCCATCCACAGTACACATGGAAGATATGATCGAAAGTTTCTTCGCAAGGTGGTCCCCGTGTCGTTTGATAAGGGAACGACCCGCCGTGTCGTAAATGTTTAAAGCGGCACGAATCGGTTTCACGGCGATTCGCACGGCTAAATTGCCCGACACGAAGGAATCATCCTCTCAGCCGATGACCTCATCGCAGGAAGCACTCCCTTCGGGGTTGAGGAGCGATGATTCTCTGCATTGTGGCTGCGCACGTTTCACAATAAGCGACAAACTTCCTTTATTCTCACGTTTACCGCGCGTACCTTACATTGCAATTACCCCTCGAGCCGTAAAATCAACAAAATTTTCGTACGACAATGAGACACCCTGTACATGGTGCAAAAATTAAAATATCTTCTAAACTAACGATTTTTCGCAATAAACGAGTCAGTACTTTTCTGTGGAGATTAATGAGTAGCATCGAGTAGTGCATTGAAAAATATACGATTCTATTTGAAAAAACAAAGTTGACCTTCGCGTGACCTCTACGCGTGCACGTAGAGAAGAGACATCTACATCGGACAATGTGCCCCCCGATACCGTTCAACTTTTGTCTGAAACATTTTTCAGTAGCGTCGACAGTTTCGGAGATGTCCGACTGGGTCGATTTAAATGGGACACCCTATATAACGAAAATATTTTAAATCGGATAAAACGAATTCTGTAATCAAAATTGTGCAAATAATTCATTTACTAGTTGCAATATTTCATTGACGTTCAAATTATAATCGCGCGCCCCTTCAGCATGTAAACAATCATTTTTTTAAACAACAATCCCCGTATACAACACCGTTTCGTTTCTGATATTCCGAATAATGCGAAATCGCTGCACGGTATTTTTTACGTGGCGAAGGATATTGGCGGGATTGTTCGACGAGCGATTCACGATTTTAATAATGCATCGGCGATGCGATTGTAATTCATTGCGTTTGGAGAACAATGAAAAATATTATTAGAGAATCGTGCGTTCTTTATCTCGTCGGGAAGTCGCATCAATTCTGATGGAAAGTAAGGAATAAATATTAGTGTGGATGAACACAATACCAGCAGATGTTAATAAACAATTTCCGGTCTACTTCTGTGTCAATTACAAATTCGTTACTTGCCACTTTTATCATCAATTATTAACGATAGAATCGGTGAATTATTCGATTAATAATGCAATCACTGTTAATAATAGCAACAATGAGTACCAGGAAAAAATAACAGTAGACGTGTCACTTCCCACCCCCTCTACGGTCACGTGACGTCAGAGTCGCCAAATTTAATAATAAACTATTCCCCTACTTTACCTTTCCCCTCTTCGACGCCATTCCCCCACTCTACCCTCCCCTCTACGACGCCATTCCCCCACTCTATATTCCCCTTCTGCGATCCTATTCCCCCACTCTACCCTCCCCTCTACGACGCCATTCCCCCACTCTATATTCCCCTTCTGCGATCCTATTCCCCCACTCTACCTTCCCCTCTACGGCGCCATTCCCGCACTCTATATTCCCCTTCTGCGATGCTATTCCCCCACTCTATTCTGCCCTCTACGACGCCATTCCCCCACGCTACAGTCACGTGACGCGTTCCCTCCCTCTCGTGAGTGTCACAATGTCACGTGACCAATCCGATACTGGCAGAGAGGGGGTAGCTTTTCCCCTCTATTCGAATCAATTCCCCTCATCTGGTGATACTAGAAAAATGGAAAAAAAACAATTTCGAATGTACTACATCTTTTCTTATTCTGCAACGAAAATACACTGCCTTCCATTCGACATCGGATATTTCTCATGGTACTTTAATTTACAGCGTCTTTTATTTTTATCGCGCTGAAAAATTTACATACGTCATCGGGTTGGCGAAATAGCAACACTTCTTTCGATTTCGTTTTTTTTTTCATACCACCTTTCTGCGAGAAATGTAAAAATATGTTGACACCCTGTATTATTATCTGCACAAATCCATTCACAGTTTCTCATTCTACCGTTTTTACATACTACAAAGAAACAAAAATATTTTTTCTGTTTTTGAAAATTTTTAATGTTAATTATGGATCAGCACGTGACAATTCGTAGTCTAAATAAATATTTCTCATTGTTGTATAACAATTTCGATTATTTAAAAATAATACGACCATATTCTTCCATTTTCTTTTTAAACATTTTCATTATTTATGTTTCACGTACTCAGGAAACATTTGCAATTTGCCGAGTCTCCAATGTGATAGAATTTTCGTGCACCCGATATCTCGAGAAAATGATTTCCCACCAATGGCGTTTTATGTTCGACGCTGGAACATTCGCGGACACCGCGTGTCACCGGGCGAATCATCGACGGAAATTCTTTTCGGCAAGTTTGTAATTCGGCATCCAGTGCAGACGTCGGTGGAACCGCGAAGAAATAGATGTCCGGTAAAAATAGCGCCGGGATTATTTCACGCTTGCACCACCGCACGGTCGGCCAGAATCGCGAAAAGCTGGGCGAAATGCACGCCTCCGTTAATTATACATTATTAATCGCGAACGAAACGGTTCTAAAATATTTATCTACAATTCATATTCACGACTCAAGCAATTTTTTACAATAAAATTAAAATATTTCATCATTTTCAAATTCACTATTCTTCTCTATATTGTTTAAAGATATTCTTTGTTAACAAATATGATAAATATGATAAATTCGTCTCCGTTTCTATAATAGAGTCATTTTAAATAAAAATGATCCATAAATAATAAATTACAATTGCAAAATGTACGTCTTTGAGAGGATAGATTCCCGAGGTTATTTTAAGCAACTTTTTCCTTTGCAAAAATGCTGTCCGCCGCTTCGTTCAGGAGTTATTAACGAAAAACACGGGCCAATCAGAGCGCGACTACCAGCGGCTCGCGCTGAGCGAGAGGCGGGACTTGCCGGCGAGGCGGAGCCATTCGCGGTAGCCGCGCTCTGATTGGGCCGCGTTTTTCGTTAATAACTCTTGAACAGAGCCTCGTAGAACATTTTCGCAAAGGAAAAAGTTTCTTCAAATGACCTCGGGAATCTACTCTCTCAAAGACAGACATTTTTAATGAAAATTTACAGTTCTAGCCGTTGTTCAATGACTATCAAACAGCGGATATTATGCATTTAAAAATGAGTAGGTGTAAATAAATGTATGATCTTACTGTTATATCATTTGCAACCTTTGAAAAAATAAATAAATATTTCACTGCAGTTTCTTGCAAAATCAAGTATATTTATTTATTAGAATTAGAATTAGACGAACGTATGCACATAAATGAACAAATAAACATTGCCACGGGTAACTGTAAGTTTATACGGAAGTGATCGTGCGGAGAGGGTGTGGTTTCGGAGTGGCGGTAAACGAATTTGGCGAGTGCGCTCGGTAGACGGTTGCGCACAAGGCCCGGCCAGTGGTGAGCCATCAAAGCAGAAAATCGAAGGGTTTAACGACTCGAATAAAAGCACAGGGGTCCGGCGAGAGCTGTTTTGCGGTTCGCGCCGCGCAACATAGTGGCTACTATTCCTCTGTTGGGGAGTATGTATACACCGCGAATATGACGGCAGCGGTAATGAATGCTGGCCGGGGGAACGTTATAGCGGCACGCGGTGTAAGTCTGCGGCTACGTCGACGTTGCCGAGTGAAATATAAAAGCGACGCGGCGGCGCTCCGACGACGTCGGCTGCTGACCTCGGAGGCACTTAAGGTCTGGGTCAAACTATTCTTGTCGCGTACCTTTCCTAGTCTGATCCATCGATCGATCAATCTCTGTCTGCGAATTTCTGTCTGTCGCTAACGTGCTGACACGCGGCCCCCCATGGGGCTCTCGTTAATCACACGAATCCCGATGTCCCCGCGGTACAACGTGCTCGCTGGAAATGTCGATATAACCCTAATCTCGCGTTCAGTTTCTGTCACTACTTAGCTTATGCTCGTGTTCGTCGTGATCCACGTATTATTGTTAAGCATTCTCCTGGAAAATGTTCGGTTACAAGCGGGGGCTACGTGAAGGGTGATACATTATGAGGTGACGTTTCGAATTTCCCGCCGTTTTCTCGTTGTTATGATTCGTTGTTTCTCTTTGGCACGTGGTTAATAAAATTGTAGAATATTGTACAAAAAATTGTAGAATACTGTAAAAGTGTTTAAAAAATTGTAGAATATTGTAGAAGTGTAAAAATATTGTAGAATATTGTAAAATTGTAAAAAAGTATGGAGGATATTGTAAAATTGTAAAAAAAAGTTGTAGAATACCGTAAAAATGTAAAAAAAATTGTAGAACATTTTAAAATTGTAAAAAAAATTTTAGAATGTCGTAAAATTGAAAAGGAGATTGTAGAACATAGTGAAATTGTAAAAAAAAATTCTAGAATATTGTAAAATTCTAAACAAAAGTTGTAGAATACTGTAAAATTGTAAAAAAAATTCTAGAATATTGTAAAATTGTAAAAAAAAGTTGTAGAATATCGTAAAAATGTAAAAAAAATTTTAGAATGTTGTAAAATTATAAAACAAATTGTAGAATGTTGTAAAATTGTAAAAAAGATTCTAGAACATTGTAAAATTTTAAAAAAAATTCTAGAATATTACAAAATTGTAAAAAAAATGTTAGAATATTGTAAAATTGTAGAATATTATAAAATGTAACTGGTGAAATGCTCTTGGACTACTTTGTACATTGCGACTACTCGATTTCTCCAAACTCTGGCGCAAATCATAGCGATGCAGGAACAGATTAGTTATTAATGAATAATTGAATGAATTGTTGCAATTCGATTTTATTAATCAATGAAATGTCAATGTTGTTCAGTATGATTGATAGAGGTGTTTCTTCTCTGGCACGTGCAAATTGAATTCTGATCTCTTAATTAAATAACTAAACAGACGTGCGGTTTATCATCGTCGCATATCTTTCTGCATTTGCATTTTCCCCTCTTGTTCCATTACGTTAAACATGCTTTATGATGAACATAAATTATTCATTATTAACTCTCTTTATATGTATACATAATACACCTGGTCGCCTCGATAAGCGCAGGCAAGATTTAAATGCAGCCGGGTAACGTATTTGTCATACACGCGGGCTGTTTGTGTGGTGTGCAACCGTGATGCAGCCGGAAGACTTGTTAATGCTTTTGTCGTGTATGACATGAGAAATCTTCGCGAACTATCCGGGCAATTTCATGTGACCTGCATCCATCGCCGAAGGATGTACACGATTTAAGAAAATCTTATACTTCATTTTATTTTCCTAGAGCGAAAAATTCATTTGTCATCAATTTTTTAATATTTTTCAATTAATTGCATAAAGTACTGTTATGTATTATAGTAATGGACAATACTTAACGTTATGTACCGGTTCCCCCACTCTCCACTATTTCATATTGCCCCTACCGCGCCCCTCCACAGGAGTGGGCGGACACAGGAGTAGGGGGAGGAGTTAAAAATCGCGGATAAATACATTCGCATTTTCATAAACAAATAGAACAGCGACATTACAACAGCAGCAATTAAAAATTATTAACTACACAAATTCCTAGTCGTTTCTCCAGAATTTATTTACAAACAATTCGAATAATCTCCACCATTTTCTATGCATCAGAAAAAAATTTGTTTTTAAATTAATTTATTTTCTCAACTATTATTAATTTATCGACTGTATTTGCAATATCTTTCAACACACGAAGTTGCAAATTAACTGACCGCGATGGCCACGAATCAGTTCGTCGACTGAATAAATGATAAGAATTTTAAACACGGAAACAGATTGTTTATTGAAAATAAGGATAATTCGATTTTCAATATGCGCGTACGTTCGAATCGCTCAACAAACGCAGAATGACATCAGTCTTAACTGTCAATCGATTAGAAATTCCATAGGAAGAAAATATGAGCATCCTTGTAGCGCCCTTGATGCTTCCACGTATAGATCATGCCAAATGAATTTCAAATGGCCGTCTCGCACTCTCGAAACCCCATAGGCCGATTTATTACTGTTCAACGTTACGTTTATTTATTCGCACATGGACACACCGTGCTCGCCGTCATGTCGAATAGCTTTCTATTTTTTGTTATTTTCGGACAGGAAAACTATAATGATCGCTAAAAGCGGATACTAATGAATTCAGAACGGGCACGTTCGGGCCTAGGATTGGCGACGAGTGTCACGTTACTTTGCACTGCTTCGAAATGCAAAATTAACGACAACCGTAGTCCTCCTTGATGGCGAAGACTCGTGATCGAGTGGCGAAGTGTTGGGCACGTTTTATTTCAAATAAAATAAATAACCGTTTCAAATAAAATAAATAATTATCCAAACAAATCAGATAAATAATTATTTGAAAAGATGGATTATATGTTCATAGTTTGCAGATTTAAACAAATTATTTTCGATTTATCAAAATTATGCAAAAAGAGAAATTGTTATTTAACTTAGAATTAAACAAATTATTTTTCGATTTCTTAAAACTATTCGAAAATTTATTAGAATTATGCGAAAACGTAATCTGTTATTTAACTTCATTGTAGTTGTTATTTAACTTAGAATTAAACAAATTATTTTTCGTTTTCTTAAAACTATTCGAAAAGAGAAATTATTTAACTTACAATTAAACATATTTTTTTTTCGTTTTATTAGAATTATGCGAAAAGGTAATCTGTTATTTAACTTCATTGTAATTAATTCAGAACATTCTTCTCTGCATAATAATCCGCAGACTAATTATTATTAGTACAAGTTCATCCTTTGCTAGTGAACTTGTCGATTTTGTACAAGTAGACTAAATAAAGAATTATTGCGTCTCCGGTTTTTTATCGGGACCATCAATTAATTCTTGTCCCCACTCTACCTTCCCCTTCCACGACCAATTCCCCCACTCCGCCGCCCGGTCACGTGACGCATTTCGTCTCTGTGGTCCATACGTCACAATGTCACGTGTCATAAAATTACGCGTTCCTGATCCGGGACTAAATTCGGACATTTATCCTAAACATGACGGAAGTGTCGATAATTTTCCACTTTTGCTCTCTGTGTTCGAAGTAATATGCTGCAATAAAATTCTATCGATTGCGTAGTCCATGGAAATTCGATTTTCCGAGGAAAAAGAAAACCGCGAGAAAAATCCGTCGCGGACGAGAGCAGACAGTATTCGAAGAGCGCGAATCGTTTTTTGTAATGAACCAGCGATAAACGGCTACTTATCTGGACTTCGCGTGTCGTATCATCGTTGACCTTTCTTCCGCCAATGGTGGCCGGCCACGAGGATACAAATGCGTAAAGAAAACTAAAGGAAACAGCGACACGACAATAGCAAGAGCGGAGTTAACTCGACCACCTTGGGTGCATTCCTTATTTTTGTTATCCGCTCCCCGGTATACCGAGGAATATTTATCGGTTCGTGTCACGGCAGAGTGACAACGACTTTAGCAACAGTCCACCGCGGCATGACTTATGATCGGGGTCTTTATGCAAAATTGCTCGTGTCGATTCTACGGAACAGAAGTTAAATAAAAATTGCTTCGAAAACTTAAATATCAAATATTTTATAAACATTAATATTTATTAAATATTATGTTTATTGTTCAATATTATATTCATTGTTCTATACTACAATTATTGTTAGATATTATATTTATTATTTATATAGATATTACTAGATATATTATTTACTATTTATATAGATATTATTTCGTTAAATATTATATTTATTCTTAGATATTATCTTTATTGTTCAATATTATATTTTGTAGATATTAATATTCATCAAATATTATATTTTATAGATATTAATATTCATCAAATATTATATTTATTCTTAGATATTAATATTCATCAAATATTATATTTTATAGATATTAATATTCATCAAATGTTACATTTTATAGATATTAATATTCATCAAATGTTATATTTTATAGATATTAATATTCATCAAATATTATAGATATTATTAAATTGTTTGAATCCTTCTATTAAATTAATCCTCCCATTTTTTAAATGAGCCTAGTCCAGTACTATTAATTGATTAAATGAAGAGTCGCCTTGTCCCCCCACTCTACCTTCCCCCACGCTGCCGCTCGGTCACGTGACGTGTTTCGTCTGCGTCGTGTAATGTCACGTGACTAATCCGGTACTGAGACGCAGCACTTTTTCCCCTCGTCTGGCGCCTCAGTTTAAATATCTGTTGTTGCAATTACGAAATATATAACTTCAACGAATGATTCTAATTACTAAAAAAAAATATTTCATTTGCATAAATATTTATACTTATGATCACGCTAACGTCAATCACACTCCCGCATAACCTAGTTCTTTCATAAAAAGAACAACTATCTTCGGTGAAGATAGCCTCTATTGAACTTCTAAGTGTGAAATCATTTTCTTGTTAATTAAAGCCGTAGGGTAAATGTACACTCAATGAAGTTAATGATTAAACGAGAGGCCATCATTCTTTTTGAATTTCACGCATATATTCGTTGAAAATTGTAAACAGACCTAAAAAATACAAAAATGCACTAAAAATGCAATGTTACACTATTTCATAAAAATCGCAATGCTTGTTCCGACTTTTATTATACGTCCAAAGAAATAAATTTATTACACGAAAAAGTTTTAAAACTTGAAAAATTAACATAATAAATACATTAAAAAATTAAAAAATCAAGTAACATGATAAGTGAATTGAAAATTTGAAAAACCAAGTAACACAATAAGTAAATTGAAAAATTGAAAAATCAAGTAACAGAATAAATAAATTAAAAAATTGAAAAATCAAGTAATATAATATAATAATGTAATAATAATTTAAAAGATTGAATAATAATTAAATAAGGTAATTAAAAAATTGAAAAATCAAGTAACACAATAAGTAAATTAAAAAATTGAAAAATCAAGTAACATAATAAATAAATTAAAAAATTGAAAAATCAAGTAATATAATGTAATAATGTAATAATAATTTAAAAAATTGAAGAATAAAGTAATATGATAAGCAAATTAAAAGTTTTGGTAATTTCGATTATCGTTACAACAAAGGATGCAGAAAAGAAATATTTAACAGAACCAAGCGAATAAAATAAATGATTTTCCGGCGTGAATTTGCTGTAACAATGTTGAAAAGCGATCGCGGGACGACAGTGCGAGATCGTTATCGGTACGCGGCGAGGCGAGGGATTGTCAGTGTCAATGGTAGATAGAAGTTAGTTACGTTTGTCTCTGCGCCTACCGCGGCAAGCTAAAAATAAAGGAAAATATATTTATATTACATAAGGTCGCTGTGCGATAACGAGGCACCCGTGTCTAACCTTCTTTTCGCGTGGATTCGGAACAGGCGTTCTTAAATCGTTAACACTAGCTGTTTGACAACTATGAAACAGATGCATCAAATAATAGCTGCAGTATCTCATCCTCATACGTCCGCTATCAATCACCGAAACCAGACACAACACTTTATTTAACGTTAAAACTATCGACCATTCAAAATGGCTAATAATAATCGCCAATGGTTAAACAAAAATTAATTTCATCGCTCAAATAGACTTTTCACGTTGCAACCAACAATATTCTTGGATTTTTCTAAATTTTTACTGTTTTATATTTTTTACTATATTTTTATTTAATATTTTACTCAATTTTTTAATAAATACATACAAATCCTAGCAGTATGTGTTATGAATTATTATTAATAGGCTACGGATCGTTTATGCAAAATGAAAATTTTTTATATAAATTGAAATTAACAGATGTCAGGCAAACATTTTTTTTATTATTTTATGATTTCAATCAAAAGTAATTTGGGGCATTTTCTGATGATTTTAATATATCCAAAGAAATTTATAGACATTTTCTTATAATTTTAGTTCACTATTCAATTTGTTATAATGTTAATATAAAAAAGATAATTTATAGACGTTTTCTTATGACTTTAATTCGTCAAAGGTAATTTAGAGACCTTTTCTTATGATTTTATTACATCAATAGTTATTAAAGAAAACTATGATTAATAATAAACTATTGTAAACATATGTTTGCATTTGTGAAAAAATCTAAAAAATACTCTGGTACCAGTACACCACTAATGTTCACTCCTGAATTTCTTTTCCCACGAATCCCCTTAAACATTTGGAAGAATAATACTAAGAAATAACAATATTTAATGAAGTGATGATAGTAACTTAATAGATGCAATAAAAATGAGTAAGCTTTTTTTGGAGAATATTTTAATAAAATCAGATTCTAGAGGGGTTTAATTATAGTTCAAATTAATTTTAATATTAGGGGGGGTGTATATTATTTCATTCGCGAATTTTATTAGCGAATTTTAATAAAATATAGTTAATTTAGTGAGGAATACTTTATTGTATTTAAATTTAAATTTTAGGGTGGGTAATATTGACTAGTCGATTTAGGATATTTTAATGAAATTAAATTTTAGAAAAGTTCAATTATAAATTTAAATAATTTTATAGAAAATTTAAATGGGGGTATATTATTTCATTCGGATCTTTATTAGCGAATTTTAATAAAATATAGTTAATTTAGTGAGGAATACTTTATTGTATTTAAATTAAAATTGTAGGGTGAGTAATGTTGATTAAACGGTTTATTATAACGAAACAAGTATTTCGATAAGTATCTCACAATTTCAAACAATCTCTTCTAAAACCCCCAGCAAGCCTGAAGGTGCCCCCAGGTACGCGTCGCTA
Source organism: Lasioglossum leucozonium (assembly GCA_028454225.1). Classification (NCBI taxonomy): domain Eukaryota; kingdom Metazoa; phylum Arthropoda; class Insecta; order Hymenoptera; family Halictidae; genus Lasioglossum; species Lasioglossum leucozonium. The sequence goes on from CM052213.1 coordinate 2,052,743, forward strand.
GGGTAGCCGTCGCGACGGCGCGGCGCGTTAAACCGAATGAAAAAAAGAGAATCTACAGTCCTACTTACGATCGTTTGCAATCGAAAGACTACCGTTCGCAAAATCGCAACAATATATCCCTTAAAACCGTCCCTCGAAAAAACAGTTCGTCTCACATCGTCGACGCGACGTAGTCCGGATCTCACTTTCCTTCACTTTCATTTTCAGGGAGGCCCTTGTTCGACACGGGAGGCACTCGCGGAAGCCTGTGAAAATTTCTCCGCGGAAGAGCCGACGAAGAGGAGCCCTCTCGAGGAAGGCCACTGTCACCAAAGGCGAGATCGAACTCGTGTCGCCGCCGTCTGGTCCACGTGTTTCGCGGTGGTTAGCGTGGCAACGGGCGCGGAGCGGCGGGCTTGGACCTACCTCGCGAATAAATCCCGGAGTCCTCGGGATCCTCCGGGGTCCCCCAGGATGTCCTGCGGACGGACGTCCTCCGCTCGACGGTCCCCCTCGGACGATGAAACACCCTCGGACGGTGTTCCCTTTTTTTTTTTCTTTTTCAGTGCTCGGACAAGCGGATAATTTTTGAACGGATCGCGAGGCTGGAGTGCGCGATCGCGGCGGAACGGGCCCGAAACGCGGCGCGGATATATCGCGGACGAAAGGCGAAGCGAAACTACGAACGAACCGAACCGAGCCGAGCCGCCAGCACGCACCGACTGACCGCGACGCGGACGCGAATGGATCTGTGGTATCGACCACGGCCACCGAACTCCCATAACATCATCGTCCCCACCACCACCGCGGTTCATCGTCAACCGAATTGGGCGGCATCCCAGATAAATTTTTATCTAGATTTTTAATCGCCACCCCCCTCCCCCCGCCGTGGTTTTGTTTATGCGGCACCCGCCAAATTCGGGGGAGGACCGCGCAGAACCGGCCGCTCACTTTTTTCCACACCCTGCGACATCCAGTCGCCCCCGCGACCTCTCGGGTCTTTGTGACCCGTGTACAGAGTTTTGTCGCTTTATTCAGTATTGGGATTTAGTGATTTTTCTATTTTTTTTTGTGTCTGCGGTGCTCGGGGTCATTTTGACCCGGCTGGTCACGCAGGCTTGTACGAGTTTGTTGATCATGGTATTGCAATTAGTGATTCTGTGAATTTTCTTCTTTTTTATGTCTGGGTCAAAATGACCCCGCTGGTCACACAGGCTTCTACGATTTTGTTGACCACTGTGTTGGAATCGGTGATTTTGTGAGTTTTTTTATTTTTTTTATGTTTGCGATGCTCGGGTCATTTTGACCCAGCTGGTTATGCAGGCTTGTACGAGTTTGTTCGTTAGAAACTTATTGAAATTATTGATTTTGAGTATTTTTTTTTTTAATTGCGTTTATGATGTTCGGGGTCATTTTGACCCAACTGGTTACGTAGGCTTATACGAGTTTGTTCGTTAGAAACTTATTGAAATCATTGATTTTGAGAATTTTTTTTTTTTTAATTATGTTTATGGTGTTCGGGGTCATTTTGACCCAGCTGGTTACGCAAGCTTATACGAGTTTGTTATTATAGTTAGAAAATAATTGCAATCATTGATTTTGAGTATTTTTTGTTTTTTGAAAAATTATATTTATGACGTTCGGGTCATTGTGACCCAGCTGACTTTCTAGGCTCATACGACTTTGTTAGTTGCTATCTTATTGGAATCATTGATTTTGTGTATTTTCTTTTTTGAAATTACGTTTATCATGTTCGGGGTCATTCTGACCCAGCTGACTTTGTAGGCTCACTCGACTTTGTTAGTTGCCATCTTATTGGAATCATTGATTTTGTGTATTTTTTGTTTTTAATTGTTACACTTACGATAATCGGGTCATTGTGACCCGTGACGCAAAGAAATCAGCAAAATAAACAAAAATCAATACACTAAGACTTGCATCGTCCAAGCAAACCTGAAAAATGTTCATTCTCAAAAATTCACGTGCGTACAATATGCAGATACAACCAAATTCAACATTATTATATCCGCAAATTTTGTATATTTAATATAATAATTATAATAATTATACAGCGTATCTTTATGCAAAATAAAAATTGTCTGCACGGATTCCAAAAAATAGAAGCTAAATTGAATGTTATTTCTTTAACATCTTCAATTTTCAAAATTTTTCAACAATTTTCAATTTCATCTACTCAATTTTGCTATAAATGTCTAATAATTGTTTATAGCATTTTTATATTTCACAAAAATGTCTTCCACTTTGCACTAGATTCGTTGTAAAACTTTCATAAAAATCAGATTTGATAGTATACAGGGTGTCCCAATAATACCACCTTGACGGGGGTGAATTCCTGAGTTGATTTGAAGTGACTTTCTCCTTTGCGAAAATCGCGTGCGCGGCTTCGTTGAGGAGTTATCAACGGAAAAGCACGGACCAATCAGAGCGCGGCTACAGCTGACGAATCCCGGCCAACTCGTGTCCCCACTCCCCCTTCTACGACGCTACGTCACACGCTCCCGCGGGCCGGTCACGTGACGCGTTTCGTCTCTATCGTGCGTGGTATTGGCAGAGAGAGGGTAACCTCTTCCCCTCGTTTCCTGTTCCCTTCCCCTTATCTGAGGCCAGCTGCAGTTTCCCATCCTTCCTCCATTGAAAACGTTATCACCGCCTCCGTAGAATGAAGCTCTTGTTCTTTACGCGATAAATACGGTATACGGTATAGCAATCAGCTGTAGTTTATCGCCGGGCATTTCGCCCTGGAACAGGTGCACAGTTACGGACATCCTGTAGCCACTGTCATAATATTTGACTGGCGAACACAAGATGCCAAACATCGTAATTTCACAGTTTCGACGTAGAGTTTAATGTCAAGTACTCTCGGCCAGAATTTTTATAGGCGATTGCAGAATAACCGGTTCCCGCCTAACATGCGCAGCGCGCGTAAATATTGACTAATAAATTAATTAACTGCTCCGATTCGACTTGTTGACATTAATAAACTTGCGGAATGTTTACGGCGTGTGACATTACGAAATATTTATATTTTTATTATGTACCGAGCACTAGGAGTAACTAATATTGTTTTACAAAATAACGAGGCTGTAATTTTGCAAAATTTTTATTTTGCACGGTGGCCCAAGGGTCGCTGGATCATTTTTAATTTGTTTGTCAATGAATTATTTAATTTTTGAAACTACTGGGTAACAAATCCATTTTTTTTTTTTAGAAATAACGAGGCTGTACTTTATTCTACTTTTGCAAAATTTTTATCTAACAAGATGGCCCACTAGACCATTTGAAATTCGAGTTTGTTTATAAACGAAAAATTGCGAATTTTTTAAATGATCCAGAGAATTTTTCTATTTTCAATTTCTAACATTTATTTTATAACATTTGTTCTAGTATTAAATATTGTGCAGTAGCAAAAATCAGAAATTGAAAAATCAGACTAATTGCAGGATTGATCCACAAGGTTCAAAGAATATCAGGTCAGTGCAACGTGATGAGAAATTATCCTGTCACGATGATGTGCAACCAGTTATACCGTCATCGTCGCTGTTATAGTTAACGCGGCATACATTACGGAGAAAAAGAGTCACCGTTCAGCTGAAGCAGAACAACCATTTTAAAAATTATTGCTAAACTAAAAAACTGACCGTAGTAAAAATATTATTACTACCGTCAGTACTGCCAGTACCCGACACACGTAAGGTAGAGACGAAACGCGTCACGTGACCTGGCCGCGGCGGAAGAGTGGGGGAATAGCATCGTAGAAGGGGAAGGTAGAGTGGGGACACAAGTCTTGTTCGAAGACATCAAGTATGCAGTGAGTTAGTTATTAACATTTTATATCATAAACATAACACGTACAAATGATAACAAATAATTGAAATCGCTATAACAGTCTTTTACATATAAAATTTTTCGCAACAATAATTCGTGCATATTTACAATATATTAACAATTACAAAAAAGCAATATAAATATCTCATTCGTACAAAATACTTTTCAGGGAACAACGTTCCATTGGCACTGCATATCTGCATCTGCGATCTGTAACATAAACGAATTTTTAATCACGTGCTCATATTTCCACAATTATTTAATTATTCTTGTACACTAATCGTTCATTTTACCTTCTCTGTGATTTCATCGACACACGCCAATCGAATATTAGCTGCAGTTGCTGGCGAATCAAATCGGAAATAGCTATTATCCAAACCAGCTTCTTGTCGGGCTGACTTAATGGCTTCTCTAATAGCAAAGAAGACCGAAGATGCTAAAAATAATGGCGGTTCCCCAACAGCCTAGACATAATTTTATCATAACGTTAAGCATATAACCATTTTATACGTATATCCAATAAATTGAACTTAAAATATGTTATAAATATCTTTTGTTGGTGTATCTATAGTACAAGTGTGCTTATATATTGAACGGATTACCTTAGACGAATAGACAGCTCTGGGATTCGTAGCACCTTTCAAAAGAGACACATTAAATACTTCTGGAATGTCTGTAAAACCAGGCAATTTGTATGCACCTGGGCCTCTACTGAAAAGTGCACCATTCCTCAAGAACACCAATTCTTCTAGAGTGAAGAGTCCATATCCTTGCATGAAACCTCCTTCGACTTGTCCTATATCAATCGCAGGATTAAGACTTTCACCTAAATCCATGACAATATCTGATCGTAGCACCTGCACGTGGAATACAAACTAATTAAGGCCTTATCTTTAAAATGTATAATCATCCTAATGAAATTTAAATAAATATTGATATCTATATTGTAGTTTATAATGCATCTGAATTTCTTACTTGATGATCACCAGTCAAACAATCAATTTCTACTTCCGAACATGCGACGCCGTATGTAAAGTAGTTGAACGGGTCTCCTGAGTTTGTTTCAAACGAGTATCCTATATCCGGTGTTTTATAAAATCCAGTAGTGGAAAGACTGATTCTTTCCATATAAGCAGCAGATATCCACTTCTCCCATGGTCCAGTTGGATTTTTATCCATCACTGGTTTCAATCTTTTCATTATCTCTTCGCAAGCATTCTACATTACATAATATAAAAGTACAATATTTATTGAACATTTAGTTTCCGTAAGAATATAAAATAATATTTACTAACCAGAACTGCCATGCCATTGAGGTCCGAAGAAGCACTAGCTGCAGTTGGGGACGTGTTTGGCACTTTGTCCGTGGCAGTCTCCAGTATGTGTATTTTCTCCGGATTTATTTTCAATACTCTGCTCGCTACCTACATGGCATGGAAGATTTAAATAAATATAATCTAAAATAGATATTATCAAATTAAAAAATATATAACGTTCCATTTAAAAACGACAAATACACAGAAAATAACGGAAATTAAATTAGACTGAATTAATAAAAAATAAATAAATATTACTTGTATCATTTTTGTATGTAAACCTTGTCCCATTTCAACACCACCGTGACTAATCAAAACAGAACCATCTGTATAAACATGTACGAGAGCCCCCGATTGATTGAGCATGAGTACTGTGAAGGAAATACCGAATTTAGTTGGAACTATTGCCAATCCCCTTTTCTTGTACCTATTCTGTCTAACAAAATAAAATATGATATGCATATTAATACAATAAAAAACTACATATACTTAAAAAATTCCATTCCAAATGGTATACAAACCGGAAATGTGTAACAATTGAATAAAAATGTTACTTATACTTTTAAACCTACCTGTTATACTGTTGAATATTTGCAAATCTTTCCGTGTAATTAGAAGATAAAAGACACTCTTCCCAGCAACGTTTCAATGTGCAATTAACAAGCTTCTGATTGTAATGGGTCGAATCTCCTTCTTTGTACAAATTCAACTTTGAAATCTATTAAAATAAAATAATCACTACGATACTTACAATGATCCAGAACCCCTTCAAACAATAGTGAAATTTTGGGGGTATGTAGTGCATATGTACTGTTATAAAAGATATTTTAAAAATCCGCAGTGTAACACAATTTAGCATTCTACCTTGCAAGCATCTATGTTCAAATACTCCGCCATGTGTCTAACAATAGTTTCCGCTACAAACATTCCTTGTGGCCCTCCGAAACCTCGAAACGCAGTGTTAGATGGCAAATTAGTTTTACACGTGTAACCATAAACATCACATACTGGTATCTTATAAGAATTCTCACAATGGAACATGGCTCGGTCCACAACCTGCAGAAAAGGCAACTTTACTCTCAATTGTTCTTAAACAATATACAATCCAAACTGTGAACGTGTTAATTTACCGCCAAAGAAAGATCTCTCGAATAGCCACCATTACAGAAAATGTACACTTGCAAAACTTTCATCAATCCATTATCATCAAATCCAACTTTATATTTGAATAAAAATGGATGCCTAGCACCGGATATCATCATGTCTTCGTCTCTGTCGAACATGCAACGCACCGGTTTTCCTAATCTGTAAATTAACTACTTTAATTTGCCATATCTTTAAGTCGTTTTATCTAATTTTATTGATTTCACTATTGAAAATTGTACAAGACGCAGAACTACTTTGCGATTCTATTATTTACCTATGAGCAGCAAACGCAACTGGCAAAGCGAGCAACGAAGTTCGCGATTCCTTTCCTCCAAAACCGCCGCCTAGTCTCTTCACTCTCACTATAATTTTATTAGCATTAACATTCAAACTGCGTGCCACGTATTTCTGAATTTCCGACGGATGCTGCGAGGAACAGAATATTTCTAATTCATCCTCTTCCCGGGGAATTGCCAGAGCGGCGTGTGTTTCAAGGTAAAAATGTTCTTGACCTCCCATTCGAATTTCACCTTCTAGAATGTGAGCTGATTTCGAGAAAGCTTCTTCAGCGTTTCCTTTCGTTAGATGTCTTGGGCTCTCGGGGAAATAGGAGTGATATTTAATTGCGTCCTAGAAGATTCATATATTTACATAAATATTAGAAATTCCATACTGTTTTCTTGTATTTCAGATTTTATTTTATCGTACCTCTATTGTAATAATTGTTGGTTCGATGTTCTCGTATTCAACTTCAACCATTCTAGCTGCTTTTTGCGAAATTGACTGATTAAGCGCAACAATTGCCCCAATTGGTTGTCCTTGGCTTGTTACCTTGAAGAATATGACGTTCAGCATGTCAATTTGGAAACAATGCAATCAAATTTTAATGAATCACCTCCTCCGAAACGAAGATTTCTTCGTCGTGGAACACAGGTCCGTGGTAACGTTGTTTCTCAGGTATATCCTTCGCGCTGTAGAAAGCTACTACACCTTCCATTGATAACGCTTTAGTTGCGTCAATTTTCAAAATTTTTGCATGCGCCCTAGTAGACAAAACTAAAGTTAGGTAAAGCTCGTTCGTAAATTTTGGTATATCGTCGCAATAAATTGCTTCTCCAGTCGCCTGTTTAAATGCGCTCGCGTGAACGACAGTCCTTCCGATTAGATCATTTGGTTCTTGATCTTTTGAAACCTAACGCACGAACGTAGAATATTAAAATAGTATACAATGGACAACAGTGATCGTGAACTGGATAAGAAAATGGTAGATACCACTTGATAGTATTGTGAACTTTTCGGTTCCTTGTCGTGAAATCCAGTTGCAGCGCTTTCAAGCTCTTTGGGGTACGATGGATAATCGGATAATGTCAATTGAAGTTGCTCAGCTATGCGTAAAAATCCTTTGAAGAACAGACTGTAAAATTGAAAGGAAATATTAAAGTATAATTAATACGCAATCGACACGCGATGAACTTTAGATCTACGATACACACTGTACAAAGAGGGAAGGAACTGTAAATGAGTATAAAAATGACGTACCTCAGAGTTAGAGATCTACGGTACTTGACCATACCACCAGGGACATTGTCCGGAAGAGGAAACTCATCCAATAATGAAGAATATACAATGTCCAAAAGAATTTTATCCCACTTGCTGAAACAATTTATTATTCTGTACATATTACTATTAACAGCTAGAAGATATAAAAAGAATTGTTTCTCAGCTTATATAAAGATTCGAAGCATAAAAATTGTGTCACTTTAAGAAAACAGTTAAAAATGAGTGCAGATCATTTTATAAACCACCTTCCAATCATAATTTCACATGTTTTCCTTGCTAGAACTGTTGTCGGAGCCATCCCACCAAATGCCAAATTTACTTTCTGAACAACATTAGTCTCAGGTTGGAAAACCACATTTAATGCCATATTAACAATGGCAATATCATCGTCTCGTCTTCTTGCTTGTTTATAAGCTACAAAATACTGATTCTGGAAAAACGAAAGAAGTGTTAAATTAACAAGATTTACAGATTCTAAATGTAATTGGTTTAACTTACTTCTTTAGTGAAGGGAATTTGAATCGCTAGTAAAATTTCGTCTGGTAAAACTATGTTTTGCCTGTAGCCTTTAAAGAAAGTGTGATCCATTGGGACAACTCTGTTTCCATTCTTCAAACTGGAAAGATTCAATTGTACTCCGGCTGCCATGAAAATTGGATTTAAATCTGATATAGGGCTTCCTGTCATTATATTTCCACCAACAGCCTATTATGAAAGTATATCAAATTATATCTAACAAAAACAAACTCGAATATTAGAGTAATAATAATACAGAAAACTTACTGCTACGTTTCTAATTTGTTTGCCAGCAAACCAATGAAGCATTGCAACTATTTCACGGAAAATTCTTGTTTCGTGTTCTGAAACAGGGACCAAATTAACATGTTAATTAATATATGCTTAGAAATGATTTTGCAGAGAATGGAAAATTAAAACTATTCACCAGGTTTATTATCAATTTGCTGTTTCAATGCTTTCTCCATTTCAATGAGTGTTTTGCTGGCACCCACGTGAATCATTTCTCCATCTTCTTGAATGGTCTTCATTTCCTTGATCAAAATCGGATGTATTAGAACAGGGTAGGACAAATGCTTAAACTTGACTTCAACACCTGAAGAAAAATCATAAAATTCATGTTTATACAACACGAATTATCCGACACTTTTAATTAATTACAGCCATAATTGTAGAATCCAGTAAATCTTAATCATGGCGAACAACCAAAGAACTAAGTCAAGTTTTGTTTAAAATTAGTAGATAGTTTATTTAGAAAGCACAATAAATATTAATCATAGCTTACCAATCTCAGTATTTCCTACAACAATCTTTGCATTAGGATGTTGACTTTTCAATTGAAGTAATTCAGAAAGCGTTCGAGGTCTGTACCAAGTAACATTTTTTCCTTTGACAATTAAGTATTCCTGGTCCAAATGCGAAGAGATCTGAAAATATAATTTACTACAGAAGATCTTACTCAAAGCTATATGTAGTAATGTGTTTAATTTAGATTGCTCACATGCAATTTTGGTGGAAATATAATTTCTTGCGTTCGGTCGTACGGACTGAATTCTTCCGAATTGAAAACTTCAGTCGGCTCAGCTATTGGTATTCTTTTGCAACAATTTTCGCCCATTGCACAGACCCCATTTGATAAAGATTTCTCTCGGTGGTTTGACAATAATTGCATCTGCTCCCATTCTTCGGTGAATGTTTTGTAGGCTTCAATAATGGGCCGATATCCGGTGCATCTGCATAAATTTCCTAAAAATTGAACGCGAATATGAAATTATATTATCTTAAATAATTTCGCAGTCTAATCGTTTTGGTTCTCATATTACCTTGAAATGCAATTTCAAGATCCTTCATAGTAGGTTTTGGAGTGTTTCGTAACAATGAATACATGGACATGACAATTCCAGGCGTGCAAAAACCACATTGCGAGCCGTGAGCTTTTGCAATGCGTTCTTGTACAGGATGGAGTTTTGTTTTGACGTTACCGATGCCCTCCACCGTGGTCACTGCCAAACCGTGCACAGCGCAGACTGGTGTCAAACAAGCATTTACTGCCAAGTGTCTGTAGTCATTGTCAAATACATACAGTCAAGGAACATATAATGAAGCAGAATTTTGTCCCCATTTGCTAGGAATTTGCTGACCAAAACTTGTCTACAAATTCCGACCCAATTCCATGCCAAACCTTGTCCTCATGTAGGGGGCAGGTTGGTTGCTCTAAGAGCGAACCTAACCTTGCTCTAAATATCGAGTAAAATCGGAGTAAACCTTTCTGTAAGGGAAAACCGAATTTTATTTAAATTTCTAAATTATATAATCTTAAATTTTATGTTTTTTCAATAATTCAAATATTTACAGAAAATAATGACAATAACATTTTTGCCCGATATTTACTCTTACAGCAAGGTTAGGTCCGCTCTTAGTGTAACCGACCTGCCCTCTACACAAGGGCAGGGTCTGCCCTCATTTTGCCTTCGATTTGCCGACAAGTTTCGGTGGAAAATTCATAGCAAATCAAGGGCGGTTCGATTTTCACAGTTATGTTTTGTAATTACAGTAATATTTTCAATAACAGCGTAAAAGGATACGATATATTTCCTGTTTCACGATCCAACTTCGAGATCATTACTGTACAAGCACCACAACCACCTTCCGCGCAGCCTAATTTCGTCCCAGTTAAATATACTGCGTAATTACCATTAAGGATTTCAACAGATTTGAAAATTGTTCTCCAACAAAATTAATTTACACAATATCGTTTAATTATCTACAGACGTATAATTCCTTTAAATTTACGGACAGAGAAAATATCGAAAGTATTGTGGAAGCTCAACTTTTGAATAATAACGACGTATTAATTTTATGATAATATGAGAAATAACAATCTTTAATTGCGCAATCTTTTTTTTATTAGATGTATGTATACATAAGCCGATTGCATCGAAATCATTATATAATTTGGTCTAGTTAATTTGCGTTACAATAAGAACTGTTAATACCATATTTATGTTAATGTTATTGCAATAAGGAATAATCCATTTTTTCTTGATAAAATTTTTTTTGCTAAAAAAAAAAGTGGAAATGGTATTCAGTATTTCAAAACGCCATGTTTCTTGAACAAAAACATCGTAAATACTCCAAGGTTGTAACGGACACATTCAACAGGTTGCAGAGGCCTTTTAATATGGAAATGCATGATGATTACCTCCTGCGTAATCTCTATAGATCGGATTACGATCGGATTCTTTGAGTGAGACATAAGTAGGTTTATAATGGTACATCCGGCATTTTCATCGATTTACTAGCGTTTATTTCAAATACGTGGAAAGCAATATCACAATAAAAATGACTTTTACGTCACGAGGATGTACAGTTCAAGTGTTAAGGATACATTTGTTTCTCAAGTACCATAATAACGTCCATTCTGGGTCGACTTTGTCGTCTATCACCTAGAGTAGTGTTCGTAATATAAAATAAAAATGTATAATAATCGTGCATCTTAAAAATCTGTAATACGTCGAAAAATTGACAACACTGATTGTGTTCCAAGAAAAATTATTCTATCTTAATTAATTCTCCTATATGACAATTAATTAATTAGTTTACCGCCAAAGGCTACTGTTCCGTTGCCGTTCGCGCGAAAATATGGAGGATAAATATAATTTAATAATTAACAAACTTTATTTGTGAGTTGAATTAAATGATCAGTTGATCTTCGTTTAATAATACAATTTAAACTAGTTATGATATTTCATTGAAAAATAAAAAAATTGATATACATAATCTATATACGTAGAAATTATGATTGTCCAGGCAGAACAGGATTTTTCCACATAGTTTATAATATTATTTATTGTCATGATCCTTTGTCCTTATGCGAGCTTTTTAACACGTTATATACATACCTCCTTCCCGTTAATATAAAAGACTAGCGTGTTGGATGCGTCTGCATGATCTATGTTGTTGACCATTTTTGATTCAAATAGCCTATCCCACTTATTCTGTTAAACAATCCTATAAAGATAGGGGCACAAAAAATAATATCCAAAAATAAATGAACTTTCGTGCTTAAATGTATGAACCTTATTACTTATAGAACAAGTTACGCATTTAATTCAACATATTACAGTAAAATTCTCTTTCTTTTCTGAAATTTATGTATTTAAAAGTAAATATTGATCATGAATTGGAATTCGAGAAATTCTACTTTCAGATCTATCGAACAGAGCTCTCAGAAATTGAAGTTCTTAAGCCTAATAAAATTTAGTAAATCATCTGAGCTGCAAGTGCACAGAAGCCGTAGTGTACTAACACGCACAAGCTATTGTTTTAAAGTAAATATAGCTAATCCATCAATTCTTGAATATCTGCAATATACGGTGGTAGTTGTTACTAAAGATACACATGCGTAAATATGCCATGCTACACACGGTTACATAGGATACATAGACAAATCCTTGTAGTGATAGCACTATTAAGAAATAATTCTTTTCTGTTGCAAAACACATTGCTTAATTGATAAGAATGACCTATGTACATTATAGATTCAACAATACGATATCCGTACTGAAAAATACAATTGAATTAAATTAAACTGAATAATAAAATAACTGAAGGTGTAAATGATTGTGTTAATGAAAAACGATCATCTCAATTTTAATTCCACAGCTTAATAATATCTTCATTATGTACATCTCATTCTATTATTACACTTTTCTTTTCTTACAAAATTTGATGCAACAACAGGCTTTATACGTTTGTATGAATTAAAGTTCACACAGTACAACATGTCTTTTCTGATAATGACGTTCAGGCACGATTAAGAATCACGTGCCGAAACAAATTGCTGTATTGCTTTCACCGATAATTGTAAAAATTCCGTGACCAACATTCCAAGTTCTACCAACACAGCTCTGCGTCTGTGTGTAAGTAGCGTGTACGTATACGACGTGGTAGTGTTACGTCATGTGTATATTTTCGCGGAACTATATGGCTAAATACGAATTAAGGGTTATTGTATAATGAAAGAAAGTTCGTTTGGACACTTACCTTTCCCGAAATTGTTCGCCACTTTTAAATCGTTAAGAAAACACTCGCGTGCGACTGGCCCGAGCACCAATGAACAACTAACCGTCGGGTTATCATATCTGATACATTATATGTAATGCGTAGCGTTTTGTTAAGAAATATTGAAGCGAGTGAAGCTGCCTGTCCCTTCCACTTCTGGAGAATTAACTGTAATTTAATCATCACTTCATACATGGATGCGCTTGTAGAAGAAATGGGATTCTTTAATTCAAATTCAATTATTAATTGCAACTGGTCTTGGTCCAAATTACAAGAACACAATATAGAAAATTGTACTCAGAGCACAGGTCTTCTCTTTTTTTAGAAATTATTGTTTAAAACGTAGTATAATAAGAATATTTAGAAAATTCGCGAATCTTGTGTTTGGGTCTTAAATTTAAGATAAAATAATATAAAAAATTTAATATAAAAATAATTTAGCGTGTAATTGGTTCTAATTGATTAGAGGAATTGTTATTTGATTAGATTTACTATAAACGTATTTATTAATAGCATTATTACAAATACTAATATTTTTGTGTGTTGAAAATATATTTACACTAACAAACTTGAAATTCTCGTAAGTTAGGTTTGTTAGTACAATAATTCGAGATCTCAACAGTCTAATAGATTTGCGGATGACGATTTGAACTAAAATGAAAAAATGATGGAATTTAAAGTACTATATTTTAAAAAAGCAGCTATTTTTGCAAAGAACAATTTCAAACGTTTCCGAGAGTGTATTTATTTCACAGAACTCTTGTTTTTTATAATATACGTTACCGATAAAAGTTAAAGAAATGTAAAAATAAAGGAATTGAAAAGATCTATACTGTTTTTTAAAAATACGTTTTTTGAAATTACGGAGTTACAAAAGTCATTTCCGGACCGCGTGATTCAAAAATAAAACGGTCTAATGATCAAGTCTACCACTGAAAAATAAGAATTTCAAGCGTGTAAACAGGTACTAATTAGTTAGCAGAACGAGTTTATTTATTTCATTACTTATTATCAGCTCTGATATTAATATCTATATTACTTTGATAGAAATATTAAAATAACGTTCTGATTGATTCTAGAAGAGTAAAAATCGGGTCAAATCGTAGTAGACCTAGGTGTAGAGATTTTATTTAAACTTCTAAATTATATAATTTTAAGTTTCATGTATTTTCAATCATTATTTATAGAAAATAACATATTTCTTCTTAGAGCAAGGTTTCTTCACGATGGCAGATTTGGCATGGATCTGGCATGGATCTGGCATGGAATTGCATTGTTTTGCACTCAAATAACGAATCCATTGCGGAAACAAATGGGTCGTGATTTGTGGACAAATTCATAGCAGATCGGGAGCAGATTGCTTACTGGAATGTCTGTACTCTATGGCCATACTAATCACATCTTTGGCCGCATGGTGGAGCGCTATACCGAAGCAGAAAATCGTTGACATGGCTACTGCCTTTCTACGTATCGTTTTGTCTTGGATCTACCTTGACTTTTGTGATTAACCTGTCACCTGTCAGCTTCGCAGCTTCCTCTTCCTGCACAGTGCACTTTGATCCGGGAAAGTAAATATGGTCTAAAAGGGTAGTGTAACGCGATAAGAAGTTAGACGAATTAGGTTCTCGTGAAATTGTTAATTTCAAAAAGAAATATGGGCAATAGATCTAGCCTACTGTTGCGCGAAGAGGAAATAGCTCGAATCCAGGATGCCACTGGATGTAAGTCACATTATATATTTTCGAACGTACGTATTTGTTACTAACAAATTAGGAACCGTTAAATGGCAATTTGCATGCCCTATAACAGCCAAGGTAAATTTTCCGTGGTTAAATTTGTGATGACAAGTTAAGTCGAATGAGTAGTTTAATTAAACGATATGGTTGAATGACTCGCATACAATGCATTGATAAAATTCTATTGTACTGTACATTGAATCTATTGTTGTAATAATTACAGTTACGCCAAATCAAATCGAACGGCTGTACAGTCGTTTTACAAGCCTAGATCGTGGAGACTGCGGCACATTGAGTCGTGACGACTTCCTTAGGATCCCGGAATTGGCAATAAATCCATTGGGTGATCGAATTGTAAACGCATTTTTTGAGGAGAGCGGAAACGACAGAGTAAACTTCCTGGAATTCATGCAGGTTCTTGCTCGCTTCAGGCCCATTAAGAAAAATAGCCCTAACAGGTTGAATTCTAGACAACAAAAACTACAGTGTAAGTACAATATTGATTTGTTCAGCGCAATTATGCTGCTCAGCATTTATAGACATAGAAACAGAGCGGCGAGATCCTCGAATCGTTGTTGGAATGGCTGCCATGTTAAACGATTACTATATTTCTTCTTGTAGTTGCCTTTAAAATGTACGACCTGGATAACGATGACCTAATATCAAAAGATGAGCTCTTGGCTATATTGCACATGATGGTTGGAGCAAACATTAGGTAATATAATATCGGTATTCAAATATCGATTAGAAAACACGAGTTACGATCGTTCAATCTTTATTCCAGTGAAGAACAGTTAACTAGCATTGCGGAAAGAACTATATTAGAGGCTGATGAGAATGGCGATGGAATGATATCGTTTAAAGAGTTCTCTAAGGCACTAGAACGAACAGACGTGGAACAAAAGATGTCCATAAGATTTCTTAGCTAATTTATTTTATGTTCCTTATAATTATGCACAATTTGCTGATGCATTGGAAAGATGTATTAAAATTTATTGATTAATTAAAAAGTAAAGCTGCTCCATCTTCTTGCGTGTAAGATAGCATATAACCTTATTTATTTCAAACAATCTGTAATAATCACTGACACATTTGCAGTTTACATTCCTATGAAAACGGGTATAATTTGTATGAATAAAAAACTTGAATGCTTAGGTATCGTTGTTGTAATTTACGGTATATAAATTCGGTAATTATTACAGGTTTTGGCGATCTATGGTTCATAATGCCTAGTTACATAGCTTGTTTACATATTTTGTTGTATTATTCGTAGCGTACCATCGGAAAATAAGTGTAGTCTACGGTTGCGATCCTTTCAAAAAGACAGTAATTCCAGATATTTAAAATATGCATTATTATTAATACTATGTATGTACTTCATTTGTACACAAGTCGTAGCTCGACTTTTGGAAAAAATAGTCATCGAGGAATTACGTTCTCTTTTTTGTTTTATTTATTATTATTAATCGTATGTCTTCATTGTGATCGCGTAATTATTTTTCTGTATATATATATATAGATGTATATATATATATAAATCCTTATCGTACCTAGAGTATTCTTACCGATAGATTCCAACTGAATGATCTCATCAGAAAACCTGAGACGATTCGCAATTTTGTTCAAAACAAAATAATAACTCTCCCAATTTGCAGTTTAAGCTGTCGATGAAACGGCCAGCTTCTTCAAATGCTCCATAAATACTTGTAAACTGACATCGTCTGTCAAGACGGGTGCTCCACTCTCCTAAATCAACACAAATCACGATTACAATCTGCAGACCAAAAGTACAAGCAATATTTCAAAATTTTTAACCCGCACCCGAGTACACAGAGTTAAATACTCATAAGATACAAGCATACAAAACTGAAAGAAAAATATGTTTCAACCCAACCACCAGTTCAAATTGTGACAATACCGTTCTATGTACAAAAATGTTGTATTATATAATAAATTTTACGCGTGTTGAATAATAAAGTGGTGTTAAAAAATATATGAAATTGTGTCAGTAGTAGTATGTAGTAGTGAATCTGTAGAATATTAGGATCAACGATCGCATCGATCGTTAAGAGTAGATGGCTATCCGAAAGAAAAATTGCTATAGATAAATAATTAAAGTGTGGTGATGCAATAGTTGTTTGGATACCCGTGTTTCTCCATTACCTAAGCGTTCAAAAGCAAATGTGAATAAAATTAAAAAAAAAAAATCAAATGAATGAAAAACACACCCCGTTGAGAATCGGCATCCCCTGGTAACAGGATCACGGTCACATAAAAGAACATTAATTACTATGATTGAAAATTTGAATTTTTGTTTATGTAATCGATACGGAATTCGAAATCAAAAAAAAAATATATGATAAATGTTTCACGTGTAACATTCGTATATGATAAGCATTCTGCGATTGAAGATTCACTTACCGCTCCGTAGGCGTACATATTATTGTGAGTTTGACTGGGGTTCACTTTGCTTAGCAAAAATCTTGCTTGTGAACCTCCTTGTTCGGTATCGATATACCTGGGTGCAGGGAATCTTCCGGCTAATATCTCTGCGGCGTCGTCAACAGGTGCTGCTAAGAGTTGACGGAAGTTTTCATATTCCGGTAGGTCTTGGTATTTCAGCTGACGCCACTGTGCAATCGTCTGTAACCATTACATCAGCGTTGTAACAACAAGTTTTTCGTCGTTTGATAACCGCACGAAAATTAAAATAAAAATTACTTCGCCGTGGAATATGAGTATCTGGAAGAAAGTGTCCATCAATAAGATCCTATCCGGTTGTATGGACGAAGTGTCTAGTAAAACTGGTTCTGGAGGGCCACTGAATCCGTAACTGTACAATATTGGTTGCACCATTATCAAAGAGTTCGTTAAATCTTCTCGCATGAGCATATGCCTGTAATATCGAAAACAAAATAAAATTAATAGGCTGCATCAACGTATTGAACGTCAGTTTCTACGTAAACCTGATTTCTACAGCGTTGATAATGCTTATCAGCTTACCTGTAGAAACTGGTTTCGTCAGGCGAATTGTTGAATACTTGTATGAACTGTGATCTACGAAGGTGATACATAAATTGAGGATATAACGAAAAGTTCTCTGCCAGTCTAAAACTGTTTGGATCGTCCTTAGCGTATTCTCCGAACTTTTGACACTGTAAGAAAAAAATTGTACATTTGCAAGTCACGTTATCAAAGAGCCTGTAAAAAATTAAGTAAAAAATACTGACTAATCTAATGAGCATACGATCGATCCATCTTAGAACGTCCTGTCCGTCGTTGGACTCTGCTCTGAAAGCAGCTAAGCGGGACATGAGAACAGCAGCTGCTTCCTGATCGAATCCAGCGCTTATATGATGCAAGGATGTGGACGCGTCTGCCCAACTGTAATTAGATACATCCTAAAATCGAATACGCTGTTCGATTATTTGTTTTACTTACTTTCTAGCAATCGTGGTGACCCTGATTCTTCGTTGACCGCTACTGTGCTGATACTGCGTAATGAACTGTATGCAACCTCTTCCACCTTGTGGAATCGGCGCGGTGTGTTGGTTCACAACTTCGAAGAACAACGACGTAGTCGTAGACGGCGTCAGCGAACAGAATTTCCATTGACACGTGCCACCTAATCCTACTTCCTGTTCCCCTACGCTTGCCCCTTTCACGCCCAAAGAGACGCAAGGGCCGATTGCTCCAGAAACCTTAATTTCCCGAGAAGTCTTAACTTCTAACGTTGCGTTAAATGCCATCTTCAAGTCTCCTTTACTATCCTTAGTGAATACACGCTGGAACGTTTGCTTGAACAAAGAGGAATTGAAAGAATCTCCCATGACCATGTGACCACCAGTCGAGTTGCAACATTGTCTCATTTCTAGCAGTCCTGTTTGATCAAGAGCACAAGAGTAAATGTCTATTATGTGCCCGTTAGTTGCGGCTCGCGATGCGAGGGTATCATAGTGCTTGGTCGCCTTCTTCATATGCTTAGCATTGTCCTTCTGGATGTCGTGATGCGACCTAATAGGCTGCCTCAAGTCGTCCGTCACAACCTGACCAGGACCTTGGGAACAAGGACCGCCAACGAACAGCATTATTCTGTAAAAACAGGTGTATATTAGTTGGTACTACTTAATCTCCGATTTCGATGATTTTTCGATCAATGCAAATGAATTGATGTGCACCTAGCTCCTGTGTTGGCATAACTAGCTTCCAAAAGACCGGTAGCAACAGCCAAAGCAACACCGGTAGATCTCAACGGACGTTTCCCTGGGCCCACTGGCCAAGGATCACGTTGTAATTCTCCCAAGAGATCTGTTAAACTCATGTCGCACTTATGTACAGGTTGTAAGAAACGATTCGCTGGTGGAAGCGGCTGTCCTCCGGGTCCTCTCTGTTGATTCATATTTTGTCCTGGCATTGGTCGACCGATGCCTGAGAAATATTAAAGTAACTGTAGTCTGCCTACTTAATTTACCAAGTGTTGTATACTAGGTACGTCTTACTCAGCTGTACCATCTTACCTAACATGTCTTGAACCTGTTTCGGTTGCAAGTCTTTAGTGCCGCGAAAAACGTAACTTTTACTGCATCCTTCGCAACCCAGTTCATGGACTTGAACCATTCTGCCGAACGTAATGAGACCGATCAGCGCATTAGGTGGAAGCAACGAGAGGGACATTTGAAGAGAATCTTTCAGAGAACCGAGTTCCTCATCGTCCATGCATGTGTCCACAACCAACAAGAAAATAGGCGGCATACACTGCGCTCTCTGGATCAAAACAACAAACAAAAAAATCACTGAACAAATCAGGAACATATGCAGGAACTTCTTATGAATAGTACTATTTTAACCATTGTTCTGGTTTTATAACGGTAAATGCAGAGTAACATGCATGTATTGTCCCTTGAACATTATCTGACATGAAATCTGAGCAATGCAATTATGTTATACGCCACTAAAACAGTCAAACCCTAACTGTTCCTTACCATTACAGTGTATTCAATTGTTGAAAATAACGGAATGAGTTCAGCAGGTTGATGCTGCTCCGAGATGGCAGCATATTGTGGAGGGAACTAAAAATATTAAATAACGTTATACATATTTCTCGAAAGCTATTCAGTTTTGCTGTTAGAAAATACGTGTATACTCACAGGATTCCTCTGAAAGCACAGATTGCACACCCACAATTTAGCACGATAGTCCACCTGGCAAAGCGGATTCAAAATTGCTCTGCAGGTAGACCTCGTACACAAAACAGGTTCGTACTGTATAGGTGGAAGATCTGGTCTCTCTTTGATGGGCTGGTACAATGTACCTAATGGCACGACTAATCTGGTGGCATCGATGCGGGACGAGGGCCAAACATTCCAGGTGAAACGTACCCCGTCACGGTCTTCGTTTTGTTGAATGAAATCTTCGTAGGTAGTCATGTTGCTACAACAATCGACAACCGCATGGTAAAAGGTCTGTAGCACACGTACCGTGCCTAATGTACATTATTGTCAAATATGTGACAAGTGTTGAGCTGTGAAACTAGGTTTAGGTTAGTGCCTACCTGAGCGCACCGACGATACCCGCGGATTCACAATTATATCGTTGAAACAATACGAATTAAAGTGTTGCTATTAGCTTCTCATAATTGCAACATTATTCGGTGAGCGACTCGAAACGATACAGTTTCACGTTAACAGCACAACTCGTGCCGTCATTGAAGCCACGTCACTTGGAGCTTTCGAAGAGCTGGTCGCGTCGACGCATGCGCGGAGAGGCTTTTAATTCTCTATTTGAAATGAAAATTCACAAAGTAATGAAAAAGTGAAATTTTAAGAGTTGCTTACATACATTGTTACAAAAATGGTGTGCGAAGACAATCTCCGCTGTCGTTGTGCTTTCTCTTCGTTAGCGAAAGTCCGATCAATGCTGACAAGATTTTTTATAAGAAATTCAAAAAGGATCAGTGCGCTTGAAGCTGTTCTAGAAAAACCATCACACAGTGGATACAGAGTAAGTTTAATTTCTAATATAATCTAGTATCATCATTTGTCGAAACATTATTATTTTATTTTATTTATGAATGACTTTATCTTTTCTTACAGTAAGCAATCTGCTCTTGATTCGCTATGGATTTGCCATCAAAACTTGTCTACAAATTCCGGTCCAATTACATGTCAAATCCATGCCAAATCCATGCCAAATCCCGCCCTCGCGAAGAGGTCTAATCTTGCTCCAAAAGTAAATATCTAAATAAATATTAAAGTAAATATTTTCTGTAAACATTTAAATGATTGAGAGCACACGAGGTTTAAAATTATATAATTTAGAAATTTAAATAAAATTCCGTTTTCCCTTACAGCAAGGTTTGCTCCGATTTTGCCCGATATTTAGAGCAAGGTTAGGTCCGCTTAGGACCTGCCCCCTACACGAGGTCAAAGTTTGGCATGGACTTGGCATGGAATTGCAAACTGTACTCTCAAATATCGTGTCATCTGTTGCCGCCAAGTTCGAAATCTGTCGACAAGTTTTAATTGCAATTCCATAGCAAGTAGGGACCAAGTTCTGCTCCGTCCATGGTCTTGGCACCAAAATGACGGCAAGTACGATTACGAACATTGATAAAAATTCGCTTCGGAACAGGTTTGGCTGATTGGGAATGTTGTTTTCAATGCGTAAATAAATTCGAGAAGAAGAAACTACGTACGAAGTGTCATCGGATGAATAAATCATGGTCAGCGTTTAGGGAATGGTAGGGATTCACTCAACCAATCAGCCGCAAAGTGATAACGACCGACTGTGAATAGACTTGTTCGGGTGTTTACTGTACGTATTTACTATTAGTGCAACTCGTGCCGTAACGCAGATCGTAAGCTCGAACTTATGCGAATTGCAAGACGAGTATTCTGCCGTGGACACAACAGCCAGCAATTTCGTGAAGTCTCCATGTCACGAACGTTGCGAGAGTTCGTTCGCGACTAACCTCTGACAGGGATTAGACAGTTTTCAAAAATGGACAAAAGGTATGATTTTCTTTAGGAAAGTAAAACTAGTTAATTGTCGCTTATTTAACGAATAATAATAGCATTCCCCAAATAATTCTCCTTGAAACGAAATATTTATGCGCTCCGCTATTTTGGAGTCAATACACGTTTAACCCTCTGGAGGTCGCGGTTGATCTGACAGATACATACGAAACCTAACTGAATATTTTAAAATAAATGTATTGTCTATATTTATACATTTATATATATATTTTAAAATTTGTATTAATTTCAATATAACTAAAGATTTTTTATGTATAGTCTCTTCGCAAAAATTAGCACTGCTCTGAAAAAATTTTTACTGAATAAATCTAAGCAGTTTGGTTCTGTCTAAGGTTGGACACGTCGAGGTCAAGTTACCAAGAGGATGCAGGCACTCACTCGAAGAAAACCAAGAAAAGGTCGAGCAAGAAGAGCAGCGTGTTGGGTCCTTGGATGAACAGTATACCCAGCAATCAGAACACTGACACGGCACCTGGCATGGAGTATCAACAAGTGATGTGGCAGTCGAATGTACAGCAAAACATTCAGAGTAACGGACAACGTTTGTTTACCGCAGCCTCAGACCCGAGCATGTGTGGCTATGCTCAAATGCCAATGACCTACACCATGGAACCTGTTTCTTTGCCAACAATGTACAGACTGTATCAACCAATACCATTTTCCGGTGTCAGAGCTGTTCACAACAGACCCAGACGACATTATAATCAAAATCATCCGTTGAACCTGGGTATAAACACTATGGCAAATGGTTACACGAGTCTGCAGGAGAACGGAATGGAATCTCCTATGCCTGTTAATTACCAGAATGGAGATTACACGAGTTTACCACCTACGGCTAATAAGACGAATGAGATTAATGGAGAGGAATTGAATTCTGAGCATCGGAGATATTCTGATCCTGGTCTCGGGTCTGCTGAAGCTCCTGTTCATGTACAAAGCGAAGATTCTGACAGTGTAGATAGCGGCAGCTCTATTACAACTATTGGACGCAGCAATAAGCTTGTTTTGTCTCTAATCGAGCAGGTTGGTGTTTTATAACAAATCATTAGGAGCTGAAATATCGTACAAGATTCTTATATGTTGTATTTATTTGATTTCAGATGACAGAATTGAAGAAGAGCAACAGTCAGTTATTCAAAGAGTTAAATGAGACAAAGTCTGAGTTGGGCAGCATGAAGACAAAGTTCGCACAGTGTAAATATAATACCTCTTCAGATTATCAGCCAGGAATGTTATCAGGTAAATATTTATAAAGCCAGTTGCATTGGTTTCTAGTTAGGGTATCCGATAAGTGATTACGAATTCGTTAATTGTTTCAGATCTTATCAGAGAGATCAGACAAGCTAATAAGACGTGCGAGGAAGGATTGGTCATTAAAGTGAAATCTATGGTGGAGGAGAAGCTGAACGAAAGGTCGTCGGAAGTGACGAGTTTAAGCGTAAGTACTTGTTTAATGCGCACGATTAATAATTTACTTCCGATAGAGCAAAAACGTTCTTCAGACGGCTGATTTTCGACGCAGTAAATTTCAAACGTGGACGAACGATGAAAACATTTAGCGATTCCCTTAACACTGGGTGTTAAAAAAAAATGTGTTTCTTAGATAGGCTAAAAATTTGAATAGACTCATTCTCGTTATGTTTATGAAGTGATTTAAAACAGTCACTTTTACTGGCTCAGTGAGCCTAGCGTTAAGGGGCAATAAATCCCAAGGATTTGGGATCCTCGAACCATTGTCGCGAAGAATTCGAGGACAATGACTCACACTGTTCGTTCACAATGCTCGTTGGTGATTCATTATTGTGCAGTTGTTTCTTTTCTGTGTCGAAGAAATTACTAATATATTCTTATGAATTTTCGAAATTTCTGCGCCGTGCCGTGTTAGCACAAGGAAGAGGAAGTCTCCAAGAAGAATAGAGTTTGGACTGGAAAGATAGATAACGTGGGAACGGAAAACAAAGCTGGGGATTCTCTCCCTTCCTCCCCACCCCCCGCCCTTTCTCTTTCTCCGGACTTTGCAGTTAGAGTACAGTGAAACGTGCCGCCTTGGCCAACGCTTTCGGCATTTCCACGACGCGCTCATGGGCATATTGTTTGCGTAGCATTCGTACGCTCTATTTGATTAGGACCGCCAGGTGATCTTCGGCTCGTCTCCCCTCGCCTTCATCTTTTTTTTTCACAATCTCTCTCCTCTCTCTAGCTCTCTCTTCTCTTCCTCGATTATCGTCTGCACGCGAATTTTCATCGATCCTGCGGCCTGTCGAACATTCATTTTCTGACGCATTGTCCAGCGAGGTCTTGTCCAACGCAACGATTAAAAAGATCGATGGTACATTGACGAGCGTTACGCAACAATGATTCACAAAGGAATGCGAATCTTCGACATACTGCCTCGGGGGACAAATGTGCGCAGCGTTTATCCGTGTTTCTGGATAATGTTGGGTTGCTACTTCGTAATTAAGAATAATAACGTTAGTGGAATTCTGTACTAATTACCGTTACACGGTAATTTCTTCCGATTAACTGTTACTCACCTATGAATGGTACCGTCTGCGAGTAACACTTTTAGGTAGACGAGTCTCATTTGTAATCTTTTTATTAATAGTTTCCCACGTCAACCGTGCTGTAACTAATGCAATTCAGATTTAACACTAGCATTAAAAGCGATTAAGATGTTTTAGCTTATAAAACTGACAAGGCTCCGTTTAATTAGGGTTTGTGCAATTTCTATTTCAATATGTAATATTGAAACAACGATGTAAGCAACTTCATTATTTCAATAATCACAAAATGAAAAATATAGAACCGGTCACTCGACCGGCAGTGGTAGATTTAGTGTTAATGATTCATTTTTATTGGTACGAGGGAAATTAGTCATTCATTTTTGAAATAATTAATATTTTCTTACAATAGTACATGTACTTTGAGAAGCAATTTTCAATTTTGTTGCATAAAATGTGGCGAAGTTCCTTGGTGGCTTCCTCTTCATACGTTCTCCTATCTACATCAAAGGTCCTAATATATTTTCTTGTGTTCCCAGATTTGAGGCACCTCGTTAATGTTCTTATGGTGATTCCATATTCTTCATGCCTTGATCTCTCTTCTCTATGGCCAATTCCAACTACTTTTTCGCAACATTATGTTATCGTACATATCTCCTGGACACTCTAAAATGGATAAAATTCGTTCATAATAATTACAAGCCACTCGCAACGCCTATCATCTTACGTGACGTCTCCACTCATTTTATATGGGAGATGCTACACGTAATAAAAGATCAGAAATGTTCTGTTTACTAATTAGAACCATATATTAGATGATAAAATAGGTGGTCACTTTATTCGCTTTGGTCGCTTGTGAACAATATTAATCCCTTGTAAGTAATTATAATATTATTTCCGTAGCGTGTTCTCTGAAACGGTGAGAAAATGGATGGAATAGTCTCGGAGCTAGTGATCGTTCGAGCGCACGGGTTTCCGCAGTGTAGGAAGCTAACTATAGCCGACTATAGGAGTCAGCCAATCGACCCCGAAGAATTGACTTCATCCCATAATTGGGAGGGCAGGAGGCTCCTCCCATATCGGAGCCGGGCTCCGTTAATAAAAACCGGTTGATACCGGAGAACCTAATGTAGACGTAATACGAAATATCCGTGACGCGGGTAAAAATGATTAGGTTTCACATGAGGGTGGTACCTTGCCCATGGGGTGGCCGAGAGGAGGGTGTTGGGAGAGGGGGGGTTTGGTCGAGGGAAGGGCAAAAGTGTACCCCGACGGTAGAGGGCGAAGAGGGACGGTGAAGGGTGAAGGATGAGGCACTTAGCGGCTGTCACGGCCTCTCCCTTGGCCTCTTTCCTTTCCCTCTTTCCACGGTCTTCTCGGGTTTCAACCATCCATTAGCCTCATCAGCCGAAGCGATGGCCGTCCGCGCGCTCTGCTCCGCTCTGCCGTGGCTCTGCCATCTCCGTCGCGTTGCCAATCTCGTAATTGAACCTCCGGGACCTTCCACTTTCGTGCATGTAAATTTCCCTCCTCGTCGGCGACGCCCAACGGAAGCCACTCGATGCGTCGCGACGACGCGAAATTCGTGTTATTCGCGCGGCGCGGTCCCGATCCGTTCGATATTTCTCTCTCTCTCTCTCTCTCTCTCTCTACACCATTTTGAAGTAGAATCCTCCTATAACAAATGCTTGTAACGCGGCTGAAGGTCGACTCGTACGATCCACGCAGACAACGGTTCAGTATAATAATTAGGCAGCGGATGTTTAAAATAAAAATTTTCTATCGCAACAAACTGAATGTAAATTGATTTTTTAATATGTTTAATACGTTGAAATTAACATAATCGTATTTTTCTTTTAATGTCCTAAATCTACTCAGTTTTGTCATAAATGCGTAAAATCCGCTGTTTAATAATAATACTGTTAACACTAGTTAAAATTGCGAGTTCTAATGTTTTTAATTCACAATTATTGTAAAGATGCGTCTATACTAGTATTAAAAACTAGGTGGAATTCTTGTTATTGAGAAAAAATTGTACATACATTTTGTAGGAGTCATTTTAAGGAGGGTGGGGCTTCAGTCTCCAATTCTGTGGAAGAAATTCATGAGTTTCTGAATGTTTTTATATTTGTGGCTCGAGGGAAGATAGATCTTCTCAACAGCGATTATAGCAAAAATTTTACCGGTCGCCGCCGAGTGGAAAGTTAGCGAAGGCGTGCCCGCGTGAGCGTCCCACAGCAGTAAACCGTTATCTGTAAAAAGAATTGCAGGATGCTATGTAAATTGTTTGATTTCTTTCGAAACGAGGCGTCTTATCTGTACCGCGTATTATTGTCTCCCTTATCTTTTATCTTTATCCTCGTTTTTCTCCGATGGGAGTAGACTCGGAGCTTGCCAAGCAAAATTTCTTCAACGTCCGTGCTAATGAATTCTTGAATCGAAATTGTTCTGTAAAATATTCTGAACGAAACTGGAATACGTATTACACGAGTATAAAATCAAAAATTTTGCGACGACCATTGTCAAAATTGAAATCGTGGTCTCACAGATGATCAAGCAGATTGAAACTTGTCCCCCCACTCTACCTTCCCGGACACGTGACGCGTCACAGAGTCACGTGATCCGGTACCGGCAGAGAGGGGGTAATTCGAGTTAATTCCGCTGATCTGACTACTCTGTATTTAATATAAATAACGGGGTTAGGGTTAATAAACTAATAATTATATTATATTTTTATAAACTAATAAAAATATTTTAAAAAACTAATAATTAATTTGCGCAGGTTAAATTATTACAAAATTACAACGGTTAATAATCATGATAGAATTTTGTTTGTAAACTAATTGACGATTTCTCGCTGTTCCAGAACCAAATTCTGAAGTTGACCGACGAGAAGGAGGAGAGCGAGAGGCGAATCGCGAAACTGGAGGAAGAGGTGGCCGCGTTGAAGCTGCAAGCAAAGTGAGTACGCATTTACGGATTGGTTTGGTTTGTAGGAAGTTTGTACAATGAACTTAGGCTACCTTTCCTTCTTGAGAACTGTGTAAACGTTGTTGGTTGTGATCTGGTGACGCACAGATTTTCCACCGAACACGGAAGAGGACAAGAGGTACTTGAATATTGGTCGATGGATAATAATAATATAAATCAGATGAGTTTCTTTCGTTCGGTGTTTCTGCAAATTCCTGCGGAATTCGATACTTCACGCGGGTGTAACGTAAACGATCTCGAGGATTTTTCAGTATTCGTTTGACAAAGCACATTTTCCCATTCGGGTCGTGGCGCTGAATAAATATGTTAATAACTTTGATCGGTGCGTCGTATGTTTCTTCACAGTTTCTCTACTTTCTCCCACTGTTCTCCTGACTTCGACATCCCACCGTAGACCTCACTATTTTTCGCAACACGCTGCAACAGCGAAGCCTTGATCTAAGAAAAACCGTCGGGTCCGCGCTGTTTCTTAGATCCTGTAGTTTAAACCGTCGATTAAACCACCAAATACAGTACGATATCGTGTTCGGTGTCGTTGCAATCAGAAAAATGCCACGAATAATTTTCCCGATAAAAAAATAATATTAAATAAAAAAAGTTTTGCAATTTTCTTAGATCACACGGTTCCCGTTTTCTTAGATCAAAGCTTCGCTGTACCCTTGTCTCGTTTTAAAAGTTGCAAAAGTAATGAGTAGACTCTGGATTTTGATTGAAATTATTAAATTTATATTTTTCGTTTTGCACAAATCCAACGATTTCGCACGAAGATCCGGAGTCTAGTAATTGAGTGACACGTTTGAAGGAAAGTTGCTGGTATCACGATATACATTCCTCGTAGTATTTGCAAAATTACATGCTCCGTAAAATCTACAATACACGTACATAGTGTTTAACGAAAGAAGCCGACACTCGAATTCCCGTAGCGCAATATTCCAAGCCTAACTGGAGACCTAATCCGCTTCTATTCTTCCACACACCTGAAACTTCTATTCTATCTTCTGTCTTCTGTCTTCCAAGCCAGAGCCGGGGAACTGGCGGTCCACGGGCTGCACGCTGTCTCCTTCCCCCAACGATCGACCGGTGTCCCATGAAATAGCGTGCGGCCCGCGGGCTAGGAGTGGTGCCGAGGAGTGGGGGACCAGAAATCTTGGTCCCCGGCTCTGTTCTAAACCGAGCCCAAGACATCTGTCTCCCCCGAAACATGTACAGCACATTTTGTGTTTCGAAGTCGAAAATCCATTTTCTTTTTAGTTGCACTTTAGTTGAGGGGACCAAAAATTTCCAACTTTTCTGAACGTAATATCATACAATTCAACGACGAAAATGATAAAATTTTGAATTCCAGTGTGCGGAACCCAAAATCTAACCCAGATCTAGATCATCACACGTTACGTCATACCCTCTCCTATGTCACGAAACCAATATGGCGGTGTTCTAACCTCTGAGAAACGCGCTTGAAATCGAGCAACTTCACTCGCGTGTAACTTTCAAACGAGCGAGCTCCGCACGCTGACAATTCCGCGCACTGGACTTTAAAGTTTCATCATTCCCTCGTCGAATTTTCCAACATCACATTTAGAAAAGTCGAAAATTTTTGGTCCCCTCAGCGAAAGTTCAGCCACTCGTGGCCTTAAGGGTTCGCCCGAGGAACAGGCTTTCACGAAAAAAGTAAAATTACAATTAAAACAGTGAAATCTATCAAAAAAGTTGTTCGATTTATTTAATAATAATTACGCCAATGTTAACGAACAACACGTCCACACTCGAGCACATTGGCCGGGCGTGTAGAGGCAGCATAAGAAACACGAAAACTGTGGTACAGTGTAAAGCTACGTCCACACTGGCGCGACAGAATATTCCTGTAGCTCCAGCGCGGACGTAGCTCGAGAATCCTGATCCGCATGCTGGAACCGCAGACAGCTTCCTCCCGCACACAGAGACCCCGCGTTCGCGCCTTCGACGTTCTCCACAAAAAAAAAAAAAAAAAGAAAAACCACCCGCCCAAAACCATCCCCGCGTCGCCTGACCCCGGTGTAGAAAAATGTTGTATAAACGGTGGACTTGTGTTGGCACTTAGCAACGAAGGCCGCGAGATCGCAGCCTTCGAGGAAGAGACGCTGGCGCTGCGACGAGAGCTGCAGGAGGCGCGGGCGTCGAAGACCCTGGCCGAGACCCACGTGGCAAAGTGCGTAAACGCAAGATCCGTCACGCCTGTATCGTTCGAAACGCCCTACGTAACCAGCACCCCCGTGCGTACCGCTCTGTCCGACACCTGTAGCCTGGTCCCGTCGTCGGTAGCCACGTCCTCGATCCTCTTCCCGTTCCTGCGGAACCGAGCCTCGATGGACCTGGCGCACCAACCGGTCCCGGACAAGTCGAGTCATCACCGGATCCCTGATTGTAGTCCTGTCTTGGACGCGTGGACAGTCGAAGACACCCGGACAACCGCCTCGAGCACGCAGCCAGCCTTGGCCATCAGCAACCGAGCCGACAACACCCTGGACGGGATCGCTAGCATGACGTCCACCGACAACCCGTCCTCTAAGAAAGAGGATTCGGGCCAGGAGGTCGTCGAGCCTGCCGAGGCTAGAAACGCCGAAGAGGACGCGTCTAAGTCGAAAGAGGACGCGGTTGTGCCAGCGAAAGACGACGAGGTGGACTCTATCGGTATCCCAGAGGCGGACGATGGGATCGCGTCTAGCGTCGCGGAGATCAAGGAGGTTAAGAAGGACGAGGGACTTCAGAGGAGCCAGAGGGGCAGCTCGAAGAAGAGGAAGAAGAAGGGCATGAGTAAGAGGTCGTTCAGCGAGGCGGACGGCGCGTGCTGCACGAACAGAGACCGGAGAACGGTGAGCGAGGACGAGCATCATCGTCTCGATGACGCTAAGAGCCGAGCCATCACCGAGATCCCGGAAGTGACCGTAGTCGGTGGTGGCTCCTTCGTGCCGAAAGATCTCTGCTCGACGGGAATCCTGACCTCCAGAGTCCTGACAGCACCTTCACGCGCTACCTACACCACCGCCTACATTTAGGCTACGTATGGGCGGGTCCCCATTAGAAAAAAAATAACAAAGCGAACAAAAAAAAAAAAATCTACCACCACCAACACCACCACCACCACCACCACCATCACCACCACCATCCCCGCGTGTACCACTTCGTCGCCACGTGTCGCAAATATCCAGGGGGCTTCAAGGGCTTGCTAGAGGCTACTACTATGTATCATGTCGTTATAGCACGTAGGTTCTGTCGTTCCGATACTACATATCCTCGTGTGTGCGCGCGAGTGTGTGTTTGCGTGTGTGTGTATGTGTACGCTTCCCTCCGGTCGACGTCTCCTAGCACGCTTGGTCCTCAGCTTGGTTCACACCGTCGCCGTACGTGCGACCAGGCGACCGCGGATTTTTAACATAGCTTAGTAGAGTTATCGAGTACTGATCGTCCATCAGGAGATGGCAGACCTGTAGGGACCACGTGATGCCCCCACGTCTTCCAGAACCTAAGAGGGGGTCCACAGCCCGGCGCCAGCAGCGGGGTCCGCAACTTGGCGTCAACAGTGGGGTCTAGCAGACCCCCTGCAGTCCATCTTCTGATGGACGATCGGTACAATTTTTATTCTGCATGACGAAGTCTAGCAATTAGGCTAACTTTTTGACACCTTCTGTGGAAGAATAGGAGCTAAGGACGATATTATGAGGACGTCAGTTGTTGATAGTGTCTTTTTTTGGGGGGCTAGGCGAATCTCAGTGTAGATCAAGCTCTGGACCAGTCCCAGAACCATTCCCCTATCCCGAAACGCTTCTATCCGGTCCGGAAAGTAGACGAAGAGTCTCTTGGCCTCGCTGAATCTCCGTCCAAGAATTGTTAGACCGCTTGCACCGACCACGTTCGCTCTTCGAGGCTCTTCTTCTGCTTTGCCGGACAGACAGGGTGTAGAAATTGTGCACATGGTCTTTGCAGATGATTGTACGCTAGCCCATCGGCGGAGGTCTGTTGTAAATAAGTATCCCGGGAGCTCGACCTTGACGACGGACTTCAAGGTCGACTTTTTCGTTTCCTCGCGCATCGTGCTCGTATTAATTAAGTCGATTGGCAAAAATTGTTTTATAAAATGACACGCGGCGGTTTCGTCGAGCCGATCGTATTTTATTGGATTTGTTGCTGTTGTTGTTTAAACAGTTGTTTTGGAACAGAGATTATTATCAATTGACTATTGGGATCGGTACGCCGATGAATAATGAAAATATTGGAATATCCGAGTGAAAATTCAATTTTACAGAGTACTGGTGTTGTTGTTGTTGTTGTTGTTGTTGTTCGCTCCGCCAAAGATTAGAATCATTATTGCAAAACATTTTCTCACATCCTGTTCGTGTTGATAGTCTCATGCTGGATCGCGAGAAGCTGTAGACCGCGATCGAATCACTTTTTACCGCATGCAAGGTATGTATTTATAATAACATTTTGTTGCTCATTTCATGGATTTGTTATTTTGATTTTGCAGCTTCTCGCATCTCGATCCCCCCCACTCCCAACCACTATGTACTCTCCTGTAATTATACATATATATATGTAATTGTAGCGGTGTGTTCTCGAGTGTGTGTACATTTCTGTAATGTAAATCATGCCTTCGTCTATTGTTTAGCATGGTTTCGCTTGTCCGGCATGCGTACGGCTCCCCTTTAGCATCAGAGCTCGTTTGTTACCGGCAACACCGCGTAACCGTGTGCGCTGCCTTTCGTTTTATGTTGAACTCCTCGACTGGCTCGATCGTTTCAATCACATTCCGTCGAAGATATTTTGTAATATAGATTTTTCTCGACTCTCAGACACGTACAGGGTGTACAGAAATGTCGCGACTGTCGTAGAACGAAATTAACTTTGACCTTGAATGTATTCCGTTCATCGCGAGGATAAACAATGCAGAAGGAACCACCGGTCGAAACTCAATCTCTTGAAAAATAGGAAACATTAATCTCAAGGTCAAAAGGTCAAATATTTTTTTTTCATCGCATCGTATTCCGTTCATCGCGAGGATAAAAAGTACAGAGGGAACCATCGCTCAAAACTCAATGGTTCTCTGAAAAAATGGACATTAATTTCAAGGTCAAAAGGTCAACAATTTTTTTTCATCGCGTCGTATTCCGTTCATCGGGAGGATAAAAAGTTCAACAGGAACTATCGGTCAAAACTCAATGGTTCTCTCAAAAAATGAACATTAATTTCAAGGTCAAAAGGTCAAACATTTTTTTTCATCGCGTCGTATTCCGTTCATCGCGAGGATAAAAAGTGCAGAGGGAACCACCGGTCAAAACTCAGTGGTTCTCTGAAAAAATGAATATTAATTTCAAGGTCAAAAGGTCAAACATTTTTTTTCATCGCATCGTATTCATCGCGAGGATAAAAAGTTCAACAGGAACTATCGGTCATAATTAAATGGTTCTCTTGAGAAATAATAGTAGTTTTTTCATGTTGATTTTATTTATGAGGTAATTTTTTGCACATTTTATGCAGAATAACACGCAATAAAAACATTGTTGACCTTTTGACCTTGACATTAATTTTCCTACGATAGTCGCAACAATTTCTTTACACCCTGTACAGCCGATTCAAAAGGTGTTTGAACATTTCCGATTCTCGACAAGATTGTCGGTATTCAAATTGCGATAATTTCGTTAAAAAAAATAATACAGCCACGAGCCATGGCTCGTTTTAAAGCTTGGAGTCTCTACTTTCGCACGCCGTTGTTAATTTTTCTGAAACACGTTTTTCCACGACGTAGCAGTCGGTAAGCCGAAGGCCGTTTTCCCGAACAATGGCACAAATTGAAACCACGGTGGAAACATTAAAAATTTTTTTCCGTAAATGAACCTTCCACTGATTTGAAGATTGAAGCTTCCCCTTTGCAACGAGACCACAAAAATTGATGTCCGATTTTTTCCCCCCGTTTTATGACACAAAAACGAGGGTCAAATTCGGTGGTGTGTAACCTGCACTACACATTGAAAAATTAAGAACAAATTAAAAAAAAATCGTACATCACTTTTCAAGCCTTTGCTGGAAAGAGGAAGCTTCAATCTTCAAATCCACGGTGGTCCCAGTCCCGAGAACGATTTTCCATAGTTTTCACAGACGTTGGAAAAACCGTAAAAAGATGAAAAAACACCGTTCCAATATTTCGCTAGCTTGTCTTGCAAAAACAATCTCAGAATAAAATAAACTCGGATTACGAAACTAGAGGCCTCTAGCTTCAAAATGAGCCCAAGTTCACTGTCGTGCGACCATTTTTTACGAAGTTATTACTGTTCAAATATGCACAATTTCGTGAAAATTCGACGTTCAAACATTTTTCGGATCCGCTGTACAGTCTCGCACGGAGTTTCTCGAATCGCGTTCGTAGGAGCAGAGAGTCTCTCTCGTAGCATAAGCGTCGCTCGATTTAACGTAACTGAAAAACGACTGATGATTTTCGTTTCCGAGTGTACAGTAATCGAAGATCGGAAAAAAATATACGCTTTTCGTAGGTGTAAGACGAGAACGACGAGAACGAGCGATCGGTGGCGCAGCGTTCCGTTGGCCAATATTTTCGTAACGATCCAGAGGATACGCCGATTCAAGAGTTTTATCGACGGTAGACTGTGCTCGTGTTTTAATCGCTGGACTCTCGTTATTCTCAACGTGACTGTATGCTTCTCATTTTTATTACTTTTTCCAAATCGCGTCTACCCGGAGAGCGACGCGTGCGTTTTTCTCGCGGAGATCGACGAGAATGGAAACCGTTAATTGCGAATCATCGGCGCGCGTTTGACTTTCGTTTTTTTCTTATTGTTTATTTTGTCAACCACAGAGAAAAACGAATAATCGCGTGATCGCGACACGATACACTTTGTACACGACATTTTTTTCACGCGCTCAATTTTTGTTTCCCGCGCGGATCGACGAGAGAGCTTGTACGTAGCAATTTTAATAAACGATCAATTGTTTTATTAATCTCGTGTTTTGTGGTGGGACGGCTCGGATCGTGTGCTGCTTGAAAAATTTTCAAGTAGAATGCTTTTATGCAAAATAAAGATTATCTGTGTTAACTCACCAGACGAGGGGAGGGAGCACGAATCGAGGGGGAGCGCGTTACCCCCTCTCCGCCGGGTTGGTCACGGCGCAGGCGCTGACGCGTCACGTGACCGGGCGGAGGCGTGGCGAGCAGCGTCATGGAGGGGGAAGACTTGGCAACACTGCACTGTAGCTGCGCATTTATTTCTTTTCATAGATTGTTTTAATGTTTTCTGTGTTGTTCGATTTTGCATAAAATCCGCTTATTAAAATTGTTAAGAGAAGAAATGAACGTTGCACAGCAATCAACTCGGACGATGTTTATTTTGCACAAAAGTTAACATGCAATCCGCACGTTTGTTGTCCCGTTTTGTCGTCCAATGAAACTTACGTCTGCTAATCAAGTGGCAGGATCAGTTGCCGTCCCGGTCCGTGCCGTTCGACGCTCACCAAGTGATCAACAAACGACTCCGCGAACTAACAAATAAACAAACCATCCGTCAGTCGCGATAACGATTCTCAAGCTAACGGTCGTGTGTTACAATCTTGTTTTCGAGCTATCGATCCGATGAAACTCCGCACACACACACAGACACACACACACACCCCGCGCCCAACCCCCTTGATCCACCCAGCACCCCCTCCCGCACACACACCACGCACAGAAAAAAGGGTCCGCACACGCTATTGGGTCAGGGAAAAAGCCGAAACCGCCTGGTGTTCTTTTTCTGTTCTTCCAGCCGGCAGCATGGCTTTCAGCTGAAACTGTTGCTTTTGCCGCTTCTAAAAGACCGCATTACAGAGACTTGTGTTGGGCCGGTTAGCGGCAGACGATGCCAGACAAAATGTCAGATCCGTCAGACACGCATGTAACGTGAATCGAACCGTGATTTGTCAGACGGGAGAAGCTGCTGGACATACTGCGTAGTAAGGTGATCGGTGAGAAGGACGAGGGAACGATCGATCAGGGCTCGGCCAAGGCCAAGCGGGCACGAAGCGTCTCCTCCGACGAGGAGGACGAGCTGGATGAACTGGACGGACCCGGCAGGCAGCAGGAGGACGAAGAGGATGACGGGGACGTGGACCGAGACAAGGGGGCCACGTTCACGGAGAAGATCGACCGATTCGCGGTGGAGAACGGGGGCAAGCTCTCGGGACCGGTCACTGATCTCTAGGAGTCCCCCAGCCCCCCAGACTCCAGTACCCAGAATCCATTAGAGCACAAGGTTTTCATTGATCGCAGGCTTTACACTGGGGGCTAGCCTTCTGGACCACTTGCTGATCTCTGGGTGGTCCGAAGAGTGCGCTCTGTTCGCCAAGTTAGAGCACAGGGTTCTAAGGGGTTCATGACTCATCGCCATCTTTAATCTAGAGGGAAGTCTTCTGGACCACTTGCTGATCTCTGGGTGGTCCGAAGAGTGCGCTCTGTTCGCCAAGTTAGAGCATAGGATTTTAGGGGGTTCATGATTCATTGCCATCTTTAGGCTAGAGGGCAGCCTTCTGGACCACTTGCTGATCTTTGGGTGGTCCGAAGACTGCGCTCTGTTCGCCAAGTTAGAGCACAGGGTTCTAAGGGGTTCATGATTCATTGCTATCTTTAGGCTAGAGCCTTCTGGACCACTAACTGATCGTTAGGGGTCTGAAGTCTGCACTCTATTGAAGACTGCAGCCTGTTCTCCAGAACAAGAGCTCAGGATTTTAGGGGGTTCATGATTCATAGCTATATTTAGGCTAGAGGGTAGGTTCTGGATCACTGACTGATCTTTGGGGGTCCGAGTTCTGCACTCTGTTGAAGACTACAGCCTGTTTTCCAGAAAAAGAGCTCTGGATTTTAGGGGGTTCATGATTCATTGCCATCTTTAGGCTAGAGTCTTCTGGACCACTGATTAATCGTTGGGGGTCTGAAGACTACAGCTTTTTCTCCAAGTTAAAGCACAGGATTTTAGGGTATCGACGATTCATAGCAGTCTTTAGACTAGAGGGTAGCCTTCTGGACCACTGACTGATCTTTGTGGGTCCGAAAAAGAGCACAGGATGTTAGGGTAGCGTTGCAATCTTTAGTCTCGGGGGTCATTTTCTGGACCAGATCTTTGGGTGGTCCAAAGACATTGTTCTCCAATATACAGCGCACGATTTTAAACAATCGAAACTCATTGCTTAGACTCTAGGCCCTAGATTGAAGGGTTGCCTTCTGAATCCCTGACTGATCTTCAGGTGGTCCGAAGACTGAACTCTGTCGATCGCAGTTTGTCGAGGAGTGCAGTCTGGCTTCCAATATGGCCACACAATTTTAACAGGGAGTCGCCTTTTGGACCACTGACTGGTCCCTAGGTCCGAAGTCCCTAGGCTTAGAGAGAAGTTTCTTGATTGATGATTGGCTGCGTTCATTGGATTAGTCTGGGGAGTTCAGTCTGTTTTTGGGTATAGAGCTACAGGATTATAACCGATCGACGATTTATTGCATTGTTTAGACTGGAAATAACTCTGAACCACTGACTGATCTTTAAGTGGTTCAGGATTTAGAGAGAGGGAGAGAGAGGGATTTTGATCTATTGATCAAAACATTGATCACTGTAATAGACATTGATCATTGTAATAATCATTTTAATAGCTTTCCGGGTCTTCATTATCGTTTTATCGATTTTTTAATTTATTGTACACTGGGTAGATACTGAATTTGAATTGGAAGTGTCTTCGTTCAGACTGCAGCTGCAAACAATAATCATCAGACTGCGGATTTTATTAATTTTTGATAAAAATTTTAAAAATTATTTAATGCTGAACATATTGTAATTTACAATTCACTAAAATTATTTTTAAAAAATGACTCATATATGCATATTGCAATTTTCAATGCACTAAAATTAATTAAAAAGAAAATAACTCATGTATATTGCAATTATTGCAATTCACTAAAACTATTTTTAAAAAATGACTCATATATGCATATTGCAATTTTCAATTCACTAAAATTATTTAAAAAGCCAATGACTCATGTATATTGCAATTATTGTAATTCACTAAAACTATTTTTAAAAAATGACTCATATATGCATATTGCAATTAGTGCAATTTTCAATGCACTAAAATTATTTAAAAAGACAATGACTCATGTATATTGCAATTATTGCAATTTTTCCATAAAAATTCGCAGTCTAATAATTATTCGTGAGTATTACGAATTTTATGAATGTTATAAATATTCTTGTGGATATTGTCAACATCCAGCCTAGTGGCACCAGTATCTATTGTTCAGGTATTCGGCACCATAATCAGCTCACCTGTAATTGTTCGACTCGTCTTGGTGTTTTTCACCGTGTGGAATCCTCTTGTGGAATATGGACACGTGCCTGCCCAGCTCACCAGATTTGTTAAATAAACATACAATTTGCCTGCCGTCTTAGAGTAAGTTTCCATTCGAATTGAGAGCTTTACTACAATTCTGTGTAGGTTAAACGCGTCGCAGATCATCTTCAACAGATGCTAAGCGATATACAGGGCGATCCAAAATCGAAGCCATCTTCTGAAGATCAAACTATTTTAACGACCTTTCGTAACCTTGACATTCATTGTTACTGGACTGCGGATCTTTGTGCAAAAGACAATTATTTCGCATAAGTTACGAAAAAAAAATCAAAAAGTTCTTCCCGTTTTTAATAATTTACAAAAGTTAAAAAAAAATACACCGATACTGCTAAATTGCCATTTTTTTAGTAAAGATCCGCAGTTTATTCGTCACTAACGAATATGTTTCGAGTTTCACAACATCTTTTTGCGAAATTTTATTGTTAAGGGTTTTGCACTCCAAACTCAGTTTATTGCAAATTATACATCCACCATTCGATGAACAATTTCGAGTGCAAAACCTGATTGATTCAGAGTCGCCAGATTAAGACCTCCACCCACTGTTCCCCCACACTGCCGCCCGGTCACGTGACTCGTTTTTCGTCGCTGTCACGTGACCGGGCGGCAGAGAGGGGGCTGACCTTTTCCCCTGATCTGGCGACTCCGGATCGACTGTATCAAAGTTTAGGATAGATCTCTAGAATATTCGCATCACTTTAACCGTTTTATAAGAATTTATGTATTCGTCACAACTATGGAATTCCAATAGAATACAATTCGTTTTCGCACCATCCGTTTCGAAAAAAAACATCGCGTTACTTCGCATACTTCTCGGGAATCCGTAGTTTTTTAATAGCAAAAGATATATTTTTTTATGGACAAAATAGACTATACACCGACACTGTACATAGAGAACACGTTCAACAATCTTTTTGTCACCGTCGAAACGGCTTCTTTTTGCGAACAAACGGGTTTTAACAGTTGTAAAAAAATGTGTTGAATATTTTGAATTTTTTAAAAATTTTTCCACTCTTTTAAATAATCATTTTTAATAAAATGCATAAAATCCCCAGTCCAAACAACAAATTCGTTTTGTCGGACAAAAGGATTGGTAAAATAGCACCTAGTAGTTTATTATACATACAGGGTGTTCCAAAAATTTTGTACTTAAAGGGGATTATTCCTGACCTCATTTGAAGCAACTTTCCCCTTTGCGAAAATGTTCTGCGCGCCTTCGTTTAGGAGATATTAACGAAAAACGTGGACCAACGCCCACGCTGGGCGGGACCTGCCGCCGAGGCGGAGTTTGTGCGCTGTAGCCGTGCTCTGATTGGTCCATTAGTTTTTCGTTAATAACTCCTGAACGAAGCTGCGGAGAACATTCTCGCAAAGGAAAAAGTTGCTTCAAATGACGTCAGGAATCATCCATTTCAAGTACAATATTTTTTGGGACATGCATAGAATTTTTACTGTCTTGTTTAATTATCGTCGATCGAAACACTTGAATAGCTCACGAATACCGAAATAATATTTTAAGAGACTTTTTTTTAGAATTAACTAAGATGGTATTTTCGTAACAACATAATGTTCCTTTCTAGCATCATTCGAAGATATTCCATGAAATTTTCTTTATATTTTTTATACCCCATACACACCAGAGTTACAGGGTTCGATAGTTGTAAAGAGCATAATCGCAAAAACCAACGAACTGTTTCGTTGCTGTCGTAGTTCTTAAAATAATTGGAGAATCATTCTTCTCTTTTATACTAATAAGCAACTTCGATATAAAAGGCGTTCCGGAGCATGGAAATTTGATTCTCTATTTCGATTTTTTCTGGACACACCGATGCGTAATCCAATGTTTATTTCGAAGAAAGTAAAAATCGTCAATCGGGTAGAGCGAAAAGTATTTTACAGTCAGGTTTAAAATTTATTTATAAAATTTAATTCACTATTTCGATCGAATGTTTTCTGCAACGGCTAGATGACGTCATTTGAAGGAACTTTTTCCTTTACGAAAATGTTCCCCGCCGTGTTGTTTAGAAGTTATTAACGAAAAACACGGACCAATCGTCGCTAGGCGGGACCAGTCAGGGGCGGAGTCCGTTCGCGGTAGCCGTGCTGTGATTGGTCCGTGTTTTTCGCTAATAATTCCAAAACAAAGCCTCGCAGAACATTTCCGTAAAGGAAAAAGTTGCTTGAAATGACGTCAGGAATCAGCGTCTTGAAGAAACCATACAATTGAACATAAAAATGGAACACCCTGTATAACAAATTAAAAAATTCTCGCAAGCTTATACTGTGACAAAAAAATCTTGAAAAAATTTCACAAGACGACCAGGAAGAATTAAAAAATTTTACAGTATCTGAAAAAAATGAAATATTTTTTATTTATAAAAGAGAAAAATAGTGGATTACAGATCGGTGGATCGTTAATTAAGATCTGTTCCATGTTCGTAAAGATGGGTCGACCGGCCTATCGGCGTCGCAATAAATTAGCCCTGTACTAATAAT
Source organism: Lasioglossum leucozonium (assembly GCA_028454225.1). Taxonomy (NCBI): domain Eukaryota; kingdom Metazoa; phylum Arthropoda; class Insecta; order Hymenoptera; family Halictidae; genus Lasioglossum; species Lasioglossum leucozonium. Next base: position 2,092,837 of record CM052213.1, read on the forward strand.
AATTACCGTTTTATTAAACGAAAAATAAATTAATAATAATAACGCGGTCGAGCTATTCGAACGAGAGAATCGCGAGTCGATTTGACCGTATTAACCGTTGATATATCCGTCTGATTCGGCCGGTATCAAGGTGGTCGCAATTAATTCACACGCGGCGAATGTTTAACCGATTAATATTTGCGGAAAGATCGTTAAAAAATGGTTCACGTCGGGGGGGGGGACTGGAATAAACGCGTTTACGCGCGTCGGCGTTCTTTGATCAAGCGTTCGACTGTATTTAATTTCAGTTTGCAAAAATTAACGGGGGCCGGTCTCGTTTAATTCGCACGGCCGTCCGACGGCGATTGTTTATTCGAGTTTTCATAATTGACTTTTTATTCAAATTTTATCGGTCGTACAACCTGGCGCGGCGCGACGCGGGTGACGAGGGGGTGGGGGCAGATTTTTCACTCAATTTACCGATCAGCATTGCGTATGTAATCCCCCCTCCCCCCGCCCCCACGCATAAAATCATTTTCTACGCCACACCCACCGCCCCCACCCCCCCACCCACGCCTCCGTACACACGCATTATTATTTTCCTTTATTTTAGTATTTTATACAGTCCAAATACTTCGCGATGAATAAATATCCGTTGATCCCTGTCAATAAACGCTTAACATTCGCGCCGTAACGCGAATTTATCGATTCGCGAGTATGAACGGGGGACGGATATATACATTTGCCAAAAGCTTATTATAGTAATCGATCGGATAAACTACTCACCTGGAATTTCGACCGATAGTTGCTGCGCCAGTTTTTGCAAGCTAAGGACGACTCCTCGACTACTTAACGCACGGTACTTAAAACAATAACAAACAATTCGTACGAACGGATGCGTCACGATGAATTCTTGCGTATCGTCGTTGACACTAGGTTTACGGATGTCACGTTGATTTACAAAAATGAGCAGAATTAGTCTATGCGAATCATTTTTTGTGGACCCCGCGAATTTTATACTTTTGCGTTTGGGTGTACCAAAAATGTTGCACTTGAAGGGGACGATTCCTGACGTCGTTCGAAGCAACTTTTTCCTTTACGGAAATGTTCTCCGCAGATTCGTTTAGGAGTTATTAACGAAAAACGCCACGCTGGGCGGGGCCTACCGCAGAGGCGGAGTCTGATGTAGCCGATTGGTCAGCGTTCCTTTGCGAATAACTCCTGAACGAAGCCGCGGAGAACATTTCTGCAAAGGAGAAAGTTGCTTCGAATGACGTCAGGAATCATTCCTCTTAAGTACAATATTTTTGAAGAATTTGTTGTTCACTGAGAATGTTAGTGTTCGCCATCTCGACGGTTCCTGTAAATCTATTGTTAACGTAGACTGTGTGCGCAAATTATCTTGTTTATTAGACTGCGGATTGAACAGTTGTGAGTTTATTTCCTTTTGATTATGAGTATTGTAAAAAATTAACGTTACGTAACATTTTTATAGTTCGAACAGAAGCATTATGGTTTCCTGACATTTCTGCCAAAAATATTGTACGCAAGAGTTTCAGTCTTGTTTCCAACATTCTTTTGTTTATACACATTATTTGTTTATACATTGATGATGACATTCTACGCAAAATTGACAGTCTACTTGTCAGCTGATCTCCAAGTGCCATTAACCGCGTGACGCTTAGGTCTCCATTAAACATTTCCTACGACATCAAAGCGATGCAATAGAATTGGTAGCGATGTCTCGATAAAAGTGTCCTTCATACTGCGAAAACTCATTGCCGTATATTTGTCCGGGGATAATTAAGATGAATTTAAGTTTAAGGGGAGGGATAGTCCTGACCTTGGAAAGACGGAGGAGGGGGAGCACAGTTTGCAAAATGTGACAAATATGTTACGTTAATGTATAAAGGGTGTCCCAAAATTAACGCAAGATTTGAATTTGTTGGCAACCCTGAAAATAATCTAAAGACTAAAAACTGTGTTTTCTATTTAATTCAAACCTTGCGTTAATTTTGGGACACCCTTTACAAATTATTATGTATTTTATATATCAATATATTGTTATATAAAATATTTGTTTACCATTGAAATTTGTTGTTAAAAGGCTTCACACAATCATGTAACGACTGGATAATGTGTTAATAAAAAAAAATTAATTAATATATATAATAACTAATATAAAATATTCATGTACAATGAAATATTTTTAACGTACCTGCTTTGACATTTTTTAGGCTCTAGCTTCTCCGTCTTTCTAGAGTTAAGGCAACGTTTGTTAATCGCAGACGAACAATATGGTGTAAATGAATTTGCGACACTTTTCAAATGGTTTGTTTTTAACTAATAGCAACTGTATATTCTTGCAACTTTAATAAAAATACATGGACTCGTGTTTCAAACCTGTCAATTTATTTCCGGAAAATTATTGTAAACTTTGCGTTAGTGTCATTGTCTTAGATAAAATTTTGGGAAATAATTCCTGAGATCAGATATTTTTTAAATATTCATTAAATGGAACAAATCTAAATGAAATTTTAATGAGTGTTTATTTTTCAACAGTACATTTACAATAAAAAATACTTTATTATTAGAAATATTTTATTCAGTTCTGGCTGTTATTGTCTATTTTTTAACACTAACCATACCGAGCACTGTTTTATAATAATTGCAAGTCTGAATTTATTTAGATTTATTTATTAGTAATTTATTAGTAATTTATAATTAGTAAGTAATTTATTAGATTTCTCTTATTTAGATTTACTTATTATTTATTATTAATTTCAATAATTAGAAAATATAAAATGGGAGTTAAGTTGTTAAAATTTGTATAAATAATTCTTCCTCGAATGATATTATCACCCCTCTACCACAGGTAAGAAAATGACAAGAATTAAAATAATCATGCAGCAGAAAAACCAAGAGGTCGCCGATGTGAAAGCACCCTTCGAGAAAGTGAGTACACATAAAATAAAGCCAACTATTTTTTTATACGGCGATGAAAAAATAATAATGCAAAAACTTAATGAAAATTTAATTGCACAAATTCTGAGATACGTACAGTCGATCCAAAAAGTAACGAAATGTCTGATTCTCGAGAAATTGACGATATTTAACCCGTTGTAATTTTGTAAATAATGGTCGTACGACAATAAACTTGGACTCATTTTGAAGTTTGAACATTCTACTTTCACACGCCATTATTCATTTTCCTCTAGGATGTTTTTACAAGATGCTGCGGATGAGAAACTGAAGACCCTTTTTCCTAAAATATGGTACAAATTGAAACCTCTGTGAAAATATTAAAAAATTTTTTCCGGGAACAAATCTTCCACAGATTTGAAGACCAAAGCCTCCTTTTTACAACGAGACCTTAAAAAGTGATGTATGATTTTTTTCAGCAGTGTTATCAAGGTTTAAATCAGGGGTGTACAGTGAACAGTCCCCCAATATGGTCCTAGTTTTTGTTCGATAAAACGACTAAAAAAAATCGTACATCAATTTCCAAGGCGTCGATATAAAGATGAAGCTTCAGGCTTCAAATCCACAGTGGTCTCAGTCCGGGAGAAAAATTTTCGAAATTCTCACAGACGTTTGAATGTGAGCATTTTCCAGAGAAAACACGTCTTCAGTTTTCCATCTTTTGTGCTGTGCTAAATGATCCTAAGCGAAAATGAATGATGGGTGATGAAAGTAGAAGTCCGAGGCTTTAAAACGAGACCTCGAATATTATCGTACCATTTGTTTTAAGGAAATTATCACTGTTCAAACATCGACAATTTCCCGGAAGTTTAGAGTCCGAACACTTATGGATCCACTGTACAAAAATAAAATTTATTGCAAAAATTAGTAGTTGGTTGAAACAGTAATAACACTAGATTATATGTTAAACATATTAAGAAAAGAAATAAATTTTTATTTCACTCCAATTTGTTGTAATCAATATAAAAAAATTTTTATTTTCCATGAAGATCCGTGCTCATAATAAAAATAAAGATCTAATAATATTAGAAAAATTTAAAAATACCGCTATATTATTTCCAATCTGTTAAACATATTAACAAATAAATTAAATTTTTATTTCACTCCAATTTGTCGTAATTCACATAAAAATATTTTCATTTTGAATAAAGATCCAATAATAGAAAAAATTTAAAAATACCGTTATATTATTTCCAATCTGTTAAACATATTAAAAAAGAAATTAAATTTTTATTTCACTCCAATTTGTCGTAATTCAGATAAAAAATCTTTCATTTTGCATAAAGATCCGTGCTCATAATAAAAACTGATTAAATTGGATTATTAAATTCATCAGAATAAAATAGAGTTTCGAGATCGCCTAAAAAAAATAGTTGCTCGTACGTTGCAACTAGGTTCGCGCAAGGGTGGAGAAACACCGGGAAGAATGTTGTAACGCAATTTTCGGGGACGAGCCACTTCATTAACTTCGCGAAGTTCTGCCCCGCGCGGAGACCTGAACGAGCGGGGCGCGATGTTTTTCTACTGTCTCTCCGAGTGTTGTGATTAGCGGAGCGCGGAAGATGTTATTCTTGTGTATGGGTGTTTGCGTTCGCTGTGCAGCCTCCCACGAAGATCGTCTGAAACAGTAAAAGGCCCGATATACGAATAACGGTGGCGATGATAGCAAAACATTGCCATGATCCTAGCCCGGCGACCTAGAAAAGGGAGTCTTAATAAACGAGCAGCCCGTGTTTCTTTTGGAAAAGCAGTACAGGAATGTCTCGATACACAGGGTGTCCCAAAAATATCGAAAACCTTGAACGACACGATTCCCGAGGTCATTCGAAGAAACTTTTTCCTTTGCGAAAATGTTCTGCGACGCTCCGTTACGAAGTTATTAACGAAAAACGTGGACCAATCAGGGCACGGCTACTACGGACGGAGTCCGGCTCGGCCAACCCCGACCGCGCACTCAGCCGTCGCTCCGCTCTGATTGGTCCACGTGTTTTGTTCGTAACTCCTGAACGGAGCCTCGGAGAATATTTTCGCAAAGGAAAAAGTTGCTTCGAATGACCTCGGGAATCGTTCGAGGTTTTCAAAATTTGTGACAAATTTATCCCCCCTACCTCTGTGACGTATTCAGTCAGAGTCCAAATATGTTATTAATTTCCTTCAAAATCAAATTCTACTTTGGGTTCGTTGGTGTAAGTTAGTGCGATTAAAAAATGTTTTGAACAAAACTTTTGAAAAAGTTTGAAAATGTTTTGAAAAATGCTTTTTTCGTAAAAAGATGAAGGTCACCTTGACTTTTTTTAATGGCACCGTATGTTTTCGACGTCGAGACGAATTCGACAGTGCATTATACTATGGCCTTGAAATGACCTCAAACTGAAAAATATTTATACAACAGATATAAATTTTCTCCTTTTTTAGGAAATTGCGAACTAAAAACAAATTCTAATCACTGAAACTAGGCGCAATATAAAACAGGGAAAATTTTGAAAAATCCAAGGCAACAGTGTTACGTTCTTTTCAGGGTAAAAAAGCTCTGAGGGGATGAAATGAATGTTTTAATTTAACTCTAACTAATAACTCTGACTAATTGAAAATTTTTATCCATTTATCAATAGATCAGGTGAAACGAAACAGGGAAAAAATCCAAGAAATTTCGGGGTAAAAAATATGAAATAAATATTAGTTAATTAAATAAAATCTTGTAGCAAAGAAATTATAAATTTTGAATTTGATGTGAAATGTAACTCGAATTTTCAGCTATCTAGTTTTTTTACAAATTCAGGGTAAAAAATATGAAATAAATCTATTTAACAGAAATAATCTAAGATTTTCACTCCGCATAAAGATATCAACCGCCTCGCCCACCCTCTCCTTCAAAACACCGCAATAAATGTCTGATCGGCTAAAACATCTGAAAAAGAGACAAAAAAAAAATTCCAAAAACCCTCCTTACGGTCGCGCTAAGTTGCATTGTCTCGGCGGGAGAGATCCGTGAAGAGACGCGACTCGTCTCTGAGCAATAAAACATGAAAACTCTCCCCGATCCTTCTTATCGGGAGGGGCCCGTTGGCGCGTGACGTAGCGAGCGCATTATCGACCGAAGAATTTATGCCAGTTTTAAGACGGCCCGAGTAAAAAACGACCGAAAGAGGGACAGAGGGGGAGAGGGGGTGCCACCGGTGGCCCGGGGATCCCCGAGCACACGTGACCCGGCGCACAGGCCCGCCATATTGATGGAGATAATCGCGGTATTACGAGGAATCGACACGCCGGGGAGGTTAGGCTCGCGGGTGCAATAAAACCTCAGCATGTAGGTGTACCTGCATCAGGTAGAAGGGCTTCGGTACTTTAAATAAAGGGCGGGAGGGGGGAAGGGAGCGCGACGTGCGAACCGAAACCCGAAATCCGCTCGTAAAACGATAATCGATTTACGACGGCGGCGCTTTACCGGGGAGCCCTCGCCGATCTTTCCCTTCGGCTACGAGAAAAGCGAAGGAAGCCGGGATTTTAGTTTTCGCTTTCCTTGCCGGAGAACAATGGCCGGATTCCCCCCCCCCCCTCCCCTCGCTGTGACGCAACCGCGGCCACCATAACAAAGGGGCTGCCGACAACGAAATGTTGGCCGAAATGCGATTTTTTTTTCTTTAATCTAACGCGAGACGAAAAATTTTTGCTGTGCGAGCTATTGGCAACCGGTTTTATTTATTTATGTTATACAGCGTACCGCCGTGCATTCGATATGGTATACGGGGTGTCCCACGTAACACTTTTCAGGATTTCTTTTTATTAGATTTATTAAAATTTATAAATTAGAAAATTTTTATGATTACATTTATTTTATTTCACCATTGTTAATAATAAATGTATTAATGCTCTCGGCGCAAGGGTTCGATCAATTGTTAATTAATTCATTGCGAATTTGCTATTTATCACTTATTTAACCTCAACGTTTCGGTCTTGTTTCAGACTATTTTCAGGAAACAATTGCGTCTGTAAATTAAGAAAAAATAAATTATATACAAATTTAAAATTATCATTAAAAATTAACTGTTAACTTGGTTACTATTAAAAATTAAACTGTAAAGTCTACTGATAAAAATTATGAAAAAATTAACTGTTAAATAGATCACTATAAAAAATTAAACTGTAAAGTCTACTGATACAAATTATGAAAAAATTAACTGTCAACTGGATTACAATAAAAAATTAAACTGTAAAGTCTACTGATAAAAATTATGAAAAAATTAACTGATAAATAGATCACTATAAAAAATTAAACTGTAAAGTCTACTGATAAAAATTATTATGAAAAATCAAATGGATTACAATAAAAAATTAAACTGTAAAGTCTACTGATAAAAATTATGAAAAAGTTGACTGTTAACTAGATTACTATAAAAAATTAAACTGTAAAGTCTACTGATAAAAATTATGAAAAAATTAACTGTTAAATAGATCACTATAAAAAATTAAACTGTAAAGTCTACTGATAAAAATTATGAAAAATTAACTGTCAACTGGATTACAATAAAAAATTAAACTATAAAATCTACTGATAAAAATTATGAAAAGATTAACTGTTAACTAAATTACAATAAAAAATTAAACTGTAAAATCTACTGATAAAAATTATTATGAAAAATTAACTGTCAACTGGATTACAATAAAAAATTAAACTGTAAAGTCTACTGATAAAAATTATGAAAAAATGAACTGTTAACTAAATTACAATAAAAAATTAAACTATAAAGTCGACTGATAAAAATTATGAAAAATTAACTGTTAAATAGATCACTATAAAAAATTAAACTGTAAAGTCTACTGATAAAAATTATGAAAAAATTAACTGTTAAATAGATCACTATAAAAAATTAAACTGTAAAGTCTACTGATAAAAATTGTTATGAAAAATTAACTGTCAACTGGATTACAATAAAAAATTAAACTGTAAAATCTGCTGATAAAAATTATTATGAAAAATTAACTGTGAAATGGATTACAATAAAAAATTAAACTGTAAAGTCTACTGATAAAAATTATGAAAAATTAACTGTCAACTAGATTACTATAAAAAATTAAATTACGCTATACAGCCTACAGATCTAATAGCGCGGTCTGACGATCATCCCCTAGTAGGGAAGGGGTTGATTATTTCTTCTTCGTTTTCCTGTAACGTAATTCCCGCGGTTCCACCCACTTCCGGCGGTTTACACGGTGTCCAGGGGGATCGATAATTCGCGGGGGAGGGCCGAGCACGTCGCCCGTGGGAGCGCGGATAATTGAAACCCGTCGGAAAAATCGTCCGAGTCATCGTGCGCGCAGCGTTATTATTAAAATTGACTCGTCGGAGGGGCGCGCGAGTCGAGAAATCGCTGCCAATTCGAGGCGTTTGATCGGACGCCACTCATCCACCACCTGCCATCTTTTTTAACGTGCTCGTACTGTTCATCGATCGTCCTTCCGTAACGGAAAAAAACGTTCGAATGTTTTAACAGTTTACTGTTTATTGTTCAAACAATGTTCGAAACGGTCTTTGAACAAGCGTTGAGAATGTTTTTAAATCGCGCACACTGTTTCTTCACGGGATTCTAACACTGAAAATTATACACTGTGTCCAGAAAATATTGGTACGTGTACACAGGCTTGGACAATTATCTTTTGTAACAATGTTTATGCAAATGTTACACATGGTATAGCAAATATTGTGATGTAAAGATTTTTTACGTGCGTGGAGGTCTCAAGGTCACCTTGACTTCTGTGTATAGAAACATTATTTTATTGTTATTTATACATTTTTTTTCTAAAATTATCTTACTATTATTCGTATGAAAAAATGTATTGACCTCTACATGACCTAAGTATTACGTATGACCTTGACATATCTCATCAAGATCTGTCTGAGTAACCTCCAAGTATTATAATACAGATGAAGAAAATAATTTATGTGTTTTTCTAATAATATTTAATTATTTACAAATAGTATAAAAGTTTGTTGGAATGCCTAAATTTTATAAATATTATTTAAATATTGAATGTTGATTCTAAATATTATTTAAATATTGAATGTTGATTCTAAATATTATTTAAATATTGAATGTTGATTCTAAATATTATTTAAACATTGAATTGAACTGAATGTTGATTCTAAATATTATTCTAAATATTATTTAAATATTATATGTATAAATGTTGATTCTAAATATTATTTAAATATTATTTTCTTGTAAATATTATGTACAATCATTTAGTTAGAAAAAATTCTATGGACGTAGATTCGCAGCAGCAGATTTTAGGTTGAAGTGTTTTTAGGAGGATCTTTCTATCCAAAATGAAATAATATGGCAATAAAATGATTTTACGGTTGGCCCAATGGCCTGTTCGCTACCTCTCGCGAACCTAACGAAATATAACGAAAGATCGGCAGAACAGGGACGAGGGTGGTCACCGGTCTTGTTTGTACAATCGATTCCTCGCGTACTGCTTTTCCACGCACGATGCTTCTATCGGAGGGTAGGAAATCTCGAAAGTCTCCATCATTCATTTTTGCAATAATCTCTCTCCAATTCGACGTGCAAATAATTATAATCTCATAACCAAATATACGCGGATCCCGTATGGATTTTCCTGGAAATTTTCATTTTCATACATCATTTTCTAAATATTATAACGAGGGAAAAATTTGATCACCGGATTATAAGATTTTACGCGCAAATCCACGAGAATCTACTCATTAGCGAATTTTTATGGATTCGTGACAAAAATGAACAGACGAAATAATATAATTGGTCTTGTTAAAATTATTTAAATAACTGATCATTGACGCAGGCAATTTTTATTTTGCATAAACACCAAATTATTTTATCTCACTCCAAAAATCTGATAAAAAATATGTATTTTTTGCGCCTTGTTGAAATTATTTAAAAAATGGATTATTTTATTCGAGTCCTGTTTCATTGAGACAAACAATTTTTATTTTGCTTGAGGACCTAATTGTTACTTCTCACTCCAAAAATCTATAATAAAATAAGGAAAAATATAATGTATTATTTTCATCTTGTTGAAATTATTTAAAAAATTTATAATTTTATTCTACTCCTGTTTCATTGAGACAAACAATTTTTATTTTGCATAAAGATCTAATTATAGTATTTCACTCCAAAAACCGAATAAAAAATATTATATTCTATTTTCGTCTTGTTGAAATTATTTAAAAAATTGATAATTCTATTTTTTGACGAAGACAATTCTTATTTTGCATAAAGATCTAATTATTAAATGTGGAGAATTAATTGTCATAGTTAACAATTATCAAATTTCTATGCATTAACAACACAAACAGGTGAACATAATTCAAAGCGGTAAAAACAATATAAGAGCGTCCCTATTTACAATTTCCTAAAATTATTAAAAATGGAAAGAAATATTTTTGTTAAAGTTGTTTATTTATAACGAATGCATTAACATCAAAGAACTGCTTCTGTGTCTTACAATTCGACTGCGTATCTTCATGCATTTATAGCAAAATTGAGTAGAGGAAATTGAAAATAGTAAGAAAATTTTGAAAATGCCAATTTTTTACCTATTAAAAATATTAAAACAAGAAACAATATTCCATTTAGTTTCTATCCCTTGCAATCGACGCAGACAATTTTTATTTTGCATAAAGTCTGCTCATAATTCCCGAAGAAAATTTTGCATAAAAATCCGCAGCCATTAATAATTAAACAAGCGTCGTAACCCGAAGCGAATCGCGTTCGACTTCGTTCTCGGTCGAGAAGTGGATTTCCAAAACAAATCGCGAGCGGAAGTGGAAGAAGGCGATGAAATAAACAGCTTCCGAAACAAACAGCTGAAGGCGTAAGTAAAGCTCGTCGATCGGGCTCGGGCACGGCCCGGCTTGCGCCGTTTATTTGTCGGCGCGGCAAATCGACAAATATTTGCAAATAATAACCGACTTGCTTGCAGGATCAATAAAGCACAATTGCTCGCGACGACGTCTGGCAGGCTTCGGATCCTTCCGAATCATTTGTACAAACTTTTTAACCGGTAAACGCCGGCTCCGAGCACTCGCACGCGCGGCCAACAATTCTTCCCCTGTCTCGCGGACAATGGCTGCCTTTATCTCTCCGCGAACCACCCCCTCCCCGTCGAATCAAATGGACTTGCTCGGTCAGAAAAGAAAAAATAAATTATATACAAATTTTTGGTAAATGAGCTGTTCAGGTAGGCCCGCAAATTGGGCCCATGGCCCCAAAATTAACGGCCCGCCGCTCGTTTCACGCGAAACTTTTGTGTCCCAACTCTACCTTCCCCTTCTACGACGCCATGATGCCCAATGGTCACGTGACGCGTTTCACTAATAAAATTGCGAAGAAACTTCGAAGCTCTGGAAACAAAAAGTCGAAAATTTAAAAAAAAATTAATTTTCACATGTATTGTTATTTCTGCTCAACTAATTATGCGTTGGAATGATGAAACACTGATTTTTCAAATCTGAAATTACCAAAGAAAGAATTTCGAATCTTCGGGAAACAAAAATTTTAAAATTTTAAAAAAAATTAATTTTCACATTATATTTTCTATTTCTGCTTAACCAATAATGTGTTGGAGTAATGAAACACTAGTTTTTCAAATCTGAAATTACCAAAGAAAGAATTTCGAAACTCCAGGAAACAAAAATTTTAAAAGTTCAGAAAAAATATATTTTCAGAGTATATTTTCGATTTCTGATTAACATTTCTATTTCTACGTTGGGATAATGGAGCATTGATTTTTCAAATCTGAAATTACCAAAGAAAGAATTTCGAATCTTCGGAAACAAAAATTTTAAAATTTTTAAAAAATTAATTTTCACATGTATTGTTATTTCTGCTTAACTAATAATGCGTTGGAATAATGCAGCACTGATTTTTCAAATCCGAAATTACCAAAGAAAGAATTTCGAAACTCAGGGAAACAAAAATTTGAAAATTTCAGAAAAAATATATTTTCACATTATATTTTCTATTTCTGCTTAACCAGTAATGCGTTGGAATAATGGACCACTGAAATTTTTCAAATCCGAAATTACCAAAGAAAGAATTTCGAAACTCCGGGAAACAAAAATTTGTAAATTTCAGAAAAAATATAATTTGCACACTATATTTTCTATTTCTGCTTAACATTTCTATTTCTACGTTAGGATAATGGAGCATTGATTTTTCAAATCTGAAATTACCAAAAAAAAAATTTTGAAACTCCGGGAACCAAAAATTTGAAAATTTCAGAAAAAATATATTTTGCACAGTATATCTTCTATGTTTGCTTAACCAATAATGCGTTGGAATAATGGAGCACTGGTGTTTCAAATCCGAAATTACTAAAGAAAGAATTTCGAAACTCCGGGAACCAAAAATTTGAAAATTTCAGAAAAAATTGTTCGAAATGGGAGAATGTCTTCTGAGCCACCCACAGGTTGGGGGCCTGTTGGAATCGTCCGGAAGCTAACGCAAGCTGCGGCGGCCGCAGATAATTTGCCAAGATGGCGGCTTGAGGGAGACGACGCGACGGTATACATAAGTGGATGCAGGATGAGATCGAAATTGAGTCACTTAAAAAACGATAGACCGCATGTGCTTTATCGTGCTCGACGGGCTGCAGACGGGACCCTCGAAGGAGTCACGTGCTGTGCGTGCCTCGCCGGTATTCTAGCAGATTTGCTGCGCCCCGAATCGTCCGTCGGCCTATCTCCAGCCCGACGGACTTCACCCTCGGATCCAATCCGCATCAAAAATAATAGACTCGTCTCGCGCACGTTCTCGAAGATCAATGGATCCGTGTGATCCATGATACAGGGAAAAAGAAGTGGAGAGCTTTATCTCTTCGAACCTTTGCACCGGTCCCCCTCCGGAACAAATATTCCGGGCGACACTTTTCACAACATTTTTCTAGCCTAGACGAGCTGAAAGACTAGAAATAGTATATCGAAAACTTCGGGTCCGAAATTTTACTTATATCGTGTATTTATTGATCGCGCGTGAGATCGATCAGCGGGACAATAGTTATTCGGTGATAAATATTTGTTAGGTTGCATTTATTGTATTGTTACATTAGGAGTATATTCGCGACACTTTTCTGATTAAAAGGAGCCCAAACACGGCGCAATTCGGATCATTGTTGCTCGTTTAATCCACGATATCGTGGAACCTCGATTATCCGAACCCATTAAAACCCATTAAATATAAAAAAATATATAACTCGGGCAATTTCGATGGCTTTTACTTGAAAGAAATTGAGCTTATACTTGAAATATCCACGAATATCTGTGCAAAATCTTATTGCAAGAGGTTCAATTGTTTTTCTGAAAAAAATTCGTAAAAACCGTTGGACAAATGGCACTCGAAACCAGAATACATATCCTTTTAAAACATCCTCTATAAAAACATATGTAACTCCTGTAATTTTTATTACTTTTACTCGAAAAAAATAACTTCTGTACTTCAAATACTCATGGATACGTGCGCCAAATTCTAATGCAAAAAGTTTAACAGTTCTTCTGGAAATAATTCTTAAAAATGGTACTCAAGCCCAGCATGTCCTCTTGAGACATACTCAACTAAAAAAATATATAACTCACGTAATTTTCATTGTTTCCACTTGAAAAAAATCATGCACATGCAATAGACACACATGAATCGGTATGCAAAATCATATTACGATAAGATCAATAGTTTTACCGGTAGAAATTCCTGAATATCGCCGGAAATATGGCACTCAAGAATGTCTTCTCGAAACATACTCCATAAAAAAATATACAACTCACGCAATTTTGATTATTTTGACTTGAAAAAAATCATGCATGTGCTCCGAGCACCCATGAATAAGTACCCAAAATCCTATTACGAAAAATTCATTAGTTCACGCGGAAAAAATTCCCGAATATCGCCGGACAAATGGCACTCAAGAATATCTTCTTGAAACATACTCCATAAAAAAATATACAACTCACACAATTTTGATTATTTTGACTTGAAAAAAATCATGCATGTGCTTCGAGCACCCATGAATGAGTACCCAAAATCCTATTACGAAAAATTCGATAGTTCACGCGGAAAAAATTCCCGAATATCGCCGGAAAAATGGCATTTGAACCCAGAACGACTGCCTCGCGTGGAATTTCTGCGATTTTCATGGGACACGCATTTTCCTGGGAGCGATCCGAGGGGAAAGCAGGGACCCAGATAGGCAACGAGGAGGACCTTGTTCGATTTCTCCCGAAGAAAGCGGTGACGAGCTCGTGGTAGAAAAAATTCCGCGCTGACTAATGTGCTGCGGACAGTACTCTGGCATTAAACAAGATAACTGCTGTTGTTTGTGCAACAACTGGATTCTGGGCCGTCCCGGCGCAGGACGAACCCCACTGACTAATTGGTCACCGGGTAAACAAGGTCGTAAAAGATCGCAGCAACACGGCAGGTTACCAGCAAACCTTTGGCCCATTGACTCACTTGCGATTTACGAGCCAGCATTGTCCCGCAAGATACGAACTATTAGTTAAACGAGCCGTTTTTCACGTCTGTTTTGCACGAGGTGCGACGGTGACTCACGGGGAACACGTGACCCGGCGAAAATGTCCTCGCTATTTCACACTATTTACTATCGATACCGAATTGTCGAGTGTGTTATCGGTGCACAGTCACTGGCGCGTTTGCTTGGACGTTGCACTTCCGCCAGCGCGCCGCCATCTTGCTCGAAAATGCCTTTGTGCTTCTACCAGTTAATTGTGAGAGCTAGACTGCAGATTTTTATGAAAAATTGTATTGATTGCAAGACACATTGCAGAATTAGAAAAATAAAAATTGTATTGATTGCAAGACACATTGCAGAATTAGACATTTATTTTGGTTGTTAATAATTTTATCGAGTTGAAAACTGTTGGACAGTGTCAGGCAATTGTTTAAATGTTGTTGTTTCAAGCTTGACTCATTTTTTTCATGAACGTATAAAATTCAATAGTAACAATTACTTTCATTATATCAATGTTTATCAAAAATAAAAATTGTATTGATTGCAAGACACATTGCAGAATTAGACATTTATTTTGGTTGTTAATAATTTTATCGAGTTGAAAACTGTTGGACAGTGTCATTCAATTGTTTAAATGTTGTTGTTGTTTCAAGTTTGATTAATTTTTTCATGAACGTATAAAATTCAATAGTAACAATTACTTTCATTATATCAATGTTTATCAAAAATAAAAATTGTATTAATTGCAAGACACATTGCAGAACTACATAGACATTTATTTGTTTTGTCAATAATTTTATTAAGTTGAAAACAGTACATCAGTGTCCCTAAAAAGGATTTTAAATATTTTTTTTTAGGTGGAAGAAAGATTTTAATAAATTATTCTCCGCCAAGAAATTTCAGACTCATCGGCCATTCCGTTTGGAAGTTACAAGCGCGCAAAGAATGCTTCGGGTCGAAATGGACCCAATAAGCGTAGCCGGGTTAAAATAGTAAAATTTCAAATAATTTTCACTCCGAGTGCAAAGGGTTAGTCCAGATTAGTCGCGAACCAGCGAGGCTCGAAGATTCCATTGTGTCCACATGTGGGGCCTAAATCTCGGATAGTAATACGGTAATCGTCCGGCCCGAGACTATCGAGAGATTTCGCCCAGGGATTCCCCGGCGAAATTGGTTTTGCCCCGATTATGCCGGCGTTGAACGCGGTTCGCGCGTCCCGTGACCGTTCTTCTCTCGCGAGGCGAATGTTGTGACAACGATTTACAAAGTCAAAGGCTAAGATTCGGCCCGTACACACGCAGGCACGTCCGCGTTGCCCTCGTTGCTGTCCGCAGCGATCCGAGACACGGATTTGCCAATCATGGCGACGCACAAATAGGATCTCTGCTGGTTTCCCTGCCACAGGTATCTCCTTTATTTTTCCAGGCTGATTTATTTTCACAGGAACACCGGCTGCTCGGATATTCCCAACGCGATCTTCCCGGACTGCTGCACGAGGATCGAGCAAGGTTCAATTGGAGAATAAAGGAACAACAAATTAATTTTAGATGAATTTTTACGAAACTATCAGCAGAATTTTCGTGGATTTTGTGCACTCGCGGCGGAAACGAGAGGTTGTTATTATTAAAGTAATAGTGCTATTCCATAACTGTTGCAGCTGTCGAAATTATGAGGAAGGAACTATTCTTGGCGCTGTAATACTGATTTTTATGCGAAATAAAAATTGCAAGAAGTTATTTTTTAAATAATTTTAGCACCCTAGTTGAAAATAATACACTGGTCTAAATTCTAATCTTTTCTCAATAGGGGAAATATTCGCGGAAAGGGATTTTTCTATGCTACTGTTCCGTAACTGTTCCAGCTCTCGAAATTTCGAACGAAATGGCGCTGTACCACTGATTTTTATGCAAAATAAAAATTTAATTGCAAGAATCGGTAGTGAAAAGTGTTTTTTGAAATAATTTTAGAGGCTTAGTATAATTATTTTCCATGACAATTAACAGCAAATATAAAATCGTCGAGAATCGTTTCTAAAAATTCCGTCCGCGGATGGGGCGGCAGTTCGGTGGGTTGAAGAAAAATTGAAAAAATATTCGGGAATCTCTGTGTCTCTGATTTTGGGGGCCAGGTCTCCGAGAATCCTGGTTAAGTGTTTCGGGGGGCCGGCCTAGAAAAATATCTGTCCGGGGCACACGGCAACCTAAATACCTGTCACGCGATTACCGCCGTCGGCTTGTCCCTTGACGAGAGCGCGTCGGGTGCCAAGGGGTTTGTTGTTTCAAGGCTTTACGAACAACAAACCGCCCCGTCGAGAAGTCAATGTTTCGTGAGTGGCTGGCCTGCTGGAAAATCAGGTGCATCCGCGGTCGGGTCACGTCCGAAAAACACCCCTCCCCCAAAACGGTACGCGGCCGGACTCCGTGAAAAAAATCATGCGAACAAGAGCACCACCTCCCGTGACGAGGCATAAATTTTCGAAATTCTACGATTCTCGAATTTCACCGGTCCGACTCTGGGGAGCCGGCGGTGTCGCGACGCCTGCATTCGGCGGCGGGATAATTGCATTTCTATTGAGATTCAGGTGCATCGGCCACGAAATTGAGTGGACACCAAATTTATTTTTTTTTCAAGATCGAATCGATTTTTTTGTGATATTAGTAGGATTAGTTCACTGGGTAATGTACATTGCAAATAAGTGCATCGGGGACAAAATTAAATAGACACCGCGACACCATTTCAAAATTTATTTTTTCAAGTGTGATCGCATCGGTTTTTTTATTTAATTGTTCAAAGGATTAGTTTACTGGGTGATTTTGCAAATAAGTGCATCAGGGATGAAATTAAGTGGACACCATTTAAAAATTTATTATTTTCAAATTTGACCGAACCAATTTTTTTGGGATGTTAAAAAAATTAGTTTAATAGACAATGTCATAATAATCAGACTGTGGACTTTTATGGAAAAAACAAAGATTGTTGCTGATAAATAAATATTCGTTTCTTGCCATATTAATATTAATTTGTCCCGTCGACAGCAAAAAGAAAAAATAAAAACAATTTGAAATCTTAAAAAACAATAAAAATTCTATAGGTCCCAAACGGTGTTTTTCTAGAGATCAAAAATTAATGATCCACCGCTGCGTATAATTTGAATTGAACAAGACAAAAATGAAAATAATGTGCGTATCCAAAACTATTGAATAAATCTTGGAGTAAACCGCCAAATTCGGAAATGTTACCCAAAGCTCCTCGTACCCCCGTGTTTGAACAACGAAAAACCATACACGTCGGAGTCCGCCGAGGAAAGAGTGTTTGACTATGTTCAAAGCACCGAAAGAAGGCGCAGAGTCAAGAGGCCCGGCTCGATAAAAGTGTTTTGTCATTTTTATAAGAAGACGAGTGAACAGGTGACACGGGGACAGACGGACGGACGCCGAGGGCTCTGAAGGGCTTACCTGATCGACCTGGGTGGTCCACGAATGCTTCGCTTACTATTTAATACCGCTGATAAGTTCTCACCAATATTTTCTATTCTTTTTTTAATTTTCTTTTACACAGTTTGGTAGACGCAGTCGAATCAGTATTAGAGCGCCATTTCGTTCGAAAATTAGAGAGCTTGAACAGTTACGGAACAGTAGGATAGAAGAATTCCTTTCTGCGAATATCTCCCCTATTGAGAAAAGATTAGAATTTAGACTAGTATATTATTTTCAACTGAGATACCGAAATTATTTAAAAAATAACTTTTCAACCCGATTCTAGCAATTAAATTTTTATTTTGCATAAAAATCAGTATTACAACGCTAAGAATGATTCTCTTAAAATTTCGAGAGCTTGAACAGTTACGGAATAGTAGGAAAGAAAAATCCCTTTCTGCGAATATCTCTCCTGTGAGAAAAACGAGAAAAGAAAAACATTCAACACATTTTTTTTACACAATGCAATTGTGTCTACCGGAACTGTGTAAAAAAAATGTATTGAAACGCATTTCTTTTTTGTTTTTGAAAAGTGCATTTAAGAAACAATTTCATTCGCAATTTTGCAACTTGTTGGCTCGCTTGGAATAATTACAACTGTGTAAAAAAAAATTTATTGAAATGCAATTTCTTTTATTTTTGAAAAGTGCAATTAAGTAAAAATTTTATTCGAAGTTTTGCAACTTTTTAGCTCACTTGGAATAATTTCAACTGTTTAAAAAAAGATTGATTGAAACGCATTTTTTTTGTTTTTGAAAAGTGCAGTTAAGATACAATTTTATTCGCAATTTTGCAACTTGTTGGCTCACTTGCAATAATTTCAACTGTGTAAAAAAAAATTTATTGAAACGCTTTTTTTTTATTTTTGAAAAGTGCATTTAAGAAACAATTTCATTCTCAATTTTGCAACTTGTTGGCTCGCTTGGAATAATTGCACCTGTGTAAAAAAAATTCATTGAAATGCAATTCTTTTTTGTGAGAAGTGCATTTAAAAAAAATTTCATTTGCAATTTTCGTTTAAACTCTTCTCGTATGGCTCGTTAAAATGCAAGGTGTTAAAAAATTCACAAAACGCAAGGGTGACCATAGGTCAGAATGATCGCGCGCCACGGGAGATTAGCATCTTCCGCGGGAGATAAGTGACACGACGGAGGCCGAGGCTGGGAGACGTCGCGCCGAGGCGGAGATTCGGCGTAGGATCGATCGCGGCCGCGATACGCGTAATCTAGGTCAAATAGCAAATCGTTGTTTAATCGTAGATTAAGGATCGGGTACTAATCGAAACAAACACCGCTCGATTGCGCACTTGTGCTCAAACCGGATCGAGGAGGAGTGGGGAGGGAGGGGGGCTAGAGTGATTTGTTGTAACGAAGAACGCTGGGGCGCGTGCGAGAGCGAGCGAGCGCTACCGCGGCCGCGCGCGATCGCTTGGCACAATGTAGCCACTTGTTTACAGGGACAATATTTTCATTCCGCAAACAATTGGTGGCTCGATAAAGACCCGGGCGTACAGGTGGCTGCTCGGGATCTAACGTTGTAACGCGCCGCCGCCGTCGACGCCGATGACGCCGTCGACGCCGACGCTGAATCCCTCCCACCCCCCCTACCTTCCTTCATGTGTGTGTGTGTGTTTACGAATCTCTCGAGTAAAGTATTAGCCGACTCTAAACGCTCGAATCATCGAGAGAGTTGTATGCCTTCGATTCGTCGACTCGTCACGGGTCGAGACTCTTTTTCCTGCCACCCTGCCCCCCCCCCTGAACCGGCGGGGGACATTTTCACTGAAATTTACAATTGTTGCTCGCCCTCCGACTAAGCTTTCGGTAGGCACGCGAGTCTGTTCGTTCCGGAGCGTATTTCTATGCAACATCGTCTCTGCTCCTTTCGAAGCGTGTTAGTTTGCAGCGTCCTTGCCGCGGTGGTTCACGAGCTTCGTTCGTGTGTGAAAATCACGGGGTACCGGTGGATCCGGGGAGGTCTGCTTAAAAAATGGGAAGCGAGATTGTCCATCTTTTTTCCGAGGTTGTTGATCTTCAAGGTCATTCTTTTGCATTTTATATGTAGTACTTATTGGGAGAAACAACAATTTGCAGGGCACCATCTGTCTCGAGTCAATAGTTCTCTGTTAAAAAAAATGGGCTGAAAAATTGTGGACCCTTTTTTCAAGGTCAGTCTCTTTTCAAGGTCATTTTTCTCCGTCGTAATCTATGTAGTACATACTCATCGAGAGAAACAAAAATTTGCAGGGCACCATCTGTCTCAAGTCAACATTTCTCTGTTAAAAAAAATGGGCTGAAAAATTGTGGACCCTTTTTTCAAGGTCAGTCTCTTTTCCAAGGTCATTTTTCTCCGTCGTACAGTACTCGTCGAGAGAAATAATAGTTTGCATGGAATCATGTGTCTCGTGTCAATAGTTCTCTGTTAAAAAAAATGGGCCGAAAAATTGTGAACCCTTTTTTCAAGGTCAGTCCCTTTTCCAAGGTCATTTTTCTCCGTCGTACTCGTCGAGAGAAATAATAGTTTGCAAGGAATCATGAGTTTCGAATCAATACTTCTCTGTTAAAAAAAATGTGTCGAAAAATTGTGAACCCTTTTTTCAAGGTCAGTCTCTTTTCCAAGGTCATATTTAGCCATCGTATTCTATGTAGTACATACTCATCGAGAGAAACAAAAATTTGCAGAGCACCGTCTGTCTCCAGTCAACAGTTCTCTGTAAAAAATGAT
The DNA here is from genome assembly GCA_028454225.1 of Lasioglossum leucozonium. NCBI lineage: Eukaryota > Metazoa > Arthropoda > Insecta > Hymenoptera > Halictidae > Lasioglossum > Lasioglossum leucozonium. The sequence continues at coordinate 2,113,500 of CM052213.1, forward strand.
GTCTTCTCCAAAATGTTGATGAAAATGTTTTTTCCAAGGTCATCGCGAGTCTCGCGTGAACCAACCGGATCCTACAGAACGCCGCAAGATGGCACAAACGTGTCGGCAGATTCCGCAGCGGAGAAAAAAATTCGAATAAATTCCTCACATCCAAGCAACTGACGATCGAACGTGCCACCCTCCCTCTCAGGAACAGCTGTGCTGTGCGTGCTGGCGGTGGGGGGGCGTGAAATGAAACGCAAGAGGGAATCCCGGGCGGCTCGTGTTCAACGGGCAGGCCAATGAGGAAAGAAACAATGGCGGACAGCGTGTCCCGCGGAGATAATCCGAGGCCGGTGTTTACGATCGAGCAACCGCAAGAACGAAAACAAACGACGCGGTCTCGTCGGGGCTGGAGTCCACGGGCCGCTGCGGATAATAAGCGGCGCTGAAGTGACTGTAAACCAAGATCCGCTGGTCGTCAAAAAATTTTGAAGGAATTTCGAGGAAATGCTTATCCTCGGATTTAGCACGCGACGTCTTGATGACGTATTTTTTACGTCCGTTTTGGGTCTGAACGTCTCACGTTCTAAATAGACGTCGTTACAATGTCTTTTAGACAGATTTTTTACGCTCATTTTAGGTCTGAACGTCTCACGTTCTAAATAGATGTCGTTACAATGTCTTTTAGACGTATTTTTTAAGTCCATTTTAGGTCTGACCGTCTCACGATCTAAATAGACGTCTTTAAAACGTCTTTAAGACGTCTTTTTTACGCTCATTTTAGGTCTGAACGTCTCACGTTTTAAATAGACGTCGTTACACTGTCTTTTAGACGTATTTTTAAAGTCCATTTTAGGTCTGAACGTCTCACGATCTAAATAGACGTCTTTAAAACGTCTTTAAGACGTCTTTTTTACGCTCATTTTAGGTCTGAACGTTTCACGTTCTAAATAGTCTTTATTTATTATAAAAAGTCTTTAGTTATAGTTCTAAGTAGTCTTTAGTTATTATTACGTTACAATGTCTGTTTCGAGACCTCTTGACTACGTCTTTTTCACGTCCATTTACGTCTATTGCAACGTTATTTCAAGGTTTAATGTGATATTATGGGTCGTTGGATTCGTCTTGATACCAGTTAGAATATTATGAAGTAAAAAATGATATGTTAATTAACAAATAATTAAACTATTTAATTGTAACTCTAGTTCCAACGCTATATCTGCTCGGAAAATTATCTGAAAGACCTGATACTTTGAATTTCGTGGTTTTAAAGCGTTCTCATTTGAGAGAAAAAAAATTTTTGTTGAAATCTGAAAATCGAAAAATTGAATTTTGCCCAAGAAAAGCAGGCTGCTGTACCATTGTACGATATCTAGAATTTTAATAAGGAAAATTTTTGATACATTTTTCTCCTTTATAAAATATAAATTGTTTTTTTTCTGGGGTCTCAAAATCATATTTTGCGGGTGGCGGCGGTCGAAAATTTGTAGCCTTCGCCACTGGGCTGAGTGGGAGAAAAACACTATTCTTTGTCTGTGAATTGAATAAAATTGAAAATAAACAGAAAAATTGACTAAAATTGAAAATCGAAGTTGAAATTATCGAAGAAATGGCTCGTTTCTTACAATTTTTCCGTTGCCAGGGGTAGAAGCGTTGAAATGAACGGTGAAAAATCGTAATCGCGCTGGCAGATATTCAGACGCGGTTTATCAGAACCGGGGAGTGCTTTTAATCGTGGGCCAGCGGACAAGATACAAGGGACGACGCACAGCCAATCGATAAAATGCCGGACCTCGTTCATCGCGATCGACTCTACCACCAAGATTCTCCACGCTTTTTCCACTGGTTTCACGCCGATCGCACTCCTTTGATACGATTTGTGACACAATTTTTACCATTTCTACACCGCCGACGTTCGTAAAATTAAAATTTTTCCTTTTTCTCAATCAGCAAATAAATTGCAGAGTTTGTTACAATCAAAATCGAAAATTTTTGTTTAGTTACAATTCGATTGTAAATTTTTATTTTAAATTGAAATTTTAATTTAAATTGAAATTTTATTTATGCATTTGTGAAGAAATTTAAGAATGTTGATGATTTATAAATATTTAATATAACGACGAATACAAATGATGTTCACTCTTTGAACATGTAAACTTTGTAAATAACGACAGGCAAATCTTTTAAACAAAAAACATTTTTCTTTTATTCATTGCACACTCATTTCGTAATTTGCAACAATATCATTGAGGGAGGAAATAAATTTTTATTTCACCCCTGCTTCCCGCAATCGATGCAGAATATTTTTATCTTGCGTATTATTTATTATTGCGAATTTATTCGTCGAAGAAAATGTTGGGCCCCTCCGGCCCACGGAATTCGGCGCCACTGCAACTGATAAGTGACGTTCCACACGATAACAGACGTGTGCATCGATCGGAAACGGAACATTTTCGATCGCTTTCGAGTGCGTTTCGACGAGTCCACCGTCAACGACAATCGCAGGAAGAATGAAACGCAACTTCAACATTAAAAATTATATTTTTCCGAATGATCAGTTATCGTAACAAAAATTTCTTCCGATTGCAAACACAAATATGTTCTAATTTCGACGATTTCGTTAAGACTAAACTGCAAAATGCATTTAAGAGAGAAATTAGTAGGTACGATTTAAAATAGAGAAAAGATTAGAATCCAGAACAATTTTCAACTTAGGTGCTAAAATTATTTAAAAAAGAATTTTTCACTCCGATTTAATTGCAATCCAATTTTTATTTTGCATAAAAATCAGTATTAGAGCACCATGTCGTTCGAAATTTCCAGAGCTTGAACAGTTACGGAACAGTAGGATAGATAAATCTCTTTCCGCGAGTATCTCCTCTATACAGAAAAAATTAGAATTCAGACCAATGAATTATTTTTAACTAAGATGCTAAAAATTGTTTTTTCGTCCGAAATTTCGAGATCTTGAACAGTTACGGAACAGTAGGATAGAAAAATCTCTTTCCGCGAGTATCTCCTGTATACAGAAAAAAATTAGAATTCAGACCAATTTATTTTTAACTTTCGTCCGAAATTTCCAGATCTTGAACAGTTACGGAATAGTAGAAAAGAAAATTCCCTTTGCGCGAATACCTCCCTCGTAGAGAAAAGTTTAGAATTCAGACCAATGAATTATTTTCAACTAAGGTTCTAAGAATTGCTCTTTCGTTTGAAATTTCGAGATCTTGAACAGTTACGGAATAGTAGAAAAGAAAATTCCCTTTCCGCGAGTATCTCTCCCATAGAGAAAAGTTTAGAATTCGGACCAATGAATTATTTTCCTTTCATTCGAAATTTCGAGAGTTGGAACAGTTACGGAACAGTAGAAAAGAAAACTCTCTTTCCGCGAATACCTATATTGGAGCACACCGTGTGCGCGCGTAAAACGGCGTGCGATCAACAAACGTGATTTTTCACTGTTCGCCGGGCGAATTTAAAATAATTTCGAGCGGCTCGCCGCTGCTGGTCGGCTTTTAATTAAAGGAACGAGAAATACCCGCGGATCGTTCAGCAATTTAGAGGTGGTACGCGGGTTCCGAGATTACCCGCTCTTAATCCAACAGCAGAAGTGTTTCGCGGGTGTGTTTGCGAAGCGTATTAGCCGCGGGTCGGCCGGATTAATAAAGTTAAAAATGCACTTTGCGGCGGACGTGCGATAATGATAATTTCAGCGAGCCTAGGCTCCAGCAGAAAGATGGAGCGAACACGGGCCGGTCGATTTTTTTATCGGCAGGCGATTTTAATTGCTTCGGCGCCGACTCGTCCTCGAGGAACAAGGTGTACAGGATGGTCCACGGAATTATCCTGGGATTTTTTAATTATTGCTGCGAATTATAATGAATGCGACGTGTGAAAAATGTTGCAAAAAATTAATTTATGGAATCCAAAATTTTAACAGAAGTGCTCGAATCGATTTTTATAAACGTTTCTGATTTCTTGTAGTTCTTAACAATAATTTTTTTATAATTTCCTAGAGACAAGAAAACCTTTTTTAAAAATCTATATTTATTGCATCTGTACAGTTTAATGTTTAAATGTTGGTTAGGGAAGAATAAAATTTTATTCAGCCCCAAAAGATAATAATAATTTTAATTTATAGTAGCTGATATTTAAAATCTTGAAGAACAATTATATAAATAATTTGTAAAAATAAATTTCCATATTTCGCGGATGGTTTCGAATGAATTCCGAATTCTTCTTGGTCGTTAATTAATTTTCCGTATTAATTGTAAATTAATTAGTAACTTCATTTGAAATCCAATTTGTCCATACCAAAAATTATTACTTAAATGAAAGTGATCGTTTTCATTATTTGTTTTGTTTTATTAATTCGCACGACCTAATAAAAAGGCTAATTAACAAATGCACGATAAGAACGTCGATCAATATTGTGTTTTATTCGTCGTCACGAATTATCGGGACGTGATATTGCCCGCATTATGTGGCCGATTTTAAAGTGTAAACTACGATTACCGGCAGACTGAATTCAACGGTTCCATAAACATTCGCGCGATCGATAATTCATGGTGAACTAGCAACGATTAATCGGCAACTAGCGACGATATTTAATTCATCGTTAAATAAAGGGCATCGCGGACCCGACACTCCGCAAAATTATTAACGCACGCGCGTGTCCCGTTGTTTATCATAAACAAAACGTCCGGTACGAGCTTGTTAGCGCCGCGCCACCATTTTCAATGCGTCCCGAATTTACTCTGTTTAATTTCGATAGGCGATTAACTATTAAGACTTGAAAAAATAATTAATATCTCTTAATATTGCAACTAAAAATATCAAAAACTCTGAATTAAATTAATTAAGTTAAATAAATTAAATAAGGTGTCATAAATATAGTCTACGTGGTTTATATTTATTATTCTATTTATTATTTTCTAATTTTAGAACTTTCAACTAATTTAAAAACTTTTAATATACAATAAAAATTAACAATTTGAACACATCAAAGGAGGTAGAAAAAAATTAATATTTTCTCGGATGTCCTTCGTTTTTTATTTATTTTTTCGTATTATACGTGTATTCGGTATAGATTTTATTTAATTAAAATTTTAGAACATTCACCAACTAAATGATGTGAAAACATTATCGATTACAATGAAAATAGTATTGCACGAATATTGTATACGAAATTAAGAATATTTATAATCAAAAGTGTGCAGAATTAATTCAATCAGTTTGAATATGGAGTCTAAGACGTCCGAACGTCCTGAAAAATCCTGAACGTCGTTTGTTAAGAAATGATACGTCTTTAATACGTCTCTACAGGTCTGTTAAACGTCTAAAATACGTCTTCTAGATGTCTTTGAGACGTCTAAAATACGTTTTCTAGATGTCTTTGAGACGTCTTTAGGATGTCTTTAAGACGTCTCTTAGACGCCTTTTTTCCTGGTCAAAGACGTCGTTTTTACATCTAAAAAAGACATCTATTTAGTTCGCAAGACGTTCAGACGTAAAATGGACGTCTCGAAGACGTCGCGTGCTGGGATTCTCTCGAGGCTGAGATATTCCCGGTGAAAAATGCGAAAGAGAAGACAGAAGTAGAGTGTGCTCCGCGGTCGCGTGTGAATTATGGTCGTTCGCTCTTGCCGGGTCCCGCGGAAAAATTAGTGATTCGCGGTAACTATGGTTGTTCTCCGAGGAAGTGCGAAGTGCGGTCTAACGCGGCAAATTGCTCGGTCGGTTTTAACTACGAGCCGGGGGGAACCGTGAACGGAGCCGCGGTAAGGGATCCATTGAACGACACAACGGATTTGTTGAAACATTTAACACCGGCGCGTGTTAATCGTTACGATGACCCATTTTATTCAGCGCCGATGGGGGACGTCTCTTTTCGACGATTTAGTGCCCTCCAAATTGATTCTTCTAACACCGTGGCGAACTGTTCACAGCGTCCACGCTAAACAGTAAGAAAAAGTCCGGGGTTTAGGCGGTTTAGTTCTCTACAACCGGAGACCGAGGCCTAAGCCGCGCGATTAGGCTTCACGGCCTGCAGCCCCAGGGTTGCCAAATTTTTCCCGGGATATGTATAATTTATCAATGTAATTTTTTTATTATATTTATGTTTATGTATTTCAATTTTAGCTAATGTGACCTGCAATTATTCATATCTCAGGAAAAATTGATTATTATATATAGAAATACAAATAAAACAATAAATAGAATTATTTATTTTAAATGTAAATTTTATAGAATTTATTTTTTGTATAATGTAATATTTAAAAGAAACATAAAAGGTTTATTAATGTTTTTTTTTATTTTAATTATTATTCTAGGCGAAAAATTATTGGATTAATTATGGGAACAATTGTTAGAAATGCAAGACAGTGAAAACGTTATTTTTGCATTGTTAAGCTTGAAAGCATAAAAAGTGTGCAAATTGAGTAATTTGCTCAAAATATTTTTAATACTAATTGTTAATGAAAAAATGTTAATAAATTGCAAAGAATATTCTATATGATGTCCCAAAACTTTTATAATTTATTCCTCGAAACGTCTTGTATATTAGTTACAACAAACAGGAGTTGTAAAAATTTATATTTTCCCTTAATAATTTTAATAAATAGTAAAAAATATATTTTTGTCATCAGCATATTATCTGATGCAAAAAATAGTTCAACTATGAAAAAAGAGTTCGAGTTTCGTCCTAACGAATTTCTTGTAAACAATTGTGCACAATATAAAACTATATCTGGTAATTAACAACAAATTTACACAATAAATATTTCAAGAATGACATATTAGCTAGCATAAAAAATAATTTAACTATTAAAAAAAAGTTCGGGTTTCGTTCTAACGAAATTGTTCTTAACAATTGTGCACAGACCTAAAACTATATCTGGTAATTAACAACAAATTTACACAATAAATATTTCAAGAATCACATATTAGCTAGCATAACAAATAATTTAACTATTAAACAAGAGTTCGAGTTTCATCCTAACAAAATTGTTGTTAACAATTGTCCGCAGACCTAAAATTATATTTTGTAATTAACAATTTTACACAATAAATATTTCAAGAGTCACATATTAGCTAGCATAAAAAATAATTTAACTATTAAAAAAAAGTTCGAGTTTCGTCCTAACGAGTTTATTCTAAACAATTGTGCACAGACCCAAAAATTATGTTTACAATAATTGTCGAGGGTTGAAAAAACTGGTACGGAAAAATATTCGGAGTTCGCGTTGATTTCGCTGCGGCCGGCGCGGCGCAATCGAATCATCTAATTAATCCGCACTTTTCGTCCGATTTCGTTCGAATTAACCGTTCATCGTGTCGAATAATTAACCGTCGGTAGCTCCCCATGAATATTAAACGGGAGTAATAAAAAGAGATCGGATTTTCATGGGGATAATTAGGTTAGATTGATTCGATCAAGCGGCTCTCGGCCCCGTTTCTTCGCCGACGCTCCGCGACGCTGCGGCGTCGCCGAGTTTTCTTCGTTTCGCAATGGCGGATCCGATAACTGGGAGAGGCTTATCGCTTGACTTTTATCGTGCATTTGAATAGCATAAATTTAACTGGCATACATTTCCCACGGCGTTACTCGTGGCCCAGATATACGCACGTACGTTCTTTATCTGACGCGCTCGTTTTACGCTCGAACCTTGCTCCAAAATCTTCGACCGGAAACCCAAGATGGCCGATTTTTGTCAGATTTCGTTGAGCAAACTCAAAGCAATGTTAAACAAATCAGGCATTTTATAAAGTTTTTTATAGCAACATAAAAAGGGTGCATATGTTTATTAAACCAAATGGTTAATGAATACAATATTGTTACATGTGATAATAAATTTTTATTTAGCTTCCGGAAAACCGAAAAGCAAAATGGTCGATTTTTGTTAGTTTAAGTAAAAGAAACGTTAATTAAACCAGACGTTTTATAAAGTTTTGTTTGCAAAAAAGGTGAATAAAATCAAATGGTTAATTAATAAATACAGATTGTTACATATTTTTAAAATCCTTCGAAGGAACATTGCAAAATAGTTATCATTGTTGCTAAAGATTGTATAATTCAATATAATCCATTTCTTAGAGTGCAATATTACATTGTTTATTAAACAAGATTAGAAGTTTATTTAGCTTCTATGTGATTGTAATAGTTTCGCATAAAAATCTGCAGTGTAAAAATATTACAACTTTCACAGCGTTACGAACAATGTGAAGCAAACAATTGCTAAAATTTGTTAACTGATAATTAGAATCTTGATGCAAAATAAAAATTATCTGGCTGAATTATTGCAACAAACTGGAGTGAAACAGCAAATTATGTTCTTTTCTTAACGTGTTCAATAGATTGAAAATAGTCTAACAATATGTTTAAATTCTTCGAATGTTTTTAATGTTGTAAATTACGTTTATTCATTTAAATCCATAAAATTCACTGTCTGCTCATAACGTCGCTTTAATTACTAAATATTAATTAATACACAGTAAATGTTCAATCTGCCAATCTGACTTTTATTTAAACAAATTTTGTTTTGAAAACTGTAGTACTGAGAATAGACGAACAATAATATTGAAAATAGGTAGAAAATAATGTCAAAGAATAATTTTTGTCCTTTTGAATGAGCATCCTGCCGTCGGATCGAAGGATAAATATTAATCTCCGAGAATGGCAGTGATTGTTAACTAACAATACAGTTTCTGTGTTAAACATGGACGGAGGGTCAAAGGGTCATCATCATAAACAATAATTTTGTACGAAAATTATTGAAATTTCATATAATTTCATATAATTTTGTACATTTTAATTAATCAACCAGTAAAAATTAAATTAATGTTAAAATTAAAGAATCACAGACGAAGAATAATTTTAAACATTGCAAATAATAAATATTGTACATTTCAGACGTTGACGACAGGTCCTGTTTCTGCCGACGGTACGCCACAAGCGGAGCCTCGGAAATCAGTCTAACAAGATCATCATTTGTTTAATAACAGAGGTACGCGCAGCGTTTATTTAAAAAAAATTCTCGAAAATGTGCAAGCATTTCAAGAGTCCCACTAAAATCAATTTTCGATTTGCACTGTGACATTTAGTTCATCATCCCACCGATTATAAATTTTTCATAAATATTTTATACATTTTCACCGATCGGTTAAACATTCGAGCAATAGATTCAAATGTTTTAAAAACGACAACGGCTTTTAGTTAGATTTCGTGCAATTTTTATCTCAACACGTGGATAAAAATATTTCCACGTGACTCCATAATTTCTATAATTGTTGAATGAAAAATATAAAACCGGTCGTTTTGACAACGTTCGAATGTTTCGTCTCGACACACACACACAATCGAAGCAACAAATTCCCCGGACCATGACTATAATCTTTTATCAAAAAAAAAAAAAGAAAAACTTTTTTATACTTTCTGCATTGCAATTCGAGAAAGAATACAATTTTATTAATGCATTCTCAATCTGTTCAAGTTGTTTGCAACAGAGAAATTCCATTCTCGCAATAGTTGTAAACAATTTTGCATCGAAGAAGAACAAGCGTGACCTTCGCGTGACCTTCGCGGAAAAAAACAGCGAGGAAATCGAGGCGCCAAAATCCTGTATAAAATGACCTTGAACCACCTAGCCTAACAAATACTGCGCGACACGTTCCGGACAACAAGAAAAAATATTTCGAAAGTTGGTATTCACGTGTCCACAAAGTTCAATATTTCGAATATTGAAATATACTGTTTGCAGTCGAAAAAACGAATTGAAGTAGAAAAAACGGTCCAATGACCTTCAGGCGACCTTGGAAAAATTGGGATCCAAAGAGTCCGGAAGATTTTTATGAAACAGCCGAGCGATATTTTAAAAGTCTGTGCTGCGCAACGACTAGTACATAAACAAACAAAAAAGAAAACTGGTACACTGTTACTCGAATAGCTCGGCCAGCTACGACTCCCGCGTAAGATCGCATTTCTGCGAAATCCGGAGGCCTCGAAGGAACAAAGCAAAAATCCTGGAACAAGAGAACGAACCTCGGGTAGTCCAGAGATCGCGGGCACCATGGATCCTCCATCTTCCCCGGCGTCGCGTCGCGTCGCGTCGCGTCACACGTTCGTCCTCGGCGGGAGCGTGAAAATCGTGGCGAAAACGCGTCGTCGACCGAACTGGTACTGTAGGATCCGCGAAAAAGCTGCGGGGGAGGGGGAGGGGGTGAGGAGGAGGAGGAGGAGGAGGAGGATGGAGAGACTAGGGGGAGGATCGAGGGGGTGGTGACGGAGCGCGCGAGAGCAAGCGAGAGGGCCGGCAAAGTTGTCGAAGAAACGAGGAGGAGGTGGCGCAGGGGGGTAGGAGGAGGCGAACGGTGGCGAAAGTGGTGCGGACCGGTTGAAGAAAGCGTCGCGACGCGATGCGTCGGGGTCGCGTGACGCGCGATAGGTGTCAAACGCGTGGCGGACAGACGGTTGACATGACATGGTGGAAGAGACGCTGCCCGCGCGGCGTGGCGGTCGGCGTCGGGCGTCGTCGTCGTCGCGCCGAGTATTGCGCAAGCGGCGTCGGGACGCAGCTGCGCGCGAGGAGAGAGCCCCCGTAGCCGGCCGCGGCATTATCGCGCCACCGATTCACGCGACGCTCAGGGGGACGCGTACGCGAACCCCGTGGCCGGTCGGCGGCCGCGCTGCGTCGATTGGGCGGCGTCGCGCGCCGGTGGGGAGCGGCGAGCGCCGATTGGCCGGCGCTCTCCGCGGGCGGGACCACGCGCCGGCGGAGTGGGGCGTGTTTGAACAAGATCGGGAGACTGAAGAGTAGCGGAGTACACTCGCTAACCGGCCTCCATCCACACGGCACACAGAGAGACAGAGACTCGGTGAATGAGGGAGAGTGGAGGTGAGTGAGGCGGCTCAAACAGGCCCCGCTCAAACACGAAACTGCTCTTGTGTGTTCGGCGAGAGACCCCGCGCGCCGCACGATCTCAGCGTACACTCGCCGCGTACACCGCTGGCTGCCTTCTCTCGCGTAGTTCTAGCCGCGCGCCGCGTTTGTTGTTCGGCCAACGGAGAAGAGAGAGATCGACCGTGTGTCCGAGCATATCCCGTCGTCGTTGTGATTGATCCATCCGATCGAGCGGGTGAGAGTGTCTCGCCTTGCCGGGTTGGACCGCATCGTTTTCGTCGTCGTCGTCGTCGTCGTCGGTCTACACAGTGAAAATTCGTCAGTGCAACGAAGGGATAATTCAGTGCTGGTAATATTGTGTGCGCGCGCGCTTTCGATCGCTCGCTACGAGAAAAATAACGAATAAGAAGAAGAACTGTGTTTATTCCGATGACTGTGAAGTTTTTGGTGGTATAAGAACCTCTGTAATACGTACATAGAAGTGAGATCAGTGAGAAAGGAGCTTAGGAGAATAGCCAGAGGAGCCAGAGAAACAAGGTGACAGACTTGCTACCGGGGAACCAGAACACAGTGTCTGGTTTAGGGTCTGGTGAATAGGATTGCGCCGTCGGTGGAGAAGATTAAGGGAGCGTCGCATTACCAGCAGTCGTGGTACCGAGGCTTTCATGATTCCCGTTTGACGAGCAGACAACAGTCTGCCATCCCGGCGCCGGTGAGCTCTATGACCATGCTCCAGTCGCAGAAGCTGTACGGCGACGCTGGTAGCCTCGGTGGCGCGATGACCAGCGCCGCGATGTCCCATATGGGCAGCATCCCGCCGTCGTACACCTCGATAAACTCGATGGGCTGCGTGTCGATGGGTATGTCGATGGGCGTCGGTGTCGGGCCTAGCTGCAGCCCGCAGGGCGCCGGCGGGTTCAACATGAGCTCGGTCAGCTCGGCGATGGGGATGGCGACGATGGGCGGCGGCGGTATGAGCAGCTACGGGGGCACGTCGATGACGAACGGCAGCGCGTGCATGGGTGCCGTCGGATACGGGCCGTTGACGCCAGCCGGCGGCACCGGGGTCGGCGGCAGGGACCCGTTGTCCCTGACCGAGCCGGACTCGCCGAACTCCGCGCTGCAACGGGTCCGCGCGGACAAATCCTACCGTCGCAGCTACACCGCGGCCAAGCCGCCGTACTCGTACATCAGCCTGATCACCATGGCGATCCAGAACGCGCCGTCCAAGATGCTCACGCTCTCCGAGATCTATCAGTTCATCATGGACCTGTTCCCCTACTACAGACAGAACCAGCAACGCTGGCAGAACTCGATCAGGCACTCGCTCAGCTTCAACGACTGCTTCGTGAAGGTGCCGCGCACGCCCGACAAGCCCGGCAAAGGCTCGTTCTGGACGTTGCACCCCGAGAGCGGGAACATGTTCGAGAACGGTTGCTACCTGCGCCGGCAGAAGAGGTTCAAGGACGAGAAGAAGGAGCTGACCAGGCAGTCGAACAAGCACCAGCAACACCAGCAACATCACACCAGCATCACCGCCACGGGCACCACCGTGGAGCACGGTAGTCCGACGCACCGTATCCCACCGGCGGCCGGCAGGACCCCGTCGTCCCTGCACCACGGCGCCCAGCAGCAGGAGGACAAGGATCAGCACTCGCTGGTGTCCTCGCATCATCATCACCACGCGGCCAGCCTGCATCAGCATCACGCCGGCCTGAAAAGCGACGCGACGGACATCGGCGGGCTCCTCGGGCCGGACCTGGGCGCGGCGCACGACGAGCTCACCGCCATGGTCAGCCGTAGCCTTCATCCGCATCTGATCCCCGACTCGTCCGCGTTGCACCACGGGATGGCCGGCAGCCTGAAGCAGGAACCGCCGTACACCGCCGCCAGCCACCCGTTCAGCATCACCAGGCTACTACCGGGCGCCACGGCTGGCACCTCGCCCGGCGCTCAGGACACCAAACCACCGGAGATGAAGATGTACGAGCAGCTCCATCAGAGCTACGCGAACTTCGGCTCGTCGCATCATCCGCACGCCCATTCCGCGCCGCCCAGCCATCATCATCACAACGGGATGCACACCAGCCCGAACGCCGCCGGGCCCATGCACAACATGACCAACCATCATCATCAGGAGTACTATCAGAGCCCGCTCTACCATCACGCGACCAGCGTCGCGAGCAGTAGCGCTCCTCCGCCGCCGACGGTCGTTAGCGCCGCGCCAGGATTGTGACACCACGCCACGCACCCCTACGCCTTGGCCTGAGCCGCTGCTGCCGCGGCCTACGCCGCCAACAACGCGCCCTCGACCATGCCCGACCTCGCTTATCAACATCATCGGCATCATCATCAACAGCATCCGTCGTCCTCCTCGTCCTCGTCGTCGTCGTCCTCGCCCTCGTCGTCCTCCGTCTCCTGCCAACCGAATTCGCAGCCGTCCGTCGCGCACCGCAACGATACGCCCGACGACGCTACCGTCAACGCTGCCGCTCAACGACGACGACGTCGCTGCGACGACAACACCCACCGGGCTTGCACTCCTCAAGAGGACGACTACGAAGACGACGACGAGGAAGAGGACGAAGAGGATATCGTCTGAGGATCGCGGAGACCAGCTCCACGGTGAGAGGACATCGGACTATCGCGAGTGTCGGGTTTGTTCTTGGCCAAGCTGCGGCCGGTCTCGCTTCTTGGCTGCTCGGGGGCGTCGCGACGCTTGGCTCTGGCGTACCAGGAGAGGTATTTACGGATATGATTGTAGGGGTGTATAACGGCATGTTCGCGCGAGTTCGCGACGAACTTGGATGGGATCGGTCCGGAGGATGTGTTAGCGCGCGAGGATCACCCGGTTGCGAACTGTCTTCGAGGTATCTCTCGGTATCGGGGAACTTCGGTCACGTTTTCAGGCGACACGGGCTGAACAGTGATTCTGCATTCACCGCGAATTTTAATTGTTCAAATTGTTGACGGAAATTGTTAGACATCATTTTTCAGAATTATTCACACGCTGAGTCGGACGATAGAACTGAGGTGTTATGGTTAGACAGCGGATCTTTATGCGAAATGAAAATTTTTTACTCGGGGCGGCCGGAATTTCTCTCGGAATCGTATCGGCCTCTCACAAATTTCGAGATTATTCAGTGCAACGGGAATTTTCGGGCCTGAGTCGACATTTTTCTGAGTATCATACGGGCTTTCGCAAATTTCGAGACTCGAAAATACACGGGAAATCTTCGGACCGGGCCGGGTCGGGCCTGAGTCGAAATTTTTCTCAGATTATACGTGCTCTCATAAATTTCAAGATTCGCAAATACACTGGGAATTTTCGGGTCGGGCCGGATCGGGCCTGAGTCGAAATTTTTCTTAGAATTATACGTGCTTTCGAAAATTTCAAGATTCGCAAATAAGGGAATTTTCGGGCCGGGCCGGGTCGGGCCTCGGTGAGAAGTTCTCTCGGATCGGGACAGATTTTCAAAAATTTCGGGATTCTCTAGAATTTGCGAATCGGGCCAGGCTGTCCGAAAATTTCGGGACTAATTTTTCCTAATAATTACTTAACACTAAAAATTTTCCACCCGAAGTGTAGTAGAAATTGATTTCTTCTCTTAATACGTCTAATAGGGAATAATATAGTACAGTTAAATTCGTCGAATTTGTTTACTGCTTTAAATTACGCCTACTCGTTGCCATAAATGCATAAAATCCGCTGTCTATAGTTTATTAATCCTCCTAGGTCTTGCAAATCTCAATTAATTTTTAACCCTTTGCACTCGACTGGCCCTCTGTACACGAAGAGGTAGCTGGAGCAAAAATTTTTGTGTCAATAAAATATTTCCATAAATAATAAACTGTTGATAGCTAATTTAGTGCCCCGGTGCAAAGAGTTAAAAATAGAGCGAACCGTGAAAAGTGAACGTCTCGACTTTAATTGTTAATAACAATTGTCCCGACACGTGATTCGATAATGTTGCTTCGATACCCGCGAGATACTTTCGAGATCTCGATCCGTCGCACAGTGAAACGTGAATTTTTCAAGTGTTAACTATCTTTATTATGCGCAATTGTTTAATGGAAAAATTGTTTCGGACAAAATTATATTAAGTCTCAAAACGATCTTCAAATAATTCGCATGTTAACAAATCGGAATTAGACTGCGGATCTTTATGCGAGATAAAAATTTCCTGCATTTGTTGCAACTTTTTTCGGTTAAACAATTCCTGAATTCTGTCTTTCAAAAGTGCGACGGATTTCTCTCATAAAATCCGCAGAAAAATCATTTTTGACGAAGCTACGTTCACACGAGCGACGATTTTTGCAAGATAATAATTAATAATAATTAATTTATAATTTTCACAAAATCGTCCACTTTGTTTTCTCGAAGAAAAAGATTTCGTTTCACTGTGCGGCTCGCGAAACTTTTAAACGAATTTGTCGGACGCTCGGACTCGAGGCACGCTGTTCACCTCGTTCACGCGAACGCGCGAGCATCTGTCGGTCCGAGCGCGGAGTACTTGCGGCGATTCAACATCGTCTGAGAGACGCAGCCGTGAGTCGGCGACACGTTCTCGATTTTACCGCTTGCGCAACGCTCGAAGAGGCGTTCTTTCTTTTCCCGTGAATTTTGGAGTAGTCTGAATCTCGAGTATCCGTGGCCTGTTCCGCTTTCAAAAAAAGAGAAAAACACCTCCCCCCTCATTTGACATTCTGAATCTCAGAAATCGTGCGAATCTCACGAATTTTATGCATTTACGGACAGAAAAAAGTAACGAAATCGCAAGAAATCTGAGGAAAATATTCACAATTAAATAAACAAACGAAAATTAATTGCTATTCCGTGCAATTTATTAGATTTCACGCGTCACGAGAAATCGATTTGCGAACAATTTTTACTCGGCACAAGAACCATTGAGGATCGAGAAATTATTTGCGAAATTCGAGTTTTCCCACAATTTTCGGGGAGTAGAAGTGTTGATGGAGGTCCCTGGCCTCGGAACGCTAATCTCGACCGTTGACGAACGAAATTGTACATTTGTTAACTCCTTCGCAGCTCCGACGGCCGCGCGCGAAAAGGCGCGGTTCCGACGGGAAGAATATTTTTTTAAAATCGCCAAGTGTCTGACTCACGGTCGCGATACCAGTGCAAATCTAGAGGCAGAGATTAAGAAACGTCGACGACGACGACGGCGACGACGTTCTCCAGCTTTCTCGGACTCTTTCGTCGCGACGGTTTCCCCGACGCGCGTCGGTTTTCTGTGATACGCGACAACGATGCACGAGGCGATTCTGAGTAGCCTGCGGACTCCGGAGTCCGTTTCCGTTCCCTTTCGTTCCGACGCACACGATCCCGAAAATGTCGGGCCGAGTCGGGCCGGGTCGGGCCTGGGCCGGAGTTTCTGTTAGAATCATGTATGCTCTCGCAATTTTCGAGATTCGCAAATACACCGAGAATTTTCGGGCCGAGTCGGGCCGGGTCGGGCCTGGGCCGGAGTTTCTCTCAGAATCATGTATGCTCTCGCAAATTTCGAGATTCGCAAATACACCGGAAATTTTCGGGCCGAGTCGGGCCGGGTCGGGCCGGGTCGGGCCTGGGCCGGAGTTTCTCTTAGAATCATGTACGCGCTCGCAAATTTCGAGATTCGCAAATACACCGAGAATTTTCGGGCCCAGTTCGGGCCGGGTCGGAGTTTCTCTCAGAATCATGTAGGCTCTCACAAATTTCGAGAATTTTCGGGCCTGGTCGGGTGAAAATGTCTCTCAGGATCATACGCGCTCTCACAAATTTCAAGCATCGCAAGTACACCGGGAATTGTTCGGGTCGGGTCGGGTCGGGCCGAAAAGTTCTCTCGGATCGGGAGCGATTCTCATAAAATTTCGGGATTCTCGAGAATCTGCGAGTCGGGCCGGGCTCTCCGAAAATGTCGGGTCTCTCGAATCGGATCCATGAGAATTTTCGGGCCGGGAGAATTTTTCTCCGAGAACACTCGCGATATAATTCGGGATCATTTATTGGCTACAATGGGACTATTCTCGGCTATTCGGGACTATTCTCGGCCACAATATTCAAGATTGCGATCGTTCTCGAAAATTCTCAGAACGTGTTCAGGAACGCATACGTCGAAAAGAATTGTCGGCCCGACGTGGCCCGAAAATTATCGGAACTCCCGACACGTTCAAAAATCTATACGTCGAGAAAAACTGTCGGCCCGACGTGGCCCGAAAATTATCAGATCTCCTAATATGTTCAGGAACCCATACGTCGAAAAGAATTGTCGGCCCGACCTGGCCCGAAAATTATCGGAACTCCCGACACGTTCAAAAATCCATACGTCGAGAAAAATTCTCGGCCCGACGTGGCCCGAAAATTATCAGATCTCCTAATATGTTCAGAAACCCATATGTCGAGAAAAATTGTCGGCCCGACCCGGCCCGACTCGGCCCGAAAATTATCGGAACTCCGGACACGTTCAGAAATCCATACGTCGAGAAAAATTGTCGGCCCGACCCGGCCCGAAAATTCTCGCAGGCCCCCCGTCACCAGGTCCTGCAAGACATTTTCCGGTGGATCGTTGGAGCCAGTGGATCTAGGGCGGAAAGCTCGTCGCAGCTTCGATACGCGAACATCCTCTCGTCCTCTTTTTTCTGAGTCCCCGAGACCGAGGATCCTCTTTCTTTCAGCTCGCGGGACGCGAGGGCGGGTTCATTAGAGGAGAATTGTGTCGGAAGTTGGATATTTCAGCCGCTGATGGAGTTTGAATAGGATTGACCTGGATCGAGAGCGTCGATTCCTTTTTAGCTGAGATCTTCTTCTCTTCTCTTCTCGTTTTTATTCGTTGCCGAGGATCGTTAACGCCCGGGGATACCCGGAGCCATTTGCTAAGTCAGAGTCGGCCAGGATTTCGGATGTCCCCCTCGAGGAAAAAGGAAGTGTACACTGAATAGGTCGTAGATCGGGGCAATTATCGGGATCGGGAGGACCGTTGTTTAATCGGTCCCGTAGGATGATAGTAATTCGGTTGTGCGCAGGGTATCCCGATGGAAACGCAATTTTTGAATTTTTGAGAAAGTGGAGTCGAATCACATTCTCGGTGGTCCTTGAAAATTCTCTCGAATTTTGTACTTTGGCATTTTTTTGAGAATCTTCTGAACCTATTGTATAAGTGCATAGAGGCCTCCATTGATGGAGCTGAAATCTAGGGAATGAGTTTTTAGGGAAAATATTTGGTTTTAGGGAAAGATTTTTATTAATCGGTCTCTAGTCAACGAAGTCTTTGACGATCGTTCGGATCGAGCGCTGTCGAAATTAATGGTTGACAGTTGCTCTGAGACTTGAAAATGAAATTTTATCGCGGTGTATGTATGTACAAAGATAATTATCGAAAATATAATTTTTACCTTTTTATACGTGTTTTTATTAAATTAACTTTTTATTGCAGCTGCGTATGTACAAAAATGTCAATTTTTCTTTTGTTCTATTAACAATTATAATCTCCGTAACGTTTAGAACGAATCAATGGTGCTACTTATGTTAGAAGCTGAGCTTAGTGATTAACAGTTGAACAATAACGACTGCGTATCTCTATGCAAAATAAAAATTATTCGTTTGTATTTCTGTTGGAGTTTTAACGAGATGAATCTGGTACATTGGCGTTCTTGAATTTCTTACTGCGTCGGTGAAGCCTGGGTCTATCTTGACCCGGAGCAATATGTTTTAAAAAATTGACACAGTTCATATTTTTATTTAAACAATTCTAATCTCATCACATCAGTCACATGCAATTACCGAATTACAATATGACAAAATTAAAAAAAATTCCAATATTACAAAATTACAAAATTACAATATTACAAAATTACAATATTACAATATTACAATATTACAAAATTACAATATTACAAAATTACAAAATTACAATATTACAAAATAAATATTTACAGAGTATCTGTTGAAAATTGAAAATTCGTTTCAGTCTTATCGTTAACTGTAAAAATATTCCAACAATGGTAAAAACTCATTCAATCACTATTGCTATCAAAATGATGAAAAATATCCACTTAGAAAATCAGCGTCCGACTAAAGTTACCAGAAAAAGGGAACAATTTTGACTCATTCGACGACGATTTTCCGCGATCGGCGATGACGACGGAATTTTTATTTTGCATAGAAATCAGTCCTCACGAATTGGTACGTCGGAGATCTACATAGAAGCGAGGTGTAGCATCGATCGCGATGCCGATCTAGAGTGTCGATCGTTCGATTCATCCGCCGTGCGATTGTCGCTCTCTGACTCACGATTGTTGTCCCAAGGAAAGAAAAATCGTCTAGCAAGTATGTTTATCGACGCGTTAGATTGATACTGGAAGCCGATAGCATAGGTCTTTTTAGGATTATCTGTTCCTGACACATTCCTCTTTCACCGGTCGTTGATCTCGATCGGTACGAATACGTATGCGTCTTCTCTCTTTCTCTCTCTCTTCCTCTCTTCCTCTCTCTCTCTTTCTCTCTCCTCGGCTCGTTATCGTGTCGAGCGTGCAATTGTTCGCGCGGTTTACACCGAACGATTTTGTCGGTGCTACAATTAGGCTTTATCTGGATCGTGATCTCGTCGATAAGCCGAAATCGGGGCTCGATCCTCCTCCTCCTCGTCTCGGGGATGCAACTCGAACTTTCGATCGACGATTAGTCGCTGGGAAAAAATTCGATTCGGATAGTCGAGACTCCGCTGCATCCTCAGGTGGATTTTCACGACTTTTTATGAATTCTACTTCTCTCGCCCCTAATTTCACTTCTTCGAAACCGTGCTGAAGCATACTGGTGCATTGTTTATAGCCTATTGACATTATTTCAGAGGATTTCTTCGGCTCAGCTCGAGTTCCTTCTTATTAGACGCGACTCTTATGCATTATGGCAGATGAGACACAAAATAGAAGATTGAGTTTGATATTATTGGTACATTATTTACAGTCTATTAAAATTATTACACAAAAATTCTTCGCCTCAACATAGAAGAATGATGAATTTATTATTATTGGTACATTGTTTACAGTCTATTAAAATTATTAGAAAAGATTTCTTCGGCTCAACATAGAAGAACGATGAATTTATTATTATTGGTACATTATTTAAAGCCTATTAAAATTATTAGAAAAGATTTCTTCGGCTCAGCTGGAGTTTCTTCTTACCAGACGCGGCTCTTATGCATTATGGCAGATGAAACACAAAATAAAAGATTGAATTCAATTTTATTGATACATTATTTAATGTTGTATTAGCTTTGGCACAAGAACAATTGTAACATCAAGAAATCAACTGTCATAAAATAATGAAATAATAATAATGAAAATATTAATTTTAATAAGTTGAGAATAGTACACTTTCATTCACTTGTTTCTACACTCACTGGAAAATACAATCACAGTTTTTCTTGTATACTAGCTGGATAAACAAAGTTATTCCCACTCGACATCTTCTGCAAACAAGCAACAAGATTTACTGTGTCGAGTTTTATGTTGTGTTGACGATAGGTTATCAGTAGATTGCGGATTTTATTAATAACAAATCGAATGAAACGCAAAACATTATTATTCAGCTTCTGTTCATTATAATTGAAAATTTTTTCCCACGTAGACTCTCAGTTGTCGGGAATTGCAATTATTTATGTTTTTGATGGAAGAAATATTTCTCTGAAATTTTGGTGTTTTGGTCTTCAGATTTTCAACATTGAAAAATTGGGAAATTCTTTGGTGCTGCCAAAATCAACTAACATTAGTGCATATTTCTCGTTTCATGTTTAATTTCTATTTTTCAGTGTTTCAATCTTCATAAACTAATAAAACAATTAATTTGTCGAGTTCTACTGAAATTTTGTTCAATTGCAATTTTCATAAACTAATAAAATAATTAATTTCTCGAGTTCTACTGAAATTTTGTTCAATTGCAATTTTCATGAACTAATAAAATAATTAATTTCTCGAGCTCTGTTGAAAATTTTTACAATTTCCATTCTTCAGTGTTTCAATCTACATAAACAATTTAAATAATTAGTTTCTCGACTTCTACTGAAATTTTCTTCAATTTCCATTCTTCAGTGTTTCAATCTTCATAAACTAATAAAATAATTAATTTCTCGAGTTCTACTGAAATTTTGTACAATTTCAATTCTCCAGTATTGCAATCTTCATAAACTAATAAAATAATTAATTTCTCGAGTTCTACTGAAATTTTGTTCAATTGCAATTTTCATAAACTAATAAAATAATTAATTTCTCGAGCTCGCTTGAAATTTCGTACAATTTCCATTCTTCAGTGTTTCAATCTTCATAAACTAACAAAACAATTAATTTCTCGCGCTCTCTTGAAATTTCGTAAAATTTCCATTCTTCAGTGTTTCAATCTTCATAAACAATTAAAACAATTACTCCCCCGAGTCTACTGAAATTCCACTCAATTTCCATTCGCTCTTGAATTTTCAAAAAGTTTTCTCGTTCGACCGTTGTCCACCGAGACGAGCATACCCTTGCCGCCCAAGGTCAGCTGCGTCCACTGCCTGGTCTCGTTGGACAAGGCAGACGTCATTAGAAAGAGGTGTTCAAGGTCACGTTTGGGACAAGGGGAGGGGACTCCGGATGGCGGTTCGCGGCCGTGGATCCGCCGATAGATCTCGATCGAGGAAGAGGCTCGTTCGCCGGCCGTCTCGGGATCGCGAATGCGTCGGCGGTGAGCGTAAAATGTGATAACCCGTGAGCATAAGTCTAAATTAATGAACGTAGGCTTGCAAGGACGCCTGTGTGTATGTATATCCCGTGTAGAGGTGCGCGCGTTCGTACGTTCTACTCGACCACACACACACACACACACAAAATCTTAACACACAGACACAACACACACACACGAATCATAAATTTTGTTGAAAGCGTCGCGCAGGACACGTCCAAGTGTTTTTGTATGATACGTGTAGATAGCCGCACAACGTAAACGCGTATGATTGTACAATATTATATATGTTACAGAGAGTATATATATATATATATTATAAATATAAATATGGATATAAATATGAATATAAATAAAAATATAAATATAAATATATAAATAAATGGAGTCTTTAACGATACATTATGTTAGGTATATAATTATATATATTATATATATATATAGCAAGAGAGAGAGTGGAAACAAGTATGACTGAGCGACAGATTATACCGCATGTTTCAAAATCGTTTAACTGGCAGCTGACGTCCAAGAGTCGTGTGCTCGAATTGTTCGAGGATCGCTTTTGAAACATGTTACTACGGAAAAGAGAGCCCTGTAAATAGAGGATGCATGAGCGAACTGATGAGTGGGAGATAGAAGAGTGGAAGAGAGAGAGAGAGAGAGCACATCGCCGAAGATCACCGATCATTGCGAACCTCGTCGGACCCGAAGCTCTCGGTTTTCGTTTTTACGCGTTCGCTCCGCTCGATTTTGCGTTTCCACTATTCTCCCCCCGCCCCTATCCACCGACCAGGGTCGCCAGACGAGGGGAAAGAGCCTCCCCCCACTCCGGTGCCAGTCACGTGACGTCGCCGCGGCGGGAGTGGGGGGACGAGTCTCGATCTGGTGACACGTGACGAGAGAAATGCGCGCGAAATTTGAAAAGATTCCTCCACCCCCTCCGATTTTTCTTGTTCTTCGCGCCCTCGAACGGCTCGTTGGTGCGCGAAGAACAAGACTTTTGGAAACGCGGAATCGGCGGCCAGTGTTCTCGAATCGTGCCCGTTCTCGAAGCGATCGGTCGTCCGATGATGGCTGATTGTACATACATTACACATACAAAAGTTAGGCAAGGACACGCCGTTTACGTGCGAACAAGGCGGACCTCCGTCACCCTCCAGCGACGGAGACCGGTCAGACGACGCGAGCTAACGAGGATGTAAATGTTTCAATAAATCCACGTATTTCTACGAAGTCTGCGTCGTTCATGTTTCTCACTGCAACTGCTTTCTCTTCCCGCTCCCATACCCCCCACCTTCCGGTTATTTTCTACTCTGCGATTTTTCTACACGGTTTAGCCTACGAGGAACAAATCTGATGGCGGTGGACAAGGTGGAGGCATCTTCGACGGAAACTACACCGAGCGAATGTAGGTAAATATTGATATATTATGGTAAATTTATTGCAATCATTTTTATTGATCATGTTCAATTTATTGCAATCAATTTTAGAATAAGAATATTATGTTCAATTTCACAAAATCAATTTCAAGATATCATGTTCAATTAAAAAATATTAATATATCATGTTCGATTTAGTACAAACAAATTTTAAAATATCGATATATCAGGTTCAATTTGTTAAAATATCAATATATCAGGTTCAATTTATTGCAAGCAAATTTTAAAATATCAATATATCAGGTTCAATTTATTAAAATCAATTCTACAATGTGAATATATCATGGTCAGTTCATCAAAATCAATTGTAAAATATCAACATATTGGGTTCAATTTTACAATAAGAATATTATGTTCAATTTGTCAAAATCAATTTAAAAATATCAATATATCATGTTCAATTTTACAATATTAATATATCATGCTCAATTTAGTACAAACAAATTTTAAAATATCGATATATCAGGTTCAATTTGTAAAAATATCAACATATCAGGTTCAATTTATTGCAAACAAATTTTAAAATATCAATATATCATGTCCAATTTTAAAATATAAATATATAGTTCTCAATTGAAAATTGAGACTTGTGTTCAATTTTAAAATATTAATTATATCATGTTGATTTCATTGCAATCAATTTTAAAATACGAATACACCACGTACAATTTACAATAAGGAATTGTGAAATTTCAGTACGTATAATTTTCAATTCAATTTTAATATTACGTTCAATTTTAAAATATCAATATGTCATGTTGAATGTGTTCAAATCAATTCTAAAATATGAATATATCATATCAAATTTATTAGAATCAATTTTAAAATATCAATATATCACGTTCAATTTGTGAAAATCATTTTCAAGATATCAATACATAAGTCGTTGTTCTTGCAAGTGGCACAAATCCATTTTTTAAAAAAGTGGGTCAACACAGGTTCTAGTCAGATACAGATATAAAAAAAATTAACAAATATACTTGAGCAACTTTCAAAAACAACAGCTCATATTATTTTCAATTTACTAAGTCTCTATTTCTCCACAGCAAACACAGAGAATTCTAATTTTGCATAGATCCACGGTCAATAGTACTGAACGCTATAAACAATTGAATGAAACTTCTCTGATACGGACAGTTTTTCGAACAAGCTGACACAATCGAGTACAGATAATGGATGTTCTGCTGTGTTCTTTCTTTCTTGGAAGTGTGTTTCCACGATTTGACCTATTTCCCTTAATCTCGTATCGCCGGTACGCGATACAATGTAAAATCCCGTATAGAGCCGGGCACGGCTAGCCTAATCAGC
Source organism: Lasioglossum leucozonium (assembly GCA_028454225.1). Classification (NCBI taxonomy): domain Eukaryota; kingdom Metazoa; phylum Arthropoda; class Insecta; order Hymenoptera; family Halictidae; genus Lasioglossum; species Lasioglossum leucozonium. The sequence continues at coordinate 2,137,841 of CM052213.1, forward strand.
AGATTTCGTGTCCGATAATGATCGAGACACGTGCGTACGATCCTCACGAGTGTCCGAATCTAACAATAAGATAGCTGCGGCATGAATCCGCGAGCTTCTTCCCGATTTCGTCCGTCGGCAGGGAAAAAAATCAAAGGGGGATGTATCGAAGCAAGTGCAGCGAATCGATATCGCTATCGTGCTGGCATGTCAAACACTCGATATTTTGTAATTCGTGCAACACGATCCGCGCAAAGGTGAATGACCCCGAGCGTGTCGCGTGCGAAACTGCGGGCCGGTTTCCGAGTAGCGTCGATGGCTTTCGAAATGGGACGAAAATTTCGTGCAATTAGCGATACTAATAATTAATTAATATCAACAGCGCCGGATCTGAGCCCCCATCGCGGTCAAAGATTAAAAATTTGACACTGTATCAGTCAAATGACCGGTTTATTTTTCATTTAGCAATTAATGAAATTATGAAGTTACATACATCGATTCGCCTAATTTTTTTATTCAAGCACATTGAAATAAAAATTGAAAGTTAATTTTTTATTTTTTTATGAAATATACAAATTTTTAATGTTATTTTAACGCTTGCACACAACAATATGTAGTAAAAAATATGTAATGGCATTTATAAAAAATTAAGTTGACGATAATCTTTTTATTAACAAAAAAAATGTTTTATAATTCTTTGTATTGGGACTCTTATTGACTGAACACATCATTTATTGAAATCAATTTTATCGTGTTCAATTTGTCAAAATCATTTTCAAGATATCAATATATCATGTTCAATTTTAAATTATCAATATATCATGTTCAATTTTAAATTATCAATATATCATTCTTAATTTATGAAAATCAATTTTGAAATATCAGTAATATTGTGTTCAATTTTAAAGTATCAATTATGTCATGTTGAATTTATTGCAATCAATTTTAAAATATGAATATATCACGTACAATTCACGAAATCTCAGTATGTATAATTTTCAATTCAATTTTAAAATATCACGAATATATCATGTTAAATTTTAAAATACCAATATTGAATGTTTAATTGTTCAAAGCAATCTTAATGTCAAATTTATGAAATGTTGAATTTGGTCAAATCAATTTTAACGTCAAATTTATTAAAATTAATTTAAAAATGTGAATATATCACAGTTTCCCAAAATCAACTTTAAAATATTAATATTTCACGTTCAATTTACTAAAATCAATTTTATCGTGTTGAATTCGCCAAAATTAATTTTAAAATATCAATATACATATATCATGTTCAATATTAAAATATCAATATATCATGTTCAATTTTAAAATATCAATACATCACGATTAATTTTAAAACTATTTCAACATTATTTTAAGACTTGCACTGTGGAACGGATTCCCAACGACTTTATTACATACCAGCAAACGACATGCGAAAAAGAATTTTAAGAAATACGTTCGTCGATGCGCTCTTCAGCTACGACTGGACATTCTGTTTACGTTTTTTCGTGCGTTCTAGGAATATCTCGCTGCGACGCTCGGCGGTTTGCTTGTTTACATTTCTTTCCGCGCGTGCCGCTACACGCTCGGCGCTTGCCCAATCTTACTATTATTTATTTTCGCCTGCTAGTGGCATCCAGAAATTATACCGAAATTTTTGGTACTTCAGTTAATTCAGGTTAATTGAGTGGGCCCTTAAACAGCGGTAGCTCAAACCTCGCAAATGTCACTCGTATCGGACAATATTTGACCGTGGATAACGATAGGAAATTTTGAAGCATGCTGCCACTGACAAAGGCAGTAATTATATTAATGAGCCGGAAAATTAGCAAGTAAAATGTTTATGCAAAAATAGGTTTCGGAAAGCAGTTCCATTAAAATTGTCGTTCCAGTAATATTCAAACCACTAGACTCCGTTTCGTTCAATAAATTGCTAAGAATTCTTACGAACAAATTACTATGAATTGTTGCAGGAATAAAATATTGTGAATGAAACTGGGTACAATTTTTTCTGCAGAAAATGGATAAAAATTATTTAGAATATATAAATATCCCGGAAGAAATGTTTTTGGTTCGTACAATAATTTCCATCAATAATTTAATTTAGTAACCGAGCTGTATACAAAAGGAATCTGAACAATAATTATTAGTAATTATTTCTGGAGAAGTTCTTGCAATGTGTTAATTCTAGATTATGATAAGATAATTGTATATAATTATTAATATAAATATTGTAATATACTACAATTATATTACAAAATAAATAATATACAGGGTGTCCCAAAACTTCTTCAACTCCCGGAAATGGGAGGTGTTAATGTGTTAATTCTAGAAAATTGTTAAATTCGGACTAAAATTATCAAATTCGAAATTTCCAACAATCTCAAAAGTACTCAGACTGTACAAATTCTAAAAAATTATCAAATTCAAAATTTCCAACAATCTCAGAAGTAGTCGCACTGTCCGAATTCGAAAAAATTGCCAAATTCGAAATTTCGAACACGCTCAGAAGAAATAATTCGAAATCAAAGTAAAATCGCTTTAGGACAATGTCTGAAATATTTATTACAAAGCTAACCTAAAATTAAGAAAAAATAGCACGGCACTCACTTCGACAACCACGTCTGTTGGACGAACGACGTTAACAAATTACCATTATACGGCAATTTGCGTGCAGATTTTTTCGGCCGGAGTCGAAGCGGAGAAGGAACAAAATCGCGTCATAATATTTGCCCGTTCCGGGCCGGCGTGATTCGCGCTGGCACGCTCTCTGGCCGCGATGGCGGTGTGCTCATTGACTCGCCATTTTTATTCGCCGCGCCGCCTAATCTCTGTGTGCAATACGCAGCTCATTAATTACGTGACTCGCTCGGCGACCGACGGAGGACTGCCGTCGTAACATTCTTTTCCTCGGCTCGAGGAGCACGTTTCGATGGAATACAAGGCCGATAACGATTCCGCGATACAATCGGCCCGATCGACACGTAATAAGAGATTATCGAGGCCAATCAACGATTGCGTGGCGATCGACCGAATCAGCTGGCGCCTTCGGCGACGCAACGATTGTTAACGCTAGTCGAAAAGTCACTATTTCCATGAAAATAACGAGAATTTGTTGAGTTTCATTTTTTACAAATTTTTATTATTTATTTTCTTAATAATTTCGCTGTGTTGTAAATAACGAAACTGAAACCGCATTTTCGTTGCACATAAATAATGAAACTGCGTTTTAAATTATTTTCGAATGATTTTCAAATTGTTTTTCGAGTCGTTCTTTTAAATCGTACAGTCTGATCTAAAATTTGTAATATTCGATTTTTTTTTATGTTCAAAAGGAAAATTTACATGCAGTTTCGACGTTTGGTTTTGTTAGTGAAAAATGTGTAGACCGGAAAAAATATTAACAACCGTTATTGAGATAACAATATTTTTTCTTTAATCAAAATATTTTATCAGAATAAACTCTGGTAAACAAACGAAGTGAGATATTGATTTGTGTACAGACATGCACATGACTGTACATACATACAGTAAACATTACATAAAATTCATTAAACAATTATACTAAACATGTATTCGCCTAAATATTATTCTAAAATAATTATTATATTTTGTCAGAACTATGACGACCGTCTAAATAATACTGTATTTTTTTTTGTTCAATTTTTATTGAAAAATTATTTGCAAGGACTTTTCAAACAATTTTTTCTGAATTCAACATTAACACTTATCAAGCATTTATTTGGTAAATGTTGACATTATGCAACATTAAATTTATTGAGATTGTCGATAATTTTTAATGTAATAGATGCTTGGACAAGAATAATTATTTCATTACTTTCCACGATTGAACTTACACAACTTTGATAATTATAAAATCAGTCATTTGACCATGGTTTGGATAAAGTTAAGCTCCGTTCACAGGGAAGTGTCAGGAAAAAACAGCGTGTAATGCTTACGTTGCAACGATCGATGGGATCAGAGTAATCGGGCGAATGTGTTCCCGAAGGTATATTGATTTTCCTTTAGCAGATACCGCCGGCCGAATTTACGGCCGTGGCGATTTTACTATCTTATCTACCCCTTTTACGTCACGCATTAAAAGTTCTTATTACGCCTATCTGACTTTTATTGGTCTTAAATCGACCCCTAAATCGAGTGTCACCTGACGTGGTCATGTGACCATCGTTCGAACAATAGAACAACTAACCTCAAAATTATTTTTAACTTACACACTTTTATTATCTTAAATTCTCTGAAAATATTCAATTTCACGTATGATCAAGCAAGGGGGATGCTTTTGTTAATTCATGGCAGCCATGATTGTCACATTTATGGTAAATTGAAAAAAATTCAAATATACTGTATATTTTTCAAGTTTATTAAAATAATTAATGAATACTCCTATCTCTGACAATTTCTATTTTCCATAAAAATCTCCACGATTCTATAAAAAAACATATTTATATAAAATATATATAAAAACATTATTTTATAATTTTTTTACGATTCCTACCATTTGCAATCTAAACAAATTTTCGTTTACTCGTTCTCTAACAAACTAGTCGGTCTAACATCTTAAAAAAAATTGTCCTATGAACTATAAATCTTCATATACAGGTGGCGTTGTAAAAAGTTGTAAAAACATTATTTTATAATTTTTTTACGATTCATACCATTTGCAATCTAAACAAATTTTCGTTTACTCGTTCTGTAACAAACTAGTCGGTCTAACATCTTAAAAAAAAATTTTGTTTGTACCAATTTGAAAAAAGTTATACGATTTTTAAGATTGTCCACTTAATATTGCCGCCACCTGTAGTCGTTACAAATTTCGCCAGGCGAACAAAACCCAAGCGGTGTTGTCGGGCCAATTTTTCATTTAGAATTCGCATTCCCACGTGACACATTGTGGGGAGGGGAGGGGTAGCGGCTACTTTCGCGAGCAAAAGCAACATCGGCCGAATTAACGGCTCTCGGTTCATTCTGTCCCGAGGCCGGCGACGATAAAACCAGCCGATGAAGCGTTAAATTCCATCCGAGGACGGGGGTGCCTACCCCTTCGCGTCTTCTCGAGCAGCGCGACGCCGCCGCGCCGCGTCGGGAGAGACTACAAGAGAGAGGAGAGAGAGACTGGTTCGTACAGGGGCTCTCCTGTCCGTCGATATCGGCCCCCTCCTCTCCGACTCCTCGCGACAGCCCTCTCCAACCACCACTCCTCCTCCCGCACTCCCACTCCCGACCGTCTCCCCTCCCCTCGGTCCTCCCTCCCTCTCCAACCAGGCAGTTCCCTCGCTCGCGCTCCCCTTTCTCGTTTTTTCCACTCCTTTTTACCGCCTCCCCTACCGCTCTCTCCCTCCGTTCACCCCTCCCTCCGCCCCTCCCCTCCCTCCTTCGCCGCGCTCTCCGCCTCACCGCCACCCCTCGCCACTCGACGTTCGACTCGAACTTTCAACGTTCTCCAGAACGTCGAGACTCTTTTTCTCTTTCACCCCTTGCTTACTTCTTCCACGGTTCTCCTAGCGATGGGAACAATTCTCTCTACCATCGCAATCCCCCGGTCTGTATATTGTTCATTCGTTCGCCTGCGTGTTCCACGCATTCTCCCCCGGTCGATCATGAGACTGCTCGCACGCGAGACACTGTTTGCACGACGCGACCTAATCACCCGGAATAGGTTTTTCTGTTGGAAGATTTCCTTTTTTTTGGGGGATTGAGAATAGGGGCTGCTCGTATTTTTTAATTATTAGGGCCAAAATTTTTGATTATCTTGTAATTATGTAATATAAATTGTTTTTTTATTTGGGGGCGCGAAATTATATTTTGCAGGGGGCCCCGAAAATTTATAGTCCGCCACTGCCCAATAATTACGAATTTTCTCACCGAGGTTAATTGGCCAATCATGCGATTAGTCGAGCAGCCCCGAACAACATACTTCAATGCTCTAACCTCAAATTAGTTGTGTAAAAACAAAAGTACGGTTGGCATAGATTGTTCAACAAACAAACTTTAAAATATTCCACCAGTGTAATTGTACGGACATCTTCAAGAACAAACATTTACTTAACAATTTTTCAACTAGCTTCGTTTAAATTATGACAGAATGCGCAATGCAAACTAGTAAAAACATTGCAGAAACTCACAAATACTGTTAACGCAGAAAATAAATTTCTCAGTTCGTCAAAATCCAGTGAAAAAATTTTTATTTTGCATAAACACTCCCCATTTACGTATAACCACTTAAAAATCGGTGATACGTAATACAAAATTATTAACAATTATTAAATGAAACAAAATTCAAGTATACTGCCGTATAATTTTCAAGTTTATTAAAATAATTAAGAATACTCCAATCTCTGGCAATTTTTATTTCCATAAAAATCTATTTACCAATTTGATTTTATACATATTGATCCTTTTGTAGGTGATTATGTAAAAAAAATGCATTTGCAATAACCACTTAAAAATCGTTGCTACGGTAATACAAAATTATTAACAATTAGTCAACCCGTCCCTACAGACAATAAATAAAATTTACACCGGAACAGCTGTTTAAAAAAAAAATAGAATGGTTTCGTCACAGGGAAGAATCTAGCGGCCCCGACGCGTCGTTCCCCCGTTGAAAAGTGGATACCCAACGGCGAATCATTGCTCCCATCGCTACTTTCTCGCGTCTATTTTTCCACCTCGTTCCCTTTCCCGTCTTATCTCTCCCTTTCTTGCGAACGTGCGACTGCTCCATCCTCCTTCCACCGAGCCGTCCCTTCTCTGCCTCTCTCTCTCCAGGTTCTTCGGCCTCTCCCCTCCGCCGACTCGTTACATATCTCTCTCCCTCCACTCCTCCCCGCGCCGCCCCTCCCCCGAGCACCGGTTCTTTCCCTCTTCACCGCTGAAATGGAGGAGAGAGCCTATATCGAACGCGGAGCTCTCGTGCACGCTCCTCCACATACACACACACATACACGTATACAGGCAAGCGCAAGAGTATCCTCGCAGCGAGCGAGTGTGCGCGAGAGAACTAGCGGCCCTGTGTACAATCAAACATTGTTCATGATTTAGTCAAATATTGGCGAGATACACAGGTTTGTAGTACCTCTCAATGTATATCTGGCTGTGTATCATGCCGAATAATCCGCGGGAGATTGCACCTCGATTGTCCACCCGTTAACTAAGACTCGTTACGCCGCCGCCACCGCCGCTCCCGTCTTTTCGGCGGTGAGGCTTGTTTAACTATTGTACCGAGGGCACCCGACCGTCCACGTACACTCCTGAATCGCAGATGATGGATACCGATGTCCCGAGATTCGATTCTATATGAAGTTCAATTTTTTTTGGGGGAGTCAATTCGGGCTAACAATTTGATTTTTTTATTTATTGAGGATTTTTCGGATTTACAGATATTTCTAGGTTATGTTCTATTAGATGAGAAATACTTCTAGGTTATGTTCTACTGGATGAAAAATATTTCTAGGTTATTTTCTATTGGTTGAGAAGTATTTCTAGGTTATGTTCTGTTAGATGAGAAATACTTCTAGGTTATGTTCTATTAGATGAGAAATACTTCTGGGTTATGTTCTATTAGATGAGAAATATTTCTAGGCTATGTCTTGTTAGATGAGAAATATTTCTAGGTTATGTTCTGTTAGATGAGAAATATTTCTAGGTTATGTTCTGTTAGATGAGAAATACTTGTGGGTTATGTTCTGCTAGAGGAGAAATACTTCTAGGTTATGTTCTATTAGATGAAACGTATTTCTAGGTTATTTTCTATTGGTTGAGAAGTATTTCCAGGTTATGTTCTGTTAGATGAGAAATACTTCTAGGTTATGTTCTTTTAGATGAGAAATACTTCTGGGTTATGTTATACTGGATGAAAAGTATTTCTATGTTATGTTCTATTAGATGAGAAGTATTTCTAGGTTATGTTCTAGTGAGAAATACTTGTAGGTTATGTTCTAGTGAGAAATACTCGTGGGCTATGTTCTAGTGACAAATATTTGTGGGCTATGTTTTAGTGAGAAATACTTCTTGGTATGATGGTAAATGTTTCTGGATTACGTTCTATTAGTTGAAATATATTTCGAGGTTATGTTCTATGTGAGACATGGTTTATGATTATTATTAATATTTATATACTTATCCACAAATCTATTGATGATTTTCCAGATATCTGTAGGTTATGTTTGTCTTATGATACGGAATCAAAACAGCTGGAAAAAGCTATGTCTGTATACATATTATACAACTTGAATTTGTACGGAGATATGTTCTATTATTATTATTTTCAGATTTAATGACAAACCTATTCTAGATTTTGCAGATATTTCGAGGTTATGTTTGTTTTACGACACGGAATCAAAACAGCTGCACAAAAGCAATAGATTATAAAATTTCAAATGTGCGCGGAAACGTTCCATTATTATAATTTTTCGACAAACCGATTTCTCAGATATTCCCAGGATATAAAAATTTCTGCTAAATATCATATCCAATTTAACAGTTAAAAATCGCAATCTCGAAAAGTTAGGTTACCGAGCACATGATCGCGGTTATGCTTCCTCTGGTCGGACATCTTGTCACTGATTCCCCACGAACCTTGACTCCTCGCCTTTGCTGGCGACGCGAAATTCACGCTTGCGCAACCATAAATTAACGAAGCTGCAAATTAGCCTGACTAACACCGCGTGCACATGTACGCCCCGTGCAAATATCTGCATTCAGGCGACGCAATGCAGCCACGCATTCCCTGCGAGCCACGAAACAGGCTATCGATATCAAAGGGATAAAACTAGCATATCACGTGACCACAATTACCGTAGCACGGCCAACGGAAATATCGATAACACCGCGTATATCCGCTCTGTAACTTTTCAAGTGTGCTCGGCCTTTAATTATTCCGGTAAACACCGGCGTACCCTATTCTGCGGAAAAATTGCTACGGCAAATACAAATCTAACCGCAACCGACTCGCTTATGGTACATAGTAAACGAACGGTCACAATATGTATTACAGAAAAAAAAGAACAAACGACTATTCACTATTTCCTATTTGGCTGAGCGCCGTCTTCGGTTCACCACTGAAACTAATTAACCGTTTTATTATGCAAATGTGTGCATGTCCTGAATAGTTTAGACAAATACACGTAAAAATTAGTTGGTCAAACTAAGTTTACAAGCTGGAATTTTCTACCACTGCACAGATAGTAAAATTGTGTAAATAGGTACTATTTAAAGCAAATACTTCATCCTTATCAGACCGTGCACTTTAATTCAAGGCGCTACAATAAAATTGACTTGTCTTCATGCTCACCAATTGACATAATCACGCAGGGTGAATGAACATACGAGCCGCTGAAATTCAATAATACAACACCATACAACACCATAACCTATCATAAAAATCATACAATAATGATGTAATATCAGACACTATCATAGAATATTACATAATATCAAACAATATTATACAATATCACACCTCTCATAGAATATCATAAAATATCATACAATATCAGATCATAATAATATAATATCGTACAATACCATAAAATGTCATACAATATCAGACCATAATAATATAATATCATACAATATCATAAAATATCATACAATAATGATGTAATATCAGACACTATCATACAATATCACATAATATCAAATAATATTATACAATATCACACCTCTCATATAATATCATAAAATATCATACAATATCAGACCATAATAACATAATATCATATAATATTATAAAATATCATGCAATATTAGACCATAATAATATAATATCATACCATATCATACAATAATAATATAATATCATACCATATGATAACATATCATACAATAATAATATAATATCATACCATATCATAACATATCATACAATAATAATATAATATCATACCATATCATAACATATCATACAATAATAATATAATATCATACACTATCATACAATATCACACTATCTCATACAATATCATACAATATCACACACTCTCATACAAAACCATAAAATATCATACAGTATTGTACCATAATAATATAATATCATAACAATACAATATTATACAATACAATACAGTATCGTACAATATCATACAATATAATTCTATGTATATCATACAGTATCATACAGTATCATAGAATATCATACAATATCAGAAACTATCATAAAATATTTTGAAATATCACACAATAATAATGCAATATAATACAATATCATGTATAATATCATATGTACAGTATCATACAATATCATAAAACATACAATATCATACAATGTGATGGTGTACTATGGATTTTTCCAATGTGGATCCAGCGTCGGATCCTCGAAACCAGGACGAACATCTACGCAGAAAACGCGTGCTCGTTCGAGTAGCACGAATTATCGGGGATTATCGCGGGCAAATCGCCGATTGAATAATACCAGATAAGTGTTATCGCCTTAACGCCGACACTTAAGTGCGACATACTCATCCCGACTTTTTTTTCACAAACGAGCTAGACTATCCCTGATTTCTGCGATGCCGATGTCGCGTATGCACACAGTCCTGGGCACATGATAGAGCCCCGCTATATTTAGTTCCCGGAAGACTGGAATTTTTTAGACACACGGTATATCGGAACTGCTACGTCGCGACGCAGAAGTTCGAATGAAGGAAGGCGAATGAAGTTCACCTTTGCGTGCGCGGAGAAATCAATTTTTTTATATTTTTCACTAAATAAAATATTGTAAAATCTTTTACCATATTCTCTTTTTAACGTTAAAGACAGCTCTATCGCGTGTGTATGCAATATCGTCGAGGGGTGTAATTCCGATTTCGATATTATAATTCCTGGCGGCGCGTCGGTTCTGGCGGATATTAAAATTCAAACAAACACACGTCGAAATCATCATTAATAATTTCCCGGTTTATTTATTTTTAAACAATCGGCCGAGCGCGGCCGATCTTCGGACAATAAACAACGAGATTGCTTTAGGTCTGGCAACGATTAAAAATAGAAATATTATTGGCCGTACCTCGCCGACGTCGCTTAATAATAACGAAAAGTTTGTGTCGGAGCCGGGTGCGTGGGAGAGCGTGTGTGAGAGAGATCGATTAGCGTCGCGCGGCGAATTTCATTTTAATAGAGTGTAATGGTTTTATGGAAATACGATATAATTCGCGGCACGACAAACATGATAAAAACTGCAAACAATTTTGATACATTTCACGCATTGCTCGGAGCCAACCGGGCTCGTATAATTTTTAATTTCATTTCATCAACGAGCTCTCTCTCTCTCTCTCTCCCTCTCTTTGCGCATCATCGGGGAAAATAATGCAACGTGAGATACATCGCGAGGATAATTATGCGAATAACGTTTCACATTAATAAATTGAACCATTCCCGATTTTTTTCAATTTTTAATAAATTGTTTAGTTTTTTTTGGCATTATTTTCGCGAGGACAATTAGGCTAATTCACATTAAAAGATACATGTAATGATGTTGTACTTGCTATGTAAACCATCTGGTTTAAAGCAGTAATAAATAAATAAACAAATTGGACTTTCTAATTTTTTCAGAATTTTAGTTTTTTATTTTATTTGGCATGAAAAGCCGAGTTTTTTAAAAATTGTCATTACTTTCGCGAGGATAATTATACGAATAACGTTTCACATTAATAAATTGGACCATTCCCGATTTTTTTCAGTTTTTAAAAAATTGTTTAGTTTTTTTTGTCATTACTTTCGCGAGAATAATTAGGCGAATTCACATTAAAAGATACATGTAATGATACTGTACTTGCTATATAAACCATCTGGTTTAAAGCAGTAATAAATAAATAAACAAAGTGGACTTTTTCTAATTTTTTCAGAATTTTAGTTTTTTATTTTATTTGGCATGAAAAGCCGATTTTTTAAAAAATTGTCATTACTTTCGCGAGGATAATTATGCGAATAACGTTTCACATTAATAAATTGGACCTTTTCTAATTTGTAGTTTTTTTTTGGTACGAAAAGTCGATTTTTTTTTAAATTGTCATTACTTTCGCGAGGATTATGCGAATAACGTTTCACATTAATAAATTGGACCTTCCCTAATTTTTTATTTTTTCAGACTTTTTAGTTTCATTTCTTTTTTTGGAACGAAAAGCCCATTTTTCTATTTAAATTTTCGTAACTCAAAAATGATTTCAAACGATAGTTGTGAGTGTAAATAATGATTGTATACTTTTGACCTTCCGGTGACCTTGGACAGGTCTGCAGAGGTTGCAATTGGAGTTATGTTTGAGTTGCCTAAATTTTTGTTTAGGTGTTTGGTTGAGCCCATAACGTTTTATAATTCTTTTGTTTTTGTCTAAATTATTATGAGCACGGATGTTATGCAAAATAAAAATTGTTTATGCGAATTACAACAAATTGGGGTGAAATGATGGTCAACTTAATTTTTTAAATGGAATTACGTATTTTTTGTTGCATATTGTTGTCTGAAAATAGTGTTAAAATACTTTTTCCGGGGGGCAAATACTCCAGCGTGCGCCGCGTGTTTCACGCGTCATTCGCGCCCGGGCCGAGGGGAACGTGTAGGAAGCGAGCAAAAAAAAAAATAAACGGTGGATTTCGAGCAGATACAGGGAAATTTGCAGTGAAGAGGATGGTGAATAGAGATAAGTAACCATGCCTCAAATATTTGTCCCATCCGCGAGAGCGTTGGTTAATTGTAGTAGCGTTAATTAAAAGGGGCGCCGCTGGTATTATGTCACGCATGAAACACAGAATGGAATAACATTCGCCCGTATAAATCCGCTCGTTCTCCATCACTTTATTTTTTCCTTTCTCCTGCTCGCCAATGGACAAGAATCAAAAAATCATGATGTTGCTTAATAATTATAAAAAATCAACAAGTAAATATTACGCCACTTATGGTAAAAAATTAGTAGGTTCAATTCAAAGTAGTAATAATGTTGGAAAAATTTAAACATACCGTTATTATTATTTTCAACCTATTAAATATATTAAGGAAGGTAATAAATTTTACTCTGATTTGTTGTAGTTCATATAAAAAATTTTTATTTTGCATAAATATCCGCAGTAAGGAACATCTTTTAGTCTCTTGTTAATTAGTATTTTCAACCTATTAAACATATTAAGAAAGGAAATATGTAACAAAAAATACGTAACGACATTTAAAAAATTAAGCTGACCATAATATTTTAATCACAAAACAAAAAGTTTCATAATTTTTCGAACAAAATTGTTGTTCACATGTCTACAAAATTTAGTATTTTAACATCTTGAGCTGTTAAAATATTAAAATGTGCTTTTCATCTCATAACATTGCAGACTGAAGTTCAGATGGATTCCTCGATACAAAAAATACGTGACCCCTGCGCGTCGGAAAAACGACTTACACTCGTCGAGATCGCTTGAAAGTCGCTTTTCGCGCGTCAGCAACAACGTGGTCAAACGAAAGGTGTAATTTTCACATTTGAAAACTGAAGGTGACCTTGAAGATTAAAGCCGGCTGTATAAGAGCGAGACCGATTAACATTGTCGGCGCACCGGTGTCTAATATTTATTTATCTTTGAAGAATCTACGTCCCCTTCCCACCCCCTCAGCAATCTACAATGCAGTTTGATTTAATCCGGCCCGTACAATCATCCCTCAGCACGATCGGGGCCAGGATCGCACGATCCTCCAGACAGTTTCAATTTCCATGGGAGGAAATTGGCCACCGGTGTCTGAGACGAGCCTCTCCCGTGTATCGGGCCGAGGCAAGCCGGCGGCGGCGGAGCAATGGCAACGTCCAACTGATTTTATTAGCGAATGTCCCATTAAGACCAGGATTACATTCTAATTAACAAGGAGTTTGTCGTGCGGCCGGGACCCCTAATCCGTTTACGAAAATTTCAATTTCTCGGCCGCACCTAAGTAAACCCCGATGGTGCCGGCTTAAGCCGCCGTGGATTCGCCGGACACGCGCGGACTGCAAACCGACCTGCAGATACCACCCACACCCCCAACCACCCACCTACCGCGCAGACTTTGCCTTTTCGAAATACATGTACGTATCGAGGAATCGCGGCCGGTTAATCCTTACCCGGCCGAAGGAATTATCGGAGCATGAACAGGAACGACATTCGCGGAGGAGAAGCGGTTCTCGAAGTGGTAGTTATTTGAATTGCACGAGTTCTGTGGATTTTTTTGCGCCCAAGGTCACTTGGAGGTCATAGTATTTAGGCCAATTTTTGTACCGAGGAATTCATCTGAACGTCAGCTGCAATGTTATGGGATGAAAAGGACATTTTAATATTTTAACAGTCAAGGTGACCTTCATCCTTGGTTAGGAGCATGAAGAGGAACGACATTCGCGGAGGAGAAGCGGTTCTCGAAGTGGTAGTTACTCGTATTGCACGAGTTCTGTGGATTTTTTTGCGCCCAAGGTCACTTGGAGGTCATAGCATTTAGGCCAATTTTTGTACCGAGGAATTCATCTGAACGTCAGCTGCAATGTTATGCGATGAAAAGCACATTTTAATATTTTAACAGTCAAGGTGACCTTCATCCTTGGTTAGGAGCATGAAGAGGAACGACATTCGCGGAGGAGAATCGGTTCTCGAAGTGGTAGTTATTTGAATTGCACGAGTTCTGTGGATTCTTTTGCGCCCAAGGTCACTTGGAGGTCATAGTATTTAGGCCAATTTTTGTACCGAGGAATTCATCTTAACGTCAGCTGCAATGTTATGCGATGAAAAGCACATTTTAATATTTTAACAGTCAAGGTGACCTTCATCCTTGGTTAGAAGCATGAAGAGGAACGACATTCACGGAGGAGAAGCGGTTCTCGAAGTGGTAGTTATTTGAATTGCACGAGTTACGTGGATTTTTTTGCGCCCAAGGTCACTTGGAGGTCATAGTATTTAGGCCAATTTTTGTACCGAGGAATTCATCTTAACGTCAGCTGCAATGTTATGCGACGAAAAGCACATTTTAATATTTTAACAGTCAAGGTGACCTTCATCCTTGGTTAGAAGCATGAACAGGAACGACATTCGCGGAGAAGAAGCGGTTCTCGAAGTGGTAGTTATTTGAATTGTACGAGTTACGTGGATTTTTTTGCGCCCAAGGTCACTTGGAGGTCATAGTATTTAGGCCAATTTTTGTACCGAGGAATTCATCTTAACGTCAGCTGCAATGTTATGCGATGAAAAGCACATTTTAATATTTTAACAGTCAAGGTGACCTTCATCCTTGGTTAGGAGCATGAAGAGGAACGACACTCGCGGAGGAGAAGCAGTTCTCGAAGTGGTAGTTATTTGAATTGCACGAGTTCTGTGGATTTTATTGCGCCCAATGTGATTTTTAATTCCATGAAAAATTTTCTATCCATAAAAAAAATTGAGCTCATAATGTTCACTAGGTTCTCCAGGGTAACATTACAAAGAAAAATTTTTCGGTGAGAAACGGTATCTGAAAAAGTTCCTGTGACGAGAGTTTTTAATCATGTTTATTGATATTATCATTTTCGAATGTAACGGACATTGAAGAAACGATGTACATTCGTTAAAAATCGATATGAGGGCTTTGATTTTTTAGCTAGATCGCGATTCTGGCCCACTGTGGGTCGTGATAAAAGATTTTTGAATAAAACGAACGATGGATTTTGAAAATAGGAGCTTTCAGCTTTAAAATGAGTCAAATTTTATAATCGTGTGGTAATTTTTTGCGAAATTATTAAATATTGGCAATTTTTTGAGAATCGTGTATTCAGTGTTGAAATATTTCTCGGTTCCACTGTGTATACATATTAAAAATCACCCCTCCCCCTTTTGTCATGAATACAGAAAACCGTATTTTAGGTGACGAACTGCTAGATCGCGATTCTGGCCCACTGTGCGTCGTGAAAAAAGATCTTGGAATAAAACGATCAATGGATTTTGAAAATAGGAGCTTTTTTTCAGCTTTAAAATGAGTCAAATTTTATGATCGTGTGGTCATTTTTTGCGAAATTATTAAATATTGGCAATTTCTCGAGAATCGTGTATTTAGTGTTGAAATATTTCTCGGATCCACCGTAAATAAATATTAAAAATCACCCTCCCCCCATTTTTGTCATGAATACAGAAAATCGTATTTTAGGTGACGAACTGCTAGATCGCGATTCTGGCCCACTGTGGTCGGGCCGAGGCGGGCCGAGCGGGCCGAAAGCATCCCGGACCCCGCTTTCTCCCGGTTGGAAAACGCGAGAGCCCGAAGGAACGGGGAATCGATTCCGCCTGTGTATTTGGTTATCGGGAGAGTTGCGTAACGCGGGGCTGTAATCTCGTGTCGTAAGTCCCGCGCCGTAATTTTCCCATAGGACGCGGCGCATCGCCGTGACGCACGACGTCGTCGCGGCGAGCGATCCGGGCGCGCTCTCTCGAGTGTGCTTGAGAATCTTCGACGAAAGTTTCTCAAGGATCGTCGGAGGGGGGAGGTGGGGGGACACGTTACTTTCCTGGAAAATGTTGCGCAGGTGAAATGGAGTTGTGGAGACTGTGGAAGAGGGAACATTGTTGGCTGTACTCGGTTTTCTGGACAGAGAGGGGCCGGGAGGGTTGGCGCGGGTGGAGATGCTGAGACAAAAGAGGATCCCGGGCGACGAGGAAACAAGCCGAGAGTCGACTGCAAGCAATATACATAGATTGGAAAACGATTTAACGGCGCTGAAGAACGGGACCAAGAAGACGAAGAGGACACGTTCCCTACTCTATTTAAACAAATCCTACGACAATGTTTCTTAGCCGATTTTGAAGCGTGAAAGATGCTAAGTTACAAAATTTTTGAGGGTTTTCTGAGTCTCGGATAAAACCTGAGGTCATTCGAAGACACTTTTTCCTTTGCGGAAACGTTCTACGCGGCTTCGTTCGGGAGTTATCAACGAAAGAACACTGACCAATCCGAGCGCGGTTGCAGCGAACAGGCTCCGCCCTAGCGGCAGGTCACGCCCAGTTTGGTCAGTGTTTTTCTTTGATAACTCCGTTACGAAGCCGCGGAGAACATTTCCGCAAAGGGAAAAGTTTCTACGAATGACGCGAGGAATTTTTTGAGCACGTTTTTGGTACGAAAAATTATTTTCGAAAAAAATATTATTTGGATCGATATCTTATTAGAATTTACGGACCCCTCTTCAGTAAACTTGACTCGGATTTTTTGCCTGAGGAATCGCTTTACAGGAAGTACAAAATTTTTGGAAAATTGAATTTTGACTTCGAACAATTTTAATTTGTTCAATAATACTGTTAGTCTTCCGATGTCTTCACAGCTTTATTTTTCTTGTAAGTCTACTTATCACTAGCTGCTGTCAGCAATTCCCCAGTTTCGAAATGCCTAGTTTCGTAATTGTGAAGTTGAATTAGGGCTTCTCGGCGGGTCGGAGTTTTATGGCGAGGCCGTCTTTCATGGTTCTAGGGTGGCGTCGCTCGGCTCGCTTATCTGGGTCCCTCTGAACGATTCTGTTTATTTATTCAGAGAAACAAACAACTCGACCCGCTCGCACACCGAGGGCACTGTAAATTAAGCGCGCCGGAGATATTTCGCCGGGCATTAAAAGATTCAATTAAAACCGGCTGAGACGCGCCGATTAGAATGACGCGCGGAGTGGTTAAGAATGTTCAAGGAATTTGTCGCGGAACGAGGGGGATTCTTGTTATAATTAACAATTATCTTCTAAACAAAATACCAACTTGATCTAATTTTTTTCTTGCAATTTCGTTCTCGAATTCCCTTCATCCTCTTTCTCCTTCGTCGAGTCCCACTTTGATCTCGACGAAACTTCATCGACTATGTAAAATTCCTTTTCTTTCCGCGTTTCTCGCTCCTTTGATCTTAATCTATCTTCTTCTTGAGTTGCGTCGAATTCGTTCCGCTTTCGAACCGTGAACCGTTTTCAAGTGATTCTGTGCAACAGCGATCCACTAAACGCGGCAGTTGGACGCGGCGATGAAGAGGACCATGACACAGAGAATGGAGAACTCGAGAGCAGTCTGCAAGAGGCAAGAGAGTGCCTAGAGGAGGTAGAACCACGGTGGACAGGATGAAAAACTGATTCCTTGGATCAGCGATCCCCTAAACTGAGTATTCATCGGGCCAGAGAGGAGAGAAGAGCTAACTGAAGGAAAGTCTACGAGAAGCAAGAAAGTGCCCAGAGAAGGTAGTATCACACGAGAGCAAAATGATTCCTTGCCACAGCAATCCTCTAAACTGCAGGCCGGAGAAGAGCGAAAACTTGGTCAAAGTGCCCAGAGGAGGTAGAACCGCGGTGGACAGGATGAAAAACTGATTCCATGGATCAGCAATCCCCTAAACTATTCACCGGGCCAGAGAGGAGAGCAGAGCTACATCGAACTGAAGGAAAGTCTGCGAGAGGCAAGAAAGTGTCTAGAGAAGCTAGCACCACCATCGACACTAGGACAAACTGATTCCCCGGAACAGCGATCCCCTAAACTGTCTACCAAGTCAGAGAAAAGGAGAAGGGTCCCAGAGAAGGATGACGAGGAGGACGACACAGAGAGGCCGAGGAAATGTCTGCGATCCCCTAAACAGAGTAGCAGGCTAGAGAAGAGGGAATAGTTGGACTCGATTAAGAAGAGGACCACGATGGACAGAGACTGGGGAACTTGAGTATCGTCTGCAGGAGGCAAGAAAGTGCCCAGAGAATTAGAACCGTAGTGGACAGGATGAAAAACTGATTCCTTGGATCAGCGATCGCCTAAACTGTCTACCAAGTCAGAGAAAAGGAGAAGAGAGGAAGAGGCAATGTCTACGATCACCTAAACAGAGTAGCAGGCTAGAGAAGAGGGAAGAGTTGGACTCGATTAAGAAGAGGACCACGATGGACAGAGACTGGAGGACTTGGGAATCGTCTGCAGGAGGCAAGGAAGTGCCCAGAGAATTAGAATCGCGGTGGACAGGATGAAAAACTGATTCCTTGGATCAGCGATCCCCTAAACTGTCTACCAAGTCAGAGAAAAGGAGAAGAATCCCAGAGAAGGACGAAGAGGAGGAGGACACAGAGAGGCCGAGGCAATGTCTGCGGAGTGAAGAAAGCGACGACGGTGAAAGTGTAGGCTGCGATGCTGGTGCAACTATGAAGAAAAAGCGATCCGCCGAACGGAGAGCTGGGAGAAGGGCAGCTCGAGGCGGCTGGGAGTATGACACAGAGAACGGCGAGAACAAGAAGAAAATGTCGGCGAAAAAACAAAGTGGAAGAGGAGCAGCGGAAAAGGGAGAAGAAACGCCGAGGAGTATCGGGGGGGAGAGTGGCCGAGAGGGGGAGAGGAGGGTGGAGCAAGAAGGGCGAAGGAAGACAGAGAAAAACGGAATGGGGGACCTGGCAGGAGGAGGAGGGGGAGGAGGGGGAGGTGAAGACGCGGCTGCCGACGCGTGTGGGAGCGGCTATCAGTGAATATGAGCGCGTTTATCAGCGTGGGGGTACCGCGTCGGCCATGTTGAGCCTGCGTTCTGGCTCTCTCTCCCACTCTCCTAGGGCCGTCTCTGTCTCTCCGTCTCGGCTCTCTCTCTCTGTCCGCCAGCCGGGGTTCCCCCCTTCCGGCAGGTTCTCCGCGCGTCTCGTGGTCCGCTCCCGGTGCTGGTTGTCCCGGTCCCCCACGTCCGCAGCCGCCTCCGAACGCCGGCGTTTTCTCTCTTTTGCTCCGGCCTGCTCCGACTAGCGGCCCGCTGGTCGGCCCCTCTCTTTTCAACGAAGGCGCGTCAATACCTCGGCCAAGCGTGCTTTGCACCCCGCGAAGTCTCGTGGGCCGCGTTCGCTCGGGCCAACCAGAAGGCAAGCTGATACCCAGGCGTAGCGATGGCAACGCTTTCCTCGCTCGACCAACGCCGCCGCCACCGCTGCTGCTGGGTATGAGAGAGAGAGACAGACTGTTCCTCTCGCTCTACGCTGCCGCTACTTTCCCCTCCAACCCCTCCGCCACCTCCCCGGAGCACCGCCGCTTTGGAAAATCATGGGAAACGTAGGAGAACTCCGCGTGCACGGGAGACCAACCCTCCGGAACGCGATTAGGACGTTCACTGGGCTACCGGGAAAACTTGCTCGATCGAAAGCGGACCAAGGGATGCGTACCGATACCCAACGCCGCGGACCTGGATGGTGAAGATGGAACACCGGTACATGAGCTTTTGCTCGGGCACTCTTTCTCTGAGCGAGATTTGGACCTGCTTTGGGAGTGTTCAGGGTTTACTTGGAAGCCGATGCGGAGTAGACGGGCGACACGGTTGCGATTAGACGCGGGACTAATTCATCCGGAGGTTTGGGGGTTGAAGTTGGAAGATCTCATTTAATGAGGTTATAGTAGGACACTAAACCTCAAAAACAAGGTTAACACCGTTTCAACACGGAATTGATTAACTAGGGGTGGGGGGTTAGGGGGTTAAAGCTTATGAGGGGGTTGGGTTAGTTTTTATTATAGATCTTATTTAATATGGTTGCCATAGGACACTATACCTCAAAAACAAGGTTAACACGGTTTCAAAATAACGTTGAATTAATTTAAGGGTGGTTAGGGGGTTAAACCTTGTGAGGGGGTTGGACTAGTATTTATTAAATGGGACATTTCATTTATTGAGGTTGCCATAGGACACTCTACCTCAAAAACAAAGGTTCATACACTTTCAATATAACGCAGAATTAATTTAAGGGTGGTTACGGGGTTAAACCTTATGAGGGGGTTGGGTCATTATTTATTATGCATAGGAGATCTCATTTAATATGATTGCCATAGGACACTATACCTCAGAAACAAGGTTAACACGGTTTCAAAATAACACGGAATTAATTTAAGGGGTAGTTAGGGGTTAAACCTTATGAGGGGGTTGGACTAGTATTTATTAAATGGGACATCTCATTTATTGAGGTTACCATAGAACACTATACCTCAAAAACAAGGATTGCAAACAATTGCAAGTCACAATCAAATCCACCATTTTTGTCGAAAATCCCAAAAATCCGTCTAATAATAACAAATGACACAAAATATAAATAAATTCAGTCTGGTTATTCTTGCAAACCACTAACAAATTTAATATTTTCACTGTTTGAAATTCTACAATTTTTGTCGAAAATCCCAAAAATCCATCTAATAATAACAATTGACACAAAATATAAATAAATTCAGTCTGGTTATTCTTGCAAACCAATGCATCCCAGCCAATTTTCAGATTTCAGACGTTTCCAGGTTTCTTATATTTCACTAATAAATTTAATATTTTCACTGTTTGAAATTCTACAATTTTTGTCGAAAATCCCAAAAATCCATCTAATAATAACAATTGACACAAAATATAAATAAATTCAGTCTGGTTATTCTTGCAGACCAATGCATCCCAACCAATTTTCAGAATTCCGACGTTTCCAGGTTTTTCTTATTCGAGGAAATTGTGGAAGTGGCTGCCTGAATCAGCGTCGCGAAGACGACACGGCGACGTCGTTTTGGCGTCGCGGCGAGAGGCACCGGCCTATGAAATATTAAAACACCCCGTGAGACAGGGGTTACGCTCGAGCCTCTCGCTCAAATGAATTCCAGCCCGCCGCCTTGGCGGATTGTCTATCGCGAAGAAACTTTGCTCTCGCGTCATTCTGTACAGTACCGAGGACATAAACATTGAAAAAAATGTTTTTCCTTAAAAACCGAATTAAAACCCACCGAGCATTAAAACCGATAAAAATGTTTCAGCTTACGAAAATGACAAGGTTCTATTTATTTAAATTTTGGATTTTATTATAAAAAATTTAATTTTGATTTAATAATAATTTAAAAATGAAAAATATTAAACCGACCGATTGACCGGCAGTGGTAGGTTTAGTATTAAATTAACCATCACATTCAAGCTTAAATAAATAATACTTAATAATTAATACTGTCGTATTACTCTCGAATTTTTTATAATAAAAATAAAAATTTGTTGCTCGAAAATGTTTATTCATCCACGGATTTCACTGAAACGTGCACATATATTAGTTACAGATTTTTATAAATAATTATTTACCATTAGCGGATAAAAAATATTTAAAAGACGAAATTCTATTGTGAAACTGTAAAATGCCAGAAACTGAATAAATTGATACAAATTGTTAATATTTTTATTGTTTTTTGTAAAAAATTTGTATAGTCAAAGAAAATTTTTCCTAAAATATGAAAATTATAATTCGCATAAAGGTTCTCAGTCTGCAATTTATGTACCGAAGCTACCGTTGTTTTTGTAAAATTAAGTTCATTTGTTTATAACTTTTCGTATTTAAAAAAAAATATCTATTTTTTTCCAAAAAAAAGGACCTGCGGTACTTTAAAAAATCAACAATTCACACGTAGAGGTGAAAAGGTGAACTGTTTAAGATTTTTTATGCTGAGCGGTGATTTTTGGACTTTTGAGGGAAAGCTGTTGCTATTGTTCGTGCGTTGGAAGGGCGGATTTCAATCAGCGAGTTCGGTGCTTTATTTTTGAAAAATTTCATGGGGACGCGTACGCAGTCGCGTAATTTCCTCGATTGGAACGACAATCGGGTTCCGGGCCCGGGGGCGCAAAATTGAAAACGTGGTTTCGGGGCTCGGCCGATTGATCACGGCCGCATTATGCGTGAAAAGGATTCCCTTGTATTGATAAAAGTAGGATCATTGTGGGCTGCATGTAATCAAGCCGTCGCGTCCCGTCGCGTCGCACGGAACTATTTAATTCGCTGACGATCGATGGAAATTGAACGACGCGAGTCACTAGCGATTCCGCCGATTATTTGCAGATACATCGACACCCACGATTTTATGCCAGTCGGCCATTGTTGCAGGCTTTTTCGGGGTAATAAGAAATTTGGATAAACAATTTCATCATCCATGGCCAGAAATACACTGGTTTTGGAAAAATCAAAATTACACGAAATCAAATTCGCCTTTTTGACACAGAAATGTCATTGTTATTCATATTTTTTTGCAAATTCAACATTTCACAAACTCACCTTTTTAGTCTACAAATGTTATTGTTATTCACCTGTTTCATCTATAAATTTAGTTATTTATTTTTTCATTTGCAAATTTACTTTTTTCATCCACAAATGTTATTTATTTATTTTTTTTGTAAATTCACCTTTTGACCTACAACTGTCATCGTTATTCATCTTTTTTTCAACATTTCACAAATTTACCTTTTGCCCTACAAATGTTATTGTTATTCGTCTTTTTTTTGCAAATTCAACATTTCACAAATTCATCTTTTTTGAGCTAGAAATGTTATTGTTATTCATATTTCGTTGCACATTCAACATTTCACAAATTCACCTTTTTGACCTAGAAATGTTATTGTTATTTATCTTTTTTTTTTGCAAATTCAACATTTCACAAATTCACATTTTTTGACCTACAAATGTTATTGTTATTCGTCTTTTTTTTTGCAAATTCAACATTTCACAAATTCACATTTCACAAACCTTTATTTCACCTACAAATGTTATTGTTATTCATCTCTGTTTGAAAATTCAACATTTCATAAATTCACCTTTATTCCACCTACAAATGTTATTTGTAAACTACGTATGACCTTCGTGTGTCCTTGAGAACAGAAAATTCTTGTATCGACAGAAAATAATTTCTTTATCGAGTCGAACACCCTGTATAATACCATTTCTGACCAAAAATGAAGGTCACCTTGATTCTTTAAATATCAAAATGTTATGTTTATCTTACGATGTTGTAGCTGATGTCAATTGATGTCGACTTCAATCATGTACAGGGTGTCTCATCTGAAACACCTCGCTTATTCTTGGTAATAAAAACTACGTATGACCTTCGTGTGACCTTGAGAACAGAAAATTCTTGTATCGACAAAAAATAATTTCCGTATCTGCTCCTGGACACCCTGTATACGTTTTCTGCGTTTATCGTGAAAAACGGTAACACAGCGTCCGGTAGGCGAAGCGGGAGGCGCAGTTGACAACCGGACCGCAGCGGGACGACCACGTGACTCCTGTAAAGTGTTAATAAACCGATTGATTAAAACAAACGCTCGCGGAGCGGGTCGCTTCTAATTTTCCGTGAAACGGACCGTTGACGATTTGCATAAAGCTCCGCGGCGCGCCAACCATGCGAGCTCAAAGCCATCTATTATCTAACTTGCCGGCAAACTCGGCGTTACAACCCGCCGCCCCGCCCACGTCCCCGCCCATCGAAGCGTAACCAAAAAAAAAAAAAAAAAAAAAAATGGTGCAAAAACCGTAAAAGAACCGGACCAGTTCCGAATGTGTCTCGGTTCAATATTTGCCCCCGGAACGTTACAAGTCTAACGCGAAATCAGCAGCCCCGGCCGATTTACAAAACCGGCCGCAACGGTGTCGGATCGAAAATCACCCGGGTGGGCGGGGCGGGGCGCGGGGCAGGGGCTGTATTCCGCTGAAAGCTGGCAAACGATCATCGTTCGGGGACGGCTGTTTAGATTTACCAATAACAAACAGCCGGGAATCATCGGACACCGTCCTCGCATTACAGAGCTTGTATGTAACAAACCGTGAACGGGGGGGGGCAGGGTGCGGGGGGGGGGGGGGCAGGGGGGGGGGCCCGCCGGGGTTTTCCCCGCCCCCCCCCCCCCCCCCTTTTTGATCGCTTTGAACGATCCGGGCTCGGTGTCCAGGACCTGTAACAAAAGGATTTGTACCCCCGGGGGGAGGGGCGAGGGCGGGGGGTTTTAAAACAATCGACAAATTGTCGCCCCCGGGGTTAATCGCATTATGGATAATAGCGTATAATTAAGCGGCTCCGGCAAGCTGGCCACGGCCGCGAGAACGAACATGTGCGGTCGCCTTTACATCGTCACACCTGATTTCTCACCCCTCGCGTTTTTCCTCCTTTTTTTTTTTGACGTGCGACGATATCTGCTCGATCGACCTGCCGACGGAAAAATGGCGAGAAAGTGGATTACGGATTACGTCCGTCACGGCTGTTGCTGATTCCACAGTGGCGCGGTGGTGGGGGAAATTCGGGGGGCTGGGCTCATTTAGAATTATATAGTTTTTTGAGAGATTGTTGCTCTTCTTGGAGCTGGATCTTTATGCAAAATTGTTGCGTCTGTTACCACTGGAGTTTGTTTATGAGGAAATTCGGACGAATTTAAAATCACGGGGAAATTATTTAATTTCAACAAATAAATTGTAATGGCGGATAAAATGAAGGAAAATTGAAACATTTGGACCGCCATTTTTTGAATCTTTTTTGAATCTGACAAAACATTGAAGACGAGCAACAAAACAATTTTTCAAGGTTGAATATATTAAAAATAAAGTCTCGATTTTGTTAATCTTTGGTGCAGGTAAATTGTAAATTAATAATAATGGATTTCAAATTGATGATGGCCTGTTAATAGTTGGTCGTAGAACAATAGCTATAAATAATAGAAATCTGTGTCAGCTAATTACTAGCCTGAATAATTTGATTTATTATTTTGTGCAATACTGTGTACACAACAATTAGATTTCATGCATTTATGACAAAATTGATGAAATTTAATCCCAAGTGTTTTAAATAATTCAATAAGAATTATTAAAAAATTCTCCAAGGTTAAACAAACATTCATGTGAACACTTTTTCGTAATTTTTAAATAATTTTACATAAAGATCCAATTATAGAGGTCTAATTATATGTAGAGAGTCCCAAGTGTTTTAAATAATTCAATAACAATTATTAAAAAATTCTCAAAGATTAAATAAAAGTTTTTTGATACAAACACTTTTCTTCCTTTATGCAAAAGTAATTTTGCATAAAGATTCACGGTGTAGTTCTACAGAGTACTAAAAAATGCTTTAAACAATTAAATAAAAATTATTAATACTAAAAAATTCTGTCAACAATTAAATAAAGATGTTTTCATATAAACCATCTTCCAAACTAATTTTGCACAAAGATCCACAATATAGTCGACGCACAGAGTACTATAAATGCTTTAAACAATTAAATAAAAATTATTAATACTAACAAATTCTCTCAAAAATTAAATGAAGATGTTTTCATATAAACACCATCTTCCAAACTAATTTTGCATAAAGATCCACAACGTAGTCGTTACACTACGAATGCCTTAAACAATTAAATAAAAATTATTAAAAAAATTCTCAAAAGTTAAATAACAATGATTCCATACGAACACTTTTTTCCAAACTAATTTTGCACAGAGATCCACAACATAGTCGATGCACAGAGCACTACAAATGCCTTAAACAATTACAAATAAAAGTTATGAAAAAAATTCTCAAGAGTTGAATAAAAATGTCTCTCTTAGATCTAATAATGACAAAAATCGAAGTTGACAACCGGTCAATTCGAACCTGCTCGTAAAAAAGGGAACGGGGGTGGCAGGAATGAGCTCCGCACCCCCGGCAACAGGAAACAAATAACGAGATCATTGCTCACGCGGAAAGCTGTTCCCGTATGTATATGCAAGTTGGCCAAACAGGGGCGATCGCTGCGATTCGGCGGATTCTGAATGCTCGGCTCCACTAAATGCTGCTATATTCCTGCTAATTCCCCGGGCCGATCCCCCTCGCACCCCTTCTTTTCCCCGGACTCATCCGCGATCAACCCTGACCCACCGTATGTGCGGGCGCTGCGTTCCGTCTTCGACACGCTCGATTTCACCGGACCCGCTGCCAATCGGGAAATAAAACTCTTTGTTGTGATTGTTGGCGGCGCGAGGGGCGGACACGCCGCCACCCTTTGCTGCGGACTCGGAAATCTGCGGATGAGTAACTCAACTGTGATGAAGCCGCGCGCTGCAGCCCTGCGTCCTTTCCGTGTATTTGTTGCAACCCCTTGTTACGTTGTTTTCATTGTCAGATTGAAAATCTATACAACAATAATTTTATTTAATTTGCCCGAATTGAAAATCGTAAAGACGTTGGACGATAATGTTGTTAATATATTTTAATGTGATTGAAAACAGTATGAAAAATTAGAAATATTATTTATAAAATTTGTTGAAGATCGTTGGGATTCATACAATTTTGCATAAAAATCCACCGTACAGTTATTGAAAATTTGTTACGTTGTTTTCATTGTCAGATTGAAAATTCTATGCAACAATAATTTTATTTAATTTGCCCGAATTGAAAATTGTAAAGACGTTGGAAGATTGTTAATTTTATCGATATTTTAATGTGATTGAAAACAGTATGAAAAATTAGAAATATTATTTATAAAATTCGTTGAAGGTTGTTGGGATTCATACAATTTTGCATAAAAATCCACCGTACAGTTATTGAAAATTTATTACGTTGTTTTTATTGTCAGATTGAAAATTCTATGCAACAATAATTTTGTTTAAATTGGCCGAATTGAAAATTGTAAAGACGTTGGAAGATTGTTAATTTTATCGATATTTTAATGTGATTGAAAACAGTATGAAAAATTAGAAATATTATTTATAAAATTCGTTGAAGGTCGTTGGGATTCAGAAAATTTTGCATAAAAATCCACCGTATAGTTATTGAAAATTTATCGAAGTTCAGATTGTTATTAAATTATTAGAGATTCGTTAGAGTTTATACCACTAAAGTGTACAAAACACGAAGGTGTACAAAAATTTATGTGGGGCCTAAAACTGAAAATCCTACTCTGGGTCAGGTCTTGTGTATAATTGGAGACAGTAAAAAAATATCAAAAGGATTAAAAAATTGATATTATTTATTAAATTATCTACTTCCAACTCGGAATTCAGACAAAAAATTTTGATTTCATATAAAAATCCTCGAGTCATTAAAAATTTATCAAAATTATTATTAAATTATTAGAGATTTATTAAAAATGCCAAAGTCTCCTGACCGGTAGAAAAATCGTGTCCCGACGCCAGATGACCTTGAAGGTGACCCCTACTGTTATGAACGTCAGCAATTCACCGCAAAGGCGTCGAACAATTTTCATGGGGCCCTAAAACTGACAAATCCCGATGATGAACGTCAAAAGACTGTGCCGTCTGACAGAACCGTTCATTCAGTCCTAAAGCGGAGGATCGTGCAAGGGTTGCGACGCGTCGTTGGTCGCGGCCAGGCGCCGAAAAGGGCAAGGATCGACAACAATGATCGGGAAGGCCGCGATTAATAGACCTGTTCGCCGCGTCACAGAGAAATCTTCGTAAATAGGCTGCGACGAATTTCGAGGGTGGCGTGGGGTGGCGTGGGGTGGGGTGGGGTGGCAACTGCGGCGAGGGTGTTCAATGGGGATCCGGCTTAAGATCGCACCGTTTAACACCGGAGCGCCGGAGAGCCACCCCTGCGGCGCGACACCCGTCAATAAAACACCCCATGAAATGCTAACTATACGCGTTGCGGCCTGCACCCCTTCGGGCCACGCACTTACACCCCCCCCATAGACGGGGCTCTGTCGTCTGTTCTGCGTGAACGGCTGATCGATATGCACGGTACATCCTGATCGATGATACATGTTCGACATAACAACGGATTTTCTGCAGTTATCAACAAAATTTCGGGGGTGGGGGGTAATTTTTAATATTTATATACCGTGATGAAGACTTTGAAAAATTTTTCTCGTGACTAAAACCAACACGGATTTCAAGATTGAAGCTTTCTCTTTGCAACGAGACCTTGAAAATTGATGTACCATTTTTTTTGGCCGAGTTATCGAATAAAAACGAGAAACTGTGTGCAAACTAACACACCGCTCGCGGCGTATTGCAAAGTTGTCCGTACACCCTGCGTTCAAAGATGCATAACTCGGTAAAAAAAAATGGTACGACATTTTTTAAGGCGTCGTTGTAAAGAGGAAGCTTCAATCTTGAAACTCATGTTAGTTTCAGTCACGAGAAAAATTTTTGAAACTCTTCACAGACGTTTGAACGTGGAACATTTTCAATAAGAAACGCGTCTTCA
The DNA here is from genome assembly GCA_028454225.1 of Lasioglossum leucozonium. Taxonomy (NCBI): domain Eukaryota; kingdom Metazoa; phylum Arthropoda; class Insecta; order Hymenoptera; family Halictidae; genus Lasioglossum; species Lasioglossum leucozonium. The sequence continues at coordinate 2,166,719 of CM052213.1, forward strand.
GTTTCTCGCATGCTACGTCATCAAAAAAAAACTTGGAATAAAATGAACGATGGATTTTGAAAGTAGAGGCTTTCAGCTTTAAAATGAGTCGAATTTTATGATCGTGTGATCATTTTTTGCGAAATTATTACTGTTTAAATATTGGCAAGTTTCGTCAATTGTACAATAAGAGGAGACGCGTCACGTGACCGGTGGTGGGGGAATAATCGAAGGCTAGAAGGGGGAACAAAAAACTGTTTCAACATTAAAAAATAAATATAAATTTCAAATAAAAATCCTTAAATTTTTTCAGGGGACGATGAGACCCTACAGAATGTAATAAATTAATTAAAATTAATAATTGCATAATAACATGGAGACGCGTCACGTGACCAGTGGTGGGGGAATAATCGAAGAGGGGCAATGAAAAACTGTTTTAATATTAAAAAATAAATGTAAATTTCAAAATGCTAAAATTTTATCAAGGGACGAATAACACGCAAGAGGTGACGCGTCACGTGACCGGTGGTGGGGGAGTAGTGGTAGGTGGAGTGGGGGAAGAAGTGTTGCACCGATGCACTTCGCGCAACGACGGTGGACATCTCTTTCGCACGCGTCGAGGCATTACCGTGCTCGTTATGTCCGACGGACGAGCATGTTTTCTGTGGGGGGGGGGGGGGGTAAAATTCAGTCCACAGTGGCGCGTCGCGTCGCGTCGTGTCGCCGGGCAGGGCGACGAATTAAAACGGGCCGCGTGCTATTGATTAGGAATAATTACCGTTAACGAGCGCGATTAAAAGCCCGGGAATACGGTCGCGTCGTTATTAAATGTAAACAACGATGTTTTTAACGATCGTTCCCCGCTGATTTCGAGTTCCGAATCCCGGCCCCCGGTACGCTCTCGCTCTAAATAATCACCGGAACTTCCCGCGTCCGGATTATTTTAACCGGCCGAAATGCGCCGTGTCTGTTTGCCCCGCGCGCATAAATTACCGAATGAAGTAAAATCGAGCGATTCCGGCCCCCGCGGAGCCGCGCAATTTCGTCGCATCGCTCCGGCATAATGCCGCCCCGCGATAATTGCTAAACGCCGCTTTCATTAACACTAGGAAACGCGTTTTTAGATCTCTCGCCACGCCATTTGTCCAGAATTATCGACACGGTTCAATGATTCTTATTTTTATTGGAAAATCGTTGACCCCGGATTTTTTATTGCGAAATTTGTTCCCACAGAGTTTTAGTTTTATTGCGAACATTGTTAACCCTGATTTGTAGTTTTTTTGCGAAATTTGTTAACCCTGATTTTTAATTTTTTATTGCGAAATTTGTTCCTCCAGATATTTATTTTTTTATTGCGAAATTGATTCTCCCAGATTTTTATTTTTAATGCCAAATTCGATCCCCCAGATTTTTAGTTTTATTGGGAAATTTATTCCCCCCGGTTTTTAATTTTTTTATTGCGAAATTAAATCCCCAAGATTTTTAGTTTTATTGCGAAATTTGCTGCCCCAGATTCTCATTTTTATTGAAAAATTTGTTTCTTCAGATTATTTTATTTCTATTGCAAAATTCCTTTTTTTTAGGTTTCTATAATGTTTGGCAAATTTCTTCCCTTAAATTTCCATTTTTATTGCAAAATTGATTCCTCCAGATTTTCTTATTTTTATTGTAAAATTTCTACTTTCAAGTTTCTATAAATATTGTGAAATTTTCTTACCCATATTTTTACTGTTATTGTAAATTTCATCCCCTAGATATTTACAGTTGTAAAATTGATTTCACCAGATGTTTATTTTTATTGCGAAATTGCTTCCTCCAGATTGTTATTTTTATTCCAAAATTGCTTCCCCCAAATTTTTGTTTCTTCCTCCAGATATTTATTTTTAACAATAATTCGGAGAATTTTATTACGCCCTGAAATTCTAAAAATTCTATCGTCCCAGAGTGCAACACAATGCAACATTGGCGTGGGAGTCAACATGCTAAACAGATATTATGCGTGGTGAAATTCAAATTTGACATAGCATTGGTATTAACACCACCCGAGATTTCTATTTAATCTTTTACTTAACAGATTAGTTTAGCGAATGACAAATTTGCATAAACATCCGCTAACAATTTAGAGTATATACCTACGCGTATTCGTGAAATGGTGCAGCAGCGTTGGTACCTTTGTCACCAAATATTTAAATGGCCGCCGATGTAGAATACACAGTTCGCTAATAGGATACGCTTTAATTTGTCATTAATAAGCGATTGGAAGATTCTCATAAATTAATCCAGCGTATAATTCATAGGTCACCGAATGCGTCGTTTCGCTCTATTCATCTATAATGAAGTACAAAGGGTAAGCCGAACAATAACCGTGTCGTAGGGGCGTATCCATGGGGTGGCTCGGCTCGAGAAGCCCAACAGAGTCCCATTAGAATCGTTTAGCGTTGTAATGCGTGCGATCGTTTATGGTTACACGGACATACGAATTACAATAATTGGCCCGCGATTTTACAAACTAACGACTTTACGTGTTCGTTTTTTACAACCAGAGTTTGCGACTAAAAAATCCGAAAAAATTCTCAAGTGTGTGTTTAGGTATGTTAAATATGTCAGATTTTTTTTGGAATTTTTAAACGCGATTAAATCCAAAAATGGGGGTCAGAACTGGATTTTCGTTTTTTCAACGTAACTACCCTTACAGTGGAGGTATGGGGTTGAAACTTTGCAGCAAGGGTTCCGTCTTAGTACGCGATTGAAAGATCCTATATTCACTGTCGTGCTATGTTTTTTTCCGAAATCACAATATTTTTAAGATCGAAGGATTCAGGAGAATCAATTTTTTCAAAGTTTTGTCAGTTGTTCATTTTTCAAAACCAGAGTTTGCGACTAAAAAATCCGAAAAAATTCTCAAGTGTGTATTTAGATATGTTAAATATGTCAGATTTTTTTTGGAATTTTTAGACGCGATTAAATCCAAAAATGGGGGTCAAAACTGGATTTTAATTTTTTCAGCCTAACTACCCCTAAAGACAAGGTACGTGACTGAAACTTGTTGGAAAGGGTTCCTTCATTGAAGGTGATTTTTGTCCACCTAAAGTCAGTGGCCGCAACAAATTGTCTCCGAAATCACAACCGGCCCAGATCACCAGCTTCCCTCACGATCGAGACGAGGAGTTTTCGATGAAAATTTTTTTCCGTCATCGGTCAATTTTCTTACCTCGTTATTACACTAATCGAGTCTCGTTTTAGAAATGCGCAACGGGATTGCGCAAACAGTTGAGCTGCGCCCGCATTCGATCGGTGTCCACGCGACGTGCCGGACAGTGGTGAGTGTGGATTTACGAGACAATGATCAAGAGATGATCGTGGTCCACTACAATTACGGAAATGGTTACTCGTGGCAATCAAGTTAACTGGCAAATTGCGATCGATTGTCGTTTAGTCTCGCGAGGAACTGCACGTGAACATACGACGATCTCCGAGACGAATTCATTAGATTTTTTAAACGAATTGATCCAGAGAGTAACAACGATCAGGACGCTGCAGGGGTTCGGAATATTTTCGGAAAAAATTTTGGTACGTGCCTGGTAAGAATTTATGTAAGATGTACGGGGTGAAGGGGGGGGGGGGTCGCATAAACGAACATTTTGATCAATCATCGGACACGTGCGTGAAGCAGAGAACAGAGTCTCTGCTCTACGAATGACAATGCTGCGGCGGAACGTGCCTCGCGGAATAACGCGTGGATTTATACGAGGATAACCAGGGGATGACCATGGTCAGCAATCATTACGCCGATGGTCACTCGGACGGATTACGATCGGCAGCAGCCAAACGCGATCGATTCGACCCGGGGGAAAGACCTACGGCTACGCTAGCTTTAGATTAGCTTCTATTCTCATGATTGGAACCGTCACGATGGTTTATTTCTTTCGTGGACAGACCTGCGAACAGTTCAACCATTTGTTTCATGTCCACGTGCGAACTTATAAACGATGTAACAATTTTTTTTCCCAGAAACTTACTTCCTTCAAGGAAGCGATCCCCCAGGTGATTCCGAATAACTTTCTCCTTTGCGAAAATCGCCTCCGCGGCCTGGTTACGGAGTTATTAGCGAAAAACGCGGACCAATCAGCGGTCGGACTCCGCCTCGGGGCGGGGCCAGTGGGCGTGCCGCGACTGGTCCGCGTTTTTCGTTGATATCTCCGTAACGAAGCCCCGTGGAACATTTTTGCAAAGGGAAAAGTTACTTGTAATCATCTCGTGCATCGTCCCATAGAAAAGGAGACTCGAAAAAGTGAAAATTTCGGAATGAAGGCTTCAGGTTTCTTAGATTAATTCTAATTTACGTTGTGCTAAATTAAGTATAAATCGTCGGTGGCCAGCGCCATTCAAATCATGCAGCGTCAGGCGGAGAGCGTTATCGGAGCATGGCCACGTACGTTCGAGCGTTTCCTCGTTGCGGGGCGGAATCTATCATCGAAGAAGTGACCGCAACGTCAGGGATGCTTGATGGATGAGCGGTGATTAATTATATAATGTCCACCCCCTCCCCCCTCCACCTACCCCCCGCCGCAACAGCTCCTACGTTCGCTGCGCCCGATAGTAAACACCGGGAGAGACGATTCTCCGCCTCCGTTGCGCGTTGTCTCCGCTTGCCCAAGAACCGGACTCGTTGAATTGACGTATTAATTTTCTAAAGTGGATACACCGCGCTTTGTGTATCATCGATGCGATGCCGGATCCCCCGGATCCTCGTTAATTTCGATAATGGAGCCCGCTGCCCGCGGGATTTTTGCAACGCGAGATCCGGCTTCCTAGGATCTTGGTCTAAGCTGCACCACGAATTTGTTTGAAAAATATCGGCCACGAAACACTGTTTCTTTTTTATTTAAAGTAAATTAAATTTCAATTAATTTCAATTTAAATAAGATCTCAATTAATTTCAATTTAAATAAGATTTCAATTAATTCCAATTTAAATAAGATTTAAATTGATTTAAATAACAAATAAGATTTTAATTAATTTCAATTTAAATAAGATTTTAATTAATTTGAATAACAAATAAGATTTAAATTAATTGAAATCAAAAATAATTATATTAAAAAATTAATTGATTTAAATGAAATTTAAATTCATTTGCAATGGTAGTTTACAGTTTAATTTTACGTAAAATAAATTTCTTCGTCCACAGTGGACCCAACACGCATTTGAAAGCCCTAATTCTGCAAAAGTATGTTCAAACTGTGATAATTTCGTAAAAAATGATCGCACGATAATAAATTTGGACTCGTTTCAAAGCTAGAAGCCTACGGTATCATAATCCAGAGCTCATTTTGCCCCAATCGAGTCATGCTCGATGTGTTGCTGCAACGAAGCCCGAGCGAATCGCGTAAAAATGCTGCGGCGTGTCAGTTTGTCGGCTTTTCGTCGGAAAGTACGATTTTTTCGCTGGAAGCGATCAGAAATGGCGGAGCACGTTGATCGTCATCGGTTTATCAAAATTTTTGAAGGAAAATACCAATTTGAACTTGGTGGTGCGTATTTTTTTATAAAAATTCGCCTTATTGTCTATGATGGAACAAATGCTGTTGGGCGGGAGTGTGTAACGGTCCGCTATATTCGCCGACGATATCTTGTAATCGATAACTGGACAGAGTGTAGCAGTTTTTCGAGGTTCGGAATGGAGCTGTAGCATCGTCGGTTATTGACGTCGGCACGGCTTCCGGTCCAGCGTGGATCGCGGCGGCCATTAAACGGGAATAACCGGAACCGTTCGGCGCTCCGTTTTGTTTGTCAATGTGTTTCGGTAAATAAATAATACCTTTGTGTAACGAACATCGATACGAGCGCTTGTTTGCTCCGGAAAGCGCGGCACTCCCGCGGTTTCGATTAGAAAAGGGCGGTTTCGGGGACGTTGCTCGACGTCTTCCGGAACGTTTCGTTTCTACCAATTCACAAACAAAAAAAAAAAATAACGAAAACCAACGATATATTTTCGATAATTTTTTCGATCGAGAACACAATTTTGCGAAATTGTTATTTTTCGGTCGGCCGGAGGGTGAAAATACATTTTGAGGTTGCTAAACAAAGCGCGGATTAAAAGACATCGCGGTACGTACGCTGCAAGTTGCGGCCTTTCTGCTGCGTATTTGCACTGTATTCCGTGGGATAAACCTGGATTTGAACGTTTAGGTCCTGTACACATTGTTTATTTACTGGCAAATCATTCTGCGCGAGGAAACTTTTGTTTTGACATCCGTATGAATATTTCTGACAATTGTACGTAAACGTGTTATTGTACCATGTAATGATAACATTTTTTTATTTGCATTATTTTCTTAGAGGTCAAGGTGACCTTCAATCTCTTTTTTCAACGAAATTCTATGTATTTGTTTAATATGAAAGCGTGTGCCAACACGAATTTGATTCGCATACGACACGTTGAGCTCCAAGGTCACGCAAGGTCACAAATTTTTTCTGTAGAATTTTTTTATTTGCGTATTTTTTTAGAGGTGAAGGTGACCTTCAACTTTTTAAAATGGATTGCTATGTATTTCTTTAGTGCGAAAGCGTGTGCCAATACGAATTTGATTCCTATACGACACGTTGACCTCCAAGGTCACACAATGTCACAAATTTTTCCTGCTTCATTTTTTTTGAATCACGGTTGTTTTCGACAAAAATGAAAGAGTGAAAATTTATACTGTTTCTTGCAAGCAATGTAATGGTGTCTGTAAAATTGTTTTATCTACATATTTGTTTATTTGTAAAATTATCTGCATATTTTCTCAGAGGTGACCTTCAACTTTTTAAAATGATATTCTATGTGTTTGTTTAATAGAAAAATATGTTGTATACGTTCATTCGTATACGACACGTTGACCTTCAAGGTCACACAAGGTCACAAATTTTTCCTGCCTCATTTTTCTCGAAAAAACACCGCTGTATTCAATAAATTAGAGAAAACTGGAACGCTAAGCAATTTCGCTCGTGAAAATGGAAACAATGTCCCCGAGTCTTATCGGAATCACGATACCGGCAAAGACGAGCAATAAATCTCAGGTTTTAGCGTTGTCTCGACCGATTTAATTCGGCTCCGTTAGATTCCGCGGAATGACGTTCGTCGCAGACCTCTGACTCAACACACGTTCTCCCCGAAAACTACCGCGCACGTTCTGTGTAAAACGATTTGCACGATTTTTATTTTTTTTTCTCTTGTTCCGAGGATCGAACGATGGAGAAGCCTGCAAAAAGCAGCGCTAATTCTGCGAATTTTTGCGCATGAGGAGTTCGCGAGACTTTCCGGGAAGCGATACGACGAGGGAGTACGCGGTCGTCGATAAGAAATCACCGGCTACGTCATGTGCGAAACGATTGCGAACTGAGAAGAGAAGATGGCAGCCATCAAAAATTCAATTGTACTTTTTCAATTCGGTTAGGTCTGCAGCCCACTCCGAAACGAATTCTTTGAGTTATGATAAGCTGGTCTTGCTAGGTCATTCAAGGTCACAATCTTTCTTTGCTGAATAGCAACAATTCAACTGTACCTTTGCAATTTAGATAGGTTTGCAGCCCACTCCGAAACGAATTCGTTGAGTTATGATAAGTTGGTCTTCCAAGGTCATTCAAGGTCACAATCTTTCTTTGTTGAATAGCAACAATTCAACTGTACCTTTGCAATTTAGATAGGTTTGCAGCCCACTCCGAAACGAATTCGTTGAGATATGATAAGCTGGTCTTCCAAGGTCATTCAAGGTCACAGTCTCTCTTTGTTAAATAGCAACAATTCAACTGTACGTTCTCAATTTACTTAGGACTGTATCCCAGAGACATATTTATTGACCTATAACAAGTTGGATCTTCAAGATCATCCAAGGACAAATTCTCTGCCGAAAAATAATTACCCTTTGAAATTTGTCAAGAAACTGAAGACAGACTGAGGACAAAATATGGTCCACACGTGTCAAAAATTTGAACAAAATGAAACCTCTTTTGGTCGTGCAAGAAATACGGCGTATTAGTTAGCAGCACGGGTCCGGGGTCCACGCGCACGGACTCCGCGTGTCTCCCGAATGCGGCTAGCCTGCTAAACAGAAGATTGCATTAGCAAATACGGTGGAAAACCGACATTAGGGAAGGGGGGTGAGAGGAAAAATTTCGACGAGTATGTGAGAAGGTTCGGGGCGAGGTTCAAGGCGATAAGGCTTGCACCGGTGACGCATAGGTTGGCGGGGGGAAGGGGGAGGGTGACGACGACAAAGGACGTGTCGCGCAACGTTTCCAGAGAAAGCCGGAATCTTTTCTGGTTTTCCAGGTAAACGGCAAACGCACGGATGCGTTCCTCAGGTAACGTCGCGTCGGGCACCGAATCACGAAACGAGCACGATCCAATGTTTGAGCCTCGTCGCTCGGCAAACAGCGGCACGCTCAGGGTTCCGACGAAAGGGCCCGATAGAAGCTCTCGAGAGTGGGCCCCCTCCCCTCTCCGCCCCTCCCAACGGTCCCCTGGGCCAGCGAACTTCCGCCATCGCTCTACCCGTCGGTCTTTTTCTACGAACCGGCCGTAAAAGCGCGTCGAGTGCCGCCGTTTTTTGGCTTTCGAGCCGCGAGCACCGTCCTCCCGTGTTTTCTCTTCGGCCGACCCACCTCTTCGGCGGATCAGGTTTCGTGGACCTCGCGGCGCACGTAAACGGTGCGCCTTTCTACTTTCGGGAACGCTGGGACTTCGGGCCCCGAGGAGCATCATCGATCCGGGGTGCAGGTCCTCGACATTGGCCCTCTTCGCACGTTCGGGGAATTTTCGAAAATGGTTTTTGGCGATCCCTCCATGCGGATGCCTTTGGCTGATGGTTTGCAAACATTCGGTTTTTTAAATTGCGGATTAACAATCTATCTCGCAATTTTTTCTGTTGTTGTAGTTATGACTTTTTTGTAGTTTGTAATTTTCTAAAAGGAGGCGAAAATTTTTTAATCAGTTTTGAATCCCCTAAATGAGTAAAATTCTATTTTTGTTGCAATTTTTTTCTGTCACTACAATTGGGACTTTTTGAAGTTTGTAATTTTCTAAAACGAGGAGAAATTTTGTTAATATTGTTTAAATCCCTAAGGTGACGCCATTGGCTGATGATTTTCAAAAGTTCGGATTTTTTTCATTGAAATTTAACAATTTTCACTGCAATTTTTTTCAGTTGTAAATTATTATAATCAGGACTTTCGTATAGTTTGTACTTTTCTAAAACAAGCAGAAAATTTCATATGTATTATAAATTATCTATAATATCTTACAAAACGTATAAATTTACATTCATTACAAAGTATCTATAATTTTTTAAAAAAAGGTATAAATTTACATTCATTATAGATTATCTACAATTTTTAAAAAAAGTTATAAATTATCTAAACAAATTGGTAAACCAAAAAAGTTATAAATTATCTATACATATATTACATTTATTATAAATTATTTATAAGTTTAAAAAAAATTATATGTATATATCTTCTCATCTGTGAATTAACAAATAAAGGTCAAAGGGTCACCGTCAATTTGTTTAGTGGACTACTGGTTTACAACAATAACTGTCGAATAGAGGAACGATTCAGCCCCCACCCCTCTCCTCCTCGCACCATCCAACGACACCACGTCCCAGCTCTCCTCTAACGATCCCGGGAAACAATGAACGCATTATTTCTAGCACAGACTGCCGGACCAATACGACGGGACAGCTAAGGAAACGGGCGCCAGGTACAAGTCAATTTATCGCTGCGCAAACACGCGCTATCGTCACGCGAACTCCGGCTGGTATCGTTGCGCCGACGACTATTTCGCTAAAAGTCCTCTCAGATGAACTCGCAGTCTCTCCGATCGTTGGCCTTGCTATATCTTCGAACACGACGCGCGGCTCCATTGCTTACCCAGAGACATAGTACGATGTGCGAAGTCATTAATAGACTGTGGCTTTTATGCAATTACCATTCGATTTTGCGTAAATAATTTCACAGAAGTGAATTTTCATTTAACACAATTACGACAATGATCAGCTCAAATTCGAGACAGTAAGAATAGGTTGGAATTGAGGAATTTTTGAGAAAGAATTTATGAGTTAATATAATTTCAACGAAAATGATTTTTGAAAATCAAATTGAGGACAGTGACAATATTTTGAAGAATTTTTGGAAGAAAATTTATGGAGCACTTGTACCTCAAAATTTGTCCAGAGAGTTAACACAATTTTGACCAAAATGATTTTTGAAAATCAAATTGAAGACTAAAAATATTTTGAAGAATTTTTGAAAAAAATTTATAGGGTACCTGTAGCTCAAAATTGATCCAGAGAATGTTTATTTAACATAATTATACCAAAAATGAAAAAAAAGTTTATGGGACATCCGTATCTCAAAATTAGTCCAGTGATTTAACACAATTTCCAAAAAAATGATTTTTCAAAATTAAGTTAAAGAAGGTGACAATATCTTCATTCATTTTTAAAAAATAATTTATGGAGAACTTTTATTTTGCAGCCTCGTAAACAACTATGAATTTTTAAATTATTTTTGTGGCACCAAAACATTTAAAAAAATTTATTTCTGCACTTCACAATATGTTCCACCAAATTTTTCAAATGTCAAACAATTCCCCAACGAATTCCCGAACTAAAAACGAAGAATGATTCGTGAATGTTGTAAAAAATGTTCGAAGTATAGCGCAGCGTATTAGTTTGCCGAAAATTTTTCAGGTTAGGTAATTATTCCGACGATTCGAGCAAACATTAACCCTCTGCACTCTGAATTATTTATCAATTTTGTTAACAGCAGCTCCCAACTGTTTTTAGTTGTAATTTACTTTAAAAGACAGTCACTATTTATTTTTAACAATTTTTTTTATTTTTCCTAAAAAATTTATCTCTACACTTCACGATATATTCAAATTTTTCAAGTGTCAAACAATTCCCCAACGAATTCCCGAACTAAAAACGAAGAATGTTTCGAGAATGCTGTAAAAAATGTTCGAAGTATCGCGCGGCGTATTAGTTTGCCGAAAATTTTTCAGGTTAGGTAATTATTCCGACGATTCGAGCAAACGTTAACCCTCTGCACTCTGAATTATTTATCAATTTTGTTAACAGCAGCTCCCAACTGTTTTTAGTTGTAATTTAGTTTAAAAGACAGTTACTACTTATTTTTAACAATTTTTTTTCTATTTGTTTTTACATGGAAAAATGTCGAATGGGACAAAGGAGCTCCCGAGATGAAAACTGATGTCGAGTCGCACTCGACAAAGGAGTGCGAAGAGTTCAGTGCATGAACTCCTTGAGAAAAAACAAAATGGCGGACGACATTTAAGAAAACCGACGGTAACGTACTCACGCGACAAGCGTGTCGTATCGATTAATTCTGTCCGCTTCTATGCGCAAGCGAGTTTAATGATGTTCCCGAAGATCCGATGATGTTGCACACGGATCAATATTTATCGGAGGCAATTTAACCGCGGCTGATCCCCGGCGCGGCGCGGCGCGGGGACTTTCTCCGGCACGGGGGGAAGATCGATTGGCCGATTTGTCGGGAGACACTCTCTCACACACACATACACAGAGAGTTCCGGCACGCTTCCTTTGTTTTACGTAATTTCCGCGCCAATATTAGCACGCTGCGTTCCGTCGGCGTGTTCCGTTTTCGAGTCGACTTCGTGTATTGGTTTGTGTGTTCTTCGCAAACAAACCAATCAATACCCGATGCCTTAACCCTCTTCCCGGTCTCCGCAAAGATCTTTCTCGTTTTAAAGCGGCCGCCAAGGAACCCGTTTCTCATCGAGACACGATCCTCCCCTAAATAGTACCTAGCGATTTATTATTTATTACGTGCAGACCGCGGATCTTTATGCAAAATAAAAATTTGCCACCTGAATTACAACAAACAATATTAAATATATGTTAAATATATTGAGAACAATATAACGTTACTTTTCTTCTCGTAAATGCATAAATATCAGCTGTCTAATTACGGGCATCGTCGAACGAAAATATCGTTCTTGCGAGCTTGAGAAACTCGACTAGAAAGAAGTACAAACTGAGAGTGGAAATATTTATTTAACAACATAATTCAGTTTTATTCATTTTTGCAGGAGTGGTTTGTTAATGTATTTGGAACATTTTCCTGATTCAAACGAGCCCAAACACGGTGCAATTCGGACCCTGTTTGCTCGATTAATCCACGATTTACTGGAGCCTCGATTATCCGAACTCGAGATCCAACTGCCAATATATTTGATTGTCATGATCTTGAGAGACTCGTCCAGCGAGAAGCACAACATGAGAGAGGATGTATAGAGGGGAGGAAATATTTATTTAATTATTTTGTTATTATTTATTTTTGTAGGAATGTTTCCTTAACGTACTTGGGTCATTTTCCTGATTCAAACGAGCCCAAACACGGTGCAATTCGGACCCTGTTTGCTCGATTAATCCACGATTTACCGAAGCCTCGATTATCCGAACTGGAGTGCCATCGGATGTAGATCTTCCTGAAGAAATTATATCGAATCCTCCAAAAAGTCCACAAACACAGAATATAAATGTAAATTCTCCACGAATACAGATTTCGTCGGTTCGGATAATGGAGGTTCCAGTAAATCGTGGATTAAACGGGTGAATCAAATCTGAAGTGCATCGTGTTTGGACTCGTTTTAACCGGAAAAATGTGACCGACGCTATGATAAACGATCCATCGATCAACATTCAGGCAGGTTTGTCTCTAGTCTCACTCATCGCGGAGTATTAAAATTGATTTAGAAGTATTCGACTGGTGCGAGAATTCGTGAAGCATCCTCGAATATTCTCGCGGCGGTTGAAAATGATTGCGATCCGCGTTGGTCACGTAAGAGCGTTATTATCGTAATGTAATGTAGGTCGGGCGCAAACAGAGCGCGCTTTCTTTTCTCTTTTCATTTTTTTCATCGATTAATTATCGCTGAACGCTATTACCGCGGTATCGCGATGATTGCCCCGGCGGTCCTCGATCGTCGTAAGGTGGCGGCGTCGTTTTTATCTGAAGGGGGTCGAGGACCCATTATCGGACACCGCGGGGAACACGGGCAAATACGGCAGCGTATCGGCCGCTTTTTTTCCAATTCGCGGATATTCAATGATCGATGGCTCGGGCGCCGAAACGATGTGACAATTATTGCCATTTTTCCAGAAACGCGCGAGCTTCGCGACGAGAGCGGTCGCGCGAAGCTCGCGAAGTTCGATTTCGAGCAGCTCGCTTAGTTTTTCAGAAGGAAAGAAAAGTTCGAAAAGTGATAGGCAGAAAAATTTTCGCGAGATCTCAAGGTCATCGAGGTGTTTTTTTGTTAAATGGGACTACACATTTATGACGGCCTTGTAACTCGTAAAAAAGACACATATTCCATGATGTACGACACGTTGACCTTCAAGTGACCTTCAGCGAGAAAATTATGTTTTTATAACGTGTATTAAAATACGCTGAATAATCAACTTATCGGCTGGTACTGCTTCTGTATACAGCTGGTATAAAATTTCGTCAGAATTTGCTGCTTTTGTAGGCGAAAAAATTTTCTCAAGGTCACCTTTCTCAAAAGATTTCAGGGTAATCTAAGTTTTTTTAAAAAATATGACTAAACATTTTATTCGAACACTCTTGTAGGTCATCAAAAAAATTGGATATGCGATATGTTGACCTTCAAGTGACCTCCAATGAGAATGTTAGTTAATTAGTCCCTTTTAACATCTCAAAAAAAATCGTACGATCATAAACTTATCAGCTGGTACTTTTTCTATAGCTGGTATAAAATTTCGTCACAATTTCCTGCTTGTATATTTAAAAAAATTTTCTCAAGGTCACCTTTCCCAAGATTGCAAGGTCATAGAAATTTCTTTACCACTCTGACCAAATATTTTCATTACAACAGTCTTGTAGGTCATAAAAAAAAAATTTGACGATGTGCGATATGTTGACCTTCAAGTGACCTCTAATAAGAATCTATGTCAGTAAATCCCTTCTAACATCTCAAAAAAAACCGTACGCTCCATTGTGGAACAGTAAGTATCAAAGTACCCTAAATTATCAACTTATGGGCTGGTACTTTTTGTGTATACAGCTAGTACAAAATTTCGTCACAATTTCCTGCTTATATATTTAAAAAAATTTACTCAAGGTCACCTTTCCCAAGATTGCAAGGTCATAGAAATTTCTTTACCACTCTGACCAAATATTCTCATTACAACAGTCCTGTAGGTCATAAAAAAAACAGCTTCAAGGATGTGCCATAAGTTGACCTTTAAGTGACCTCCAGCGGGAATGTATGTCAGTAAGTTAGTCCTTTCAAAAACGAAAAATCGTGTTTTGAAAAAATAATTCGTCTTTAAATGATTTCTCATAGGTGGCCGGGGGGTGTAAGTAAAAGAACCTCCCCTTTTTTTAAGTTTTCCCTAGTACAACATGGGGGGAATATTTCGAGAGAGAGAGAAGAAGGTACGATCGAAATAAAAGATAAAGAAGATTCGTGAGAGAGTGTTCCTCACGGAGGCTGGGCGCAGAGACGAGCGCGAGCGGTGCTGGTGCGCGTGCAAATCCACCCTCCGCGGACAAAGGGAGGCGCGCGGCGATATGTACAAACCAACGGAAGCGTGTTGAACCCAGGAAGCGAGGCGAGAATTTCCGGGGAAACATTCGGAAATCGTCGAACGCGTCTATCCGCCGTTCCGGAAACGTGATTTCGCCTCGGCAGAACCTCAACCCCCCCCCAAAGGCGAGCCCCGCGAGCCGCATTCGGCGTCGGAGGCGTTGAAATTCTTGCAGCCGCCCTTTCGACGCTGAATTTACGCCCGCGAGTCAATTTTCCATTCCTCTGCAAATACTCGATGCCTGTTTATAAATGGGCAAACGCGTGGGCAGGGGAGAAGGGGGCGGCGAAGGACGCGCGCGGGGGTTGACGTCCCCGGGAAATGGTTCGCGAGAATTTTTCGCGGATCGATCGTTGTTCCACTTAACTGTCTCGCTGACAGTTGCATCCGACCCGGCTTTACGGATCGTTTCGTCGAATTTTTATTGTAAAATTGATTTTAACTGTTTTTTGATTAATTTTCTCATGAATTTTGTCGCTTAGATTATCGCTTCGGTAGAGTATCTCGGAATGTTTACAGATTTTTTACACCGTGGAATACGTAAAAATTTAGGCAATAGAAATTTTTCTCGATGAAAGTCTCATCAGTGGAATCGCGAGACTCTTCCGAGTAAAATGAGTCCAAACACGACGCAATTTGGATCACATTTACTGGAACCTCTATTATCCGAACTGGGAATTTGACGAGAAATATATTTGGACTTCATGAGCTCGAGAAAATCGACTTAGAAAGAAGTACAACATGAAAGTGGATGTATACAGGGGAAGTAATATTTATTTAATTATTTTGTTATTATTTATTTTTGTAGGAAAGCTTTGTTAACGTATTTGGGTCATTTTCCTGATTCAAACGAGCCCAAACACGGTGCAATTCGGACCGTGGTTGCTCGATTGATCCACGATTTACTGGAACCTCTATTATCCGAACTCGAGATCCAACGACAAATACATTTGGTCTTGATGAGCTGGAGAGTGCCCAGAAACTCGACCAGCAAGAAAATCAAGAACACCTCGGGGAGGTGATAGTTATTTTATAAGATAAATATTTGAATGTTATTTATTTCTGCAGGAAATTTTTGTCAACGTATCCGGCACATTTTGCCGATTCAAACGAGCCCAAACACGGTGCAATTCGGACCGCGTTGACCCGTTTAATCCACGATGTTCCGGAGCCTCTATTATCCGAACCGATGTACACGATAGAACAAGTTCTCTATCGTTGGACAGTTGAAAATCGTGTCGTCCGTGTCAAGTTGATCGCGAGGGCCTCGGGATTGGCGGGTTCGAAGTTGAGACAGGTGCATCTGCCACGGGGACACGTAGAGGTCAGGGGAAACGAGCCGGTGCGAGGACGGAAAAGAGCCTGAAACGGAGAACGTTAAAAGCCGGCTTCGTGGGCGTCTATTTGCGTAGATCCAAGAGATCGGACAAGTGGCGAAGCCTTTGTCGGACTCTCCACGCTTCGTGGGTGGTTCCCCTCTGCAACCTCCCCTCCTCCCCCCATCGCCCTTCAGACCCCACGTTGTCCCTCTTTCGCTAACCCCCGACCACTCGACGTCCACCCACCCCCCGACGAGTTAACGTCACCGTTGCGACGCTCGCCAACCCCCTATCGCTTTCCTGGACATCGTTATCGTCGTCTTTAACCCCCGCCCCGCCTCCTTCATCCCTCGTCCAGCGCGATCGTAATCAAGGGCACGCCGCCATTTTAAAGTCGCGACGTATGAAAAAGCCCACCGGACGACTAGACAGCTCCCAATTGGCCGTTTTGCCTGCGTGCCGATCGATCGAGAGACGTCCGCCGCGAGCATCCGCGACGGGGGATGATGAGTCCCTTTCTTGGAAGGGTTCGAGCTCCCGCGATCAACCCTTCGCCTTGTTTACGCCGTCTTCGATTTGTTGAAATTATTAGAGGATAGTCGACAGTTATTGGTCGAATCGGTTCGGACCGTTTTGCATGTGGGAATTTTTTTCAAGGGGGGGTACCGATTTTTTCATTTTTATTGTTATTTACATTGTTACAGCATCTTAGTGAAATTATTGGAAACAATATTCAAGTCATTTTGCATAAAAGAATATTTTTAAATAGGTGGGGGATGAAGTAACAATAATAATAATAT